>JAHRHZ010000144.1:9672472-9798833 GCA_024137785.1 Ginglymostoma cirratum | reverse complement strand
AAGGGTTTAGGCCCGAAACGTCGAGTTTTCCTGCTCCTATGATGCTGCTTGACCTGCTGTGTTCATCCAGCCCCATGCTTGTTATCTCTAATATAAGTCGGGATTTGGGTATACAGTGAATCTGTATTAGGGTGAAGATGATGGGTAACTGGGGAGATTTAAAAAGAAATGCCAAATAAAGATATAATTGGGAGGAAGGATAACCAGAAAATTGAAGAATCAAACAGCAAAAATAAAGGTCCATTTGGCCCATCATGTTGGTGATGGCTCTTTGTAAGAGCTATTTAATTCATGCTTTCTCTCCATAAATGTACAAGTCTTTCCTTTGTAAATACATGTCCTAATCCCCTTGGAAAGTTTCTCTTGCGAATCTGCTTCTACCACCCTGTCAGCCATTGTATTTCAGATCAAAAGACATCACTGAGTAATAAATTTCTCTTCTGCTTCTTTCGCCAATTACCATAAATCTGTGTCCTCTGGTTACTGACCCTCCCACTACCGGAAACTGTTTCTCTCTGTCTATGCTACTGAAAGCCTTCATAAGGCATCATTTTCAATTTTAATTATAAAGGATGGCTCTGAATACTGGAGAAGCCTGAAATATTATCCTGAGCCTTAAAAAAGTAAAACCCAATGGTACGTGTTTTAGAAGGCTGGCTGAGTGGATATAGTCTCTTTCAGTCATGTGGAGGGACATTTACAGCTCCTGGAGTGTGTCTGCTTGTAATTGACATAATCCTGTCATTGCATCGCCATTATGATCATGAAATAAACCAAGAAGAAACAGCAGTCCATCTCTAACCACAGAGGACAGCCAGAGTAAAATGTTTGACAGAGCCTTTCTCAAGATAGTGGCCCCAAGCACCTTCCTTGAGAACTAAACCAAACTTTAATTAATATCAGTGGTTCTAATGTCTTGCAATTTAAAAATATCTCAAAAATGCTTTACAGATCTAATTATTTGGAAGTGTTGTGATTACTTGTCCATTTTATTCAGTCTTCATGAGATATGGGCGATGCTTCAATGTTCTTATTTATCGCCAACGTGCAGTTGAATTGAAAATTTATTGGTGGATCTTCTCAGTGATTTTCTGAGGTTAAGCTGCTCCCATGCTTATTTTTAGATAAGCAATTGTGAGCTCCTGACAGTGTTAACGAAGAAACAGCAGTAACATGTCAGTATGGTATGTGTTATAGACGGAGCCTGCATTGATGGGCATTCCCACGTGACTGCCACTATTCATCCTTCTCAGTGGTTGGAAGTCATATGCTGGAAGATGGTGTGAATGCCTTGTGTATATGGCACTATAGTGTGACTAGTAGAGAATTCAAAGTATAACTGAGCTGCAAGAGAAGGGGTGGGTATTGAACTGAGTGATGAGGATGCTGGCTGAACAGATGCTGTGTCCTGGAATGAATGCTGTTAACAACCATCCAGGCACTTACTTAATTCATTAATTACTTACCTAGAGCCTAATCGATGGCAAAAGGTTTTGACAAGTCTTGGGCTGAGCTACGCAGAGACAGTGTTGACATGGCAAATCCAACCAATGACCCTAATAAATGGAGATCATTAAAGATGTTGATAGACTTGAAGGTGGTGTTGGTTGAAGGCGATTGAGAGCTGAGGGTGGAGATGGTCGTCGTGTGACACTTATGAGGCCCAGACATTACCTACCTCAGGTCAGCCCAATCTTTGGTCTTTCTCCAATTCTTGGACTAACATGGACATCTCCATTGTTAGAGGGGCTTGAAATCTCCTGTAAACATTTTAGTTTCTAATCTTAAAACAGAGGGGCTTTTAAAACTTATTATTTCTTGAGGTATGGGCATTGCGGCATTTTCCTAATGTATTGGCCATCCCTAATTGCCCTAGAACTGAGACACTTGCTAAACCTTTTCACATGGTCATTAAGAATCAACCCCATTGCTGTTGGTCTGGTATCAGATGTTGGCCATACTAGGCAAGGACAGCAGATTTCTTTCCTTGAAGGTGGGTTTTAATGACAGTGATAGTTTCATTGGCCTGAATCATATGATATATTGGTTGTGTTCATTTTGTGAAGTTTCAAGGAGGGCTTCTCTCCATTGGGATTTCTTAACCGTGTTGTCCCAAATTTGCCTCATTTGACCATGTGTGGCATCAAGGAGCCCCAGCAAAACAGGAATCAATAGCTATCAAGAGCAAATTGTCTGGTGGTTGGAGTCATACCTGACATGTAGGATGATGGTCATGGTTGTTGGAGGTCAGTCTTCTCAGCTCCAGGGCATTTCTGCAGGAGTTCCTCAGAGTAGTGTCCTAGTCCCAACCATCTTCAGCTGCTACATCAATGACCTTCCCTCCATCATTAGGTCAGAAGTAGGGACGTTCGCTAATGATTGCACAATGTTCAGCAACATTCACAACCCATCAGATACAGAAGCAGTCTGTGTTCAAATGCAACAAGATCTGGACAATATCCAGGCTTGGGCTGACAAGTGACAAATAACATTCACACCACACAAATGCCAGGCCATGACACCATCATCAATAAGAGACAAGCTAACATCCACCCTTTGACATTCAATGGTGTTACCATCACTGAGTTCCCCCACTATCGACATCCTTGGGGGTTATCTTTGAGCAGAAACTCAACTGGACTCACCACATAAACACAGTGGCTACAAGAATTGGTCACAGACTGGGGATTATTGCGACAAGTAACTCATCTGTTGACTCCCCAAAGTCTGTTCACAATTTTCAAGACATATATCAGGAGTGCAATGGAATACTCCCCACTTGCCTGAATGAGTGCAGTCCCAACAACAGTCAGGAAGTTTGACACCATCCAGGACAAAGCAGCCCTCTTGATTGGCACTACATCCACAAGCATTCACTCCCTCCACCACCGATGCTCAGTACACACTGCTGCTACTATCTACAAGACGCACTGCAGAAATTCGCCAAGATCCTCAGGCAGCATCATCCAAACCCACGACCACTTCCATCTGGAAGGACAAGGGCAGCAGATACATGGCAACACTATCATCTTCAAGTTCCCCTTCAAGCTACTCACCATCCTGATTTGGAAATGTATCGCTGTTCCTTCACTGTTATTGGGTCAAAATCCTGGAATTCCCTCCTTAATGGCATTGCAAGTCAAACGACAGCAGGGGGACTGCAGCAGTTCAAGAAGGCAGCTCACTACCACCTTCTAAAGGGCAACTAGGGATGGGCTATAAACGCTGGCCAGCCAGTGAAGCCCACATCCCACGAATGACTATATTTAAATAATAACTGTCTATCATGCCCTGTGCTGCCCCCTCAGACGATTTTAACCTTAACCTACTGTATCTCTGTACTGGAGGAACTTGCTGGTGCCAGGATATCCCTGAATGGACTGGATCTCTGGCACTCATGCCATCTTTAAAAGACTGACGTGCACCAGGACAAGAGGCATTGTAGGAAATTCACCAAGGGTCCTTAACAGCACTCTCTAAACTCTCAATCTCCACCATCTAGAAGGACAAGGACAGCACTTACATGGGAACACCACCACCTGCAAGGTTCCCTCCAAGCCACTCACGATCTTGACTTGGAAATATATCTTCTCTCCTTCTCTGTTGCTGGGACAAAATCCTAGAATTCCCTCCCCAAGGGCATTGTGGGTCAACCTACAACATACAGACTGCAGTGGTTGAAGCAGACAGCTCATTACCACCTTTTCAAGGCCAACTAAAGATGGGCAATAAATGCTGGCTTTTCCGGTGATTCCCCCATCCTGTGTATAAATAAAAAAAGTACAGCACCAAATAGTGACATTTGAAATGGTCAAACCATTTTACACTTATACTTGAGCATGTCCCCAACTCTCCAGCAGCTTTGCCATTTTCTTTACAAGCTTTCAAACCCAGCATGCCTTAATGGACTTCCAACGTTCCACACCATCAAATGAAAATGGTGTGTAGGGGGGAAAATTGATTTTCATCCCCTTTTTAACTGGGGAACCATGCCTCAAAGAGGATTGGAGTATATCTTGCACAAGGCTTTCCTGAAGGTCAGAATATATTGACATAGGGTTATTCATGCCCTGAAACAGCTCCATAATCTTGGCCCTGGGGTTCCTCATTAGATGTATGCTTTACGTGACAGAACATGGATTTGATAACTCAGCGTGCCACTTACAATTTACAATGAAATCCGTCAGAACCAATGTTAAACAGAGGTCCACTCACTTGTCCTGATGCCCCGGGGGGATGTTAAAGATCCTGTGGTGCTACGTAAAAAAGCAACAGAAGAGTGAGGATGTGTCACTCAAATAGTATTGATGCATTTAAAATAAGCTAGACAGAGACATCAAGGAACAAGAGCAGATTATGAGATGTAATAAGTGGGAGGAGACTTAAGTGGGATATAAATAGTAAATGGCCTGTTTCTTTGATGTACACTCTATGCAATTGATACACCAACTAGAGTTGCTCAGTGATATGTCTCTAGACTGTCCTGGTAGCTCAGTGACTCAGTGGATTGCTGAATTGAGAGAGCAGAGTACCTTTCTGCATGAAATTGGTTGATCACAGGGGAAGGGTCATGGACTCTAATTAGTTTAATATATGCAACCTAGAGTTCTTGTAAAATGATGAATCAAGCTTTCTGTTCCTGGTTGCTCTCCAGGATTCCTGTTGAGCATTTACCTGGTCAGTAAATCCATGCCTGTGAAACTTCATACTTTTGTAATGGTGAATAAAAACTCATTCTGTGGTATCCTATACATCAAATCCTTTCATGGCCTCTCATCACTCTACCCAACAATCCCACATCCCCCCCCCAACCCTGCCCATAACCCCACCATCTCTATAGCCTCCTCCTGCCGTACAACCCTTTAAAATCCCTGTGTTCCTTCTGTTCCAATCTCTTGAACATACCCGATTTCCTTTGTCCCAAGCTTTGTGGTGGGACCTGTTGTATGTGTGCCTTGCCTCTAAGAGCATTCACCCTTAAGGCCTCCATGTGTTGTGTGTACACAATGTTTACCATTTTGTCTTGCAGTAAGTCTCCTATGGGTTTCTCTGTTGCAATCTCACAAATCGGTTGCTGCTGTGGTGTTTGCTTCATGACTTGTAACATGTTTTACTGTATTAAATAAACCAATCCAGAGAGTTAAACACTCCCTGACGAGTGATTGATTACTGCACCATTAACATTATCACAACAAGATGAACAGCAGTGGGAAGCATCATGCTGGTGAGGCTCATTGTGTTTGAACAATCTGCAGCTGTTTGAACACTAAGTTGTGGTTTTCCCTTCCTCAACCTCTCCTACTCTCCACTTCTTTATTCTCCTTTAACGTAGCCTTTGAAAATTGCTTCTCTGACCCAGCTTTTTGCCACCAGCTGTAGCGTGTCCTTTTACAGGTTCAGTGTCAAACTTTTATCTGCCCTTGTGCGTACCTTTTGATGCTTTCCTGTGTTGAAGGTATCATGACTCACCAGGGCAGTGCACTGGAAATCAAACTCCAACATTCCCAGACTTGTCACGAACGTGAACAATTTTAATTATACTATCCTAAGTTCCCACTTTACCTGACTAACAAACTTAGTTTAAAAGAAAATACTCACCAGTTTACAAAAACAACCGGAAAATAGCTATGCATTGTGAACAGATTGGTCTTAACTAATGGCAGTAAAGAAGCTTGAATTGATATTAAAACTTCCTATTACTTAAGTTCTACCCCTTTTATGTAACCTCCTTCTCACAAGCATATAGGTACACATAGCACCAGTCTGAACCACATGAGTTGAGGAGTAGCTTTTTTTCTGTTTCTTCTAATACCTTTTAGTTCTTTGCTCTTGACACAAAGTTGCTTACACATTGACGTTCGGTCTTTTCACTCGTTGAGAATTTGCCTCTTTTATGAGGATTTTTTTTTCCCTCTCTCATCAGGTGATTTGTACAGTATGGCAAGTGGGAGATAGCTAGTTGTTTCCGGACATTTTCTTAACTCCACACAGGACAGAGACAGAGAGACTTTTTGATGCCTTTTCTCTTTGTAGCCTAGGTTATTCTGCTGAACAGATCCAATGTAAGTCCAGAACCATTTAAAAGCCATGATTTTCTGAAGAAGGGTCTAGACCCGAAACATCAGCTTTCCTGCTCCGCTGATGCTGCTTGGCCTGCTGTGTTCATCCAGCTCGACCCTTTGTTATACCATTTAAAAAGTTGTTGTTGCGCAATTGTCCTCTCATTCAGTGGTGTTTGCTTTTGCTCTCACTGATCCAGAAAACACATCATACAAAACTCAGATGTGCTGCAGTAAATATGATGTTAAAGTCCAGCCATCTCTTTGTACAGTCTCCTTGGTTTAAAGCAGTATCTTTCTTTTCTAGGCCACAGTCCACACCTAAAGGAAATAAAAGAGATGAGTTTGTTCAGCCATGATTGCATTGAATGGCAGGGCAGTCTTAAAGGGCTGAATGGCCTTCTGTTGCTCCTACGCCCCTAACAAGAGAGAACCAACAATTAAAAGTAGTAATTTTTGTTGGTAACCAAGCAAAAACAAATCCTAAATGCAATATTGTGGGAGGGCTGCACTGTTAGACGTGCCACAGTTCAGATAGAACATTAAACATGTGGCCCCTCAGGTGGACATAAAGGATCCCATGGCAGGCAAGTTATCGCTAGTGCCACGTACAATATTTATTTCTCAACCAACATCACTATAAAACAGATTTGTGTTCATCATCACATCACTATTTTAGCAGTTTGCTGCACATAAATTGGCAGCTGTACTTCAACATTGACAATACATTAACAAATCATTTTGTTAGCTATAAAGGGCTTTGGCCATCCTGAGATCATGACAGTGTGAATATAAACCAACCATTTCTTGAATACAGACCAATGCAGTCTACCACCACTTTCTAGAGAGGAGTTGGCTGCCTTTTGCTGTTACAAAGAGCCAGCTTGCAGTTATTAAACAGAAATATAAAATATAATGAAGTACATGCTACGAATAACAAGATAGCTGGCAAAGATGGCCACCCTAGAGCATGCACATTCAGCCTTCTCAATCTCATTCTCAAATAAAGACCATTTCAAATCAACACAACAGCCAAATACTGCAGATACAGAATTTCATTTGAATTTAATATTTGATAAATTCCTGCTGTATGCTGTAATGAAGGTGTCTGGTACATACTTCACTTGACGTCTTTGTGAATGCATGTTTTTTTGCACCACCTAGAGGTGGCACTTATATAATTAATTGCCATTGCATAATTGTCCTGCTTTCTGTGACGGCATATGGAGTTAGGGCAGAGAGAAAAATACCTTTTACTTGATAGGCAGTCAGATTATAGGCGAGGCCACACTGTCCGATGAGCAGAGCCTTGGGAATGATACTTTCTTCTCCCTTCCATGTCTCCCAATGGGATGTGTTATAAGGAGGATTCTGGGGGAGAGGGCATTTTCTAATGACTGTTCTTGGCCTTAGAGTAATCTGATTAGCAAAAGAATCACCCAATGACTTATAATTAGAGCCCCATGGATTTCACTGAAATGTTTGCTAAATTTCACAGACACATCGTTCTTCATTATTTCCTGTTGTGTCCTAGACTAGAATTATGAAGTAAATAATAGCACTCACTTCAATATCTAATGAGAATAGTAATTATTCTAAACATCTATCATTACACTCACCAAAAAGATTAACAATACAATATCTTCATCCACAGTGATAATTAAAAGATCTATTTTTCGCATTCTATGGACTTATGTTTCCAGCTTATTCAGTTCTCAAACAGTTGACTTTTTTTAATCGCCCTTGAATGACGTGATTTCTTAATTCAGTTTTGTCAACACTGCAACTCTTACGTAAACAGCTCACAATTGACAAGTTGCTGAAACAAGCCTTTCAGCTCAACCGATCTGCACAGGCATTTTATGCTTCACACGAACCCTCTCCCAATCCTCTTCATCTCACCTCACATCTTTATTTTCTCTCCCTTATGTATTTATCCAGCTTCCCTTTGAACCCACCTATGCAAAGAAACAAGCTCCATAATTTAAATCACAGTCTGAATGAAGTTCCTCCCGAATTCTCCATTGAATTTATTGGTGGCTTTCTTAAATTTATTACCTCCAATTTTTGACTGCACCCCTCATTCCCCTTTCTCAAGGGAGAAGAATCTCATGGGTCAGCTTTACTGATAAGCCATGTGGGAATAAAGATGAATGGCAGGTTCAATTCTTGGTCTGCGTGGTATTAGCTGCTGTGCATTTAGATCAGAAGCATGTGTTGGATGACAGGGTATGGGTGCAGTGAATTTCACTCATCTGGGTTCCCTCAGACCTGATGGGAGCAGGATTTTGGACCAGAAGGCAGTTGTTATATTCAAGCTTCCTGTTGGGGAGGGGAGGAGCCACAAAGAAATCTTGAACCAATTTGGCCTGGGATCCCTGAAAGGTTCTCTATAGCACTTAGCTGAACTCCAGGCTGCTACCCTGGCTTCCAGCTCCCACCATCCTGGCCAAATTGCAGGTCTGCAAGACTATTTTGAAACTGATGTGCAGCCAAGCCTTTTATGTCCCTGGACTAATTGGGTTCGCTGCTTGAGATTGGGATTTTTGCCAACTCGAGGCTTGGTGATTGACTTCAGAGAATGCTCATGGAGTTCTGGGATGAGGTTCGTAAGTTCTTCAGACCGTTAAGATTTTGATAAAGGTGGGGAGATGATAGGATATTCAGATCTGCTAGTGCTGCGCTGTAAGTTAGGTACTGTACTTACCGTAATGTTACCGCATTATACTGCCACATATCCAAATGTAATTACAGGCAGCCTTTATGAGCTAACTGCTTCGTTTGTTTTTATGTATACATCTAACAAGCAGATTATCACCTTTGATTTTGACAGTACAAAGCCTTAAGTTTTAGATATTATCTATACATAATTCAAAAATCTTGTGTAGTGTGCGCACTTCATTGACCTTACACACTGACATCATGAGGGTCCGGGCGTAATTTTCCAAGAGCGTTATATGTGTACCATAAATGTCAGCTTTTAAATTGGCCTTTTGAGCCACTGGAGTGGGTGTAGTTGATTGGGCATTTTGAACTGTCATCGATATCTGATGCAAACAGTGGGTGTGTCTTAAATTCTTGGGCATCTCCACCACATAGCCTGCTTAATCTCTTGCATCCATTATAAACATGGGGGTGAAAAACTAAGACTGATTACTAACATGAATATAGCATGTCTTGGCTGAAAAAGGAGGTAGGTGTTATAAGATGCTGAGTATATAAAAAAACATAATTTATGGAGCTGACAAAATGGGGTGATTTTCTCTGCTGCAAGCCTCGAATACATGAGTTGCATCTACATGGAGTGTTTCACTGCCCAAGATGTTCCAATGAATCAGTTTGTGAAATGTAGTCACTGTTGTAATATCAGAAATGCAAGAGAAAGTTTGCACATAGCAAGTTCCAATGAACAGCAATGTGATTGCTATTAGGCAGCCTGCAACCTGAAGTGATGTTGGTTGAGTGATTAATATTGGCCAGGACAACACCTATGTTCCATGAGATGAGAAGTAAAATATATCTACTACCATACTGTGTGAAATCAAACACTTAAAACAATGTATTAAGAAGTTTTCTTTTATTGAAAAGAGACATTTTACAATTACAGCGTTTAGTCTCCTTGCATTACTTTACAGTCTTTAACGGAGTACTGTACAGTTGACCCACAAAATCATAATACATACTGATATGGTCAATCATAACTCAGCCTAACAAACTCCACTGGCAAAATGCAGGCAACGTCACACAGCTTTCATTATTATTACAAACATATAAATAAAGCATCTAGTCATTGCAAAACATGAACTGCCAAATGAGGTAATATTAAAACTTAAACCATTCATTCTGATAGTGTCCATATTATATCTATTTACACTGAGATACGACTGCCAGCTAACAGCTCTTTACAGATACATTCCAGATTAGTGTAACAGCAGATAAACTGATTCCAGGTACAGTAATGACTGGCACAGTTTATAAAGCACGATTAGGAATACGTTTATATTTAGGCTTGGCACTCGTTAGGGATGCTTTCCCTAAACAAACCAGAAACACAGGAATTACAAAGCAGGAATGTGGAGAATATACACCTCATAATTCCAAAACAGTAATCCAAATAGGGCATTTAGATGACAAATTATTAAACTGACCAGATTATTAACTGTCACTGAGAAATATTTACTGTATATATACATGGCAGTGAATCTTTGCCAAAGTTCTTTTCACCACTTTAGTTCCATATGCTGTTGTCATTATGAGATGGAAGACCCAAAGGATGTTGGATTGATACTGTGTTTTATGAAGTTGTGTTAGATTTATGATTTAAGATCTGAACAGATTGAAGCAGTGACCTAAGAGTGGTAGGGCAGCAATGATTCAGGACTTGGAGGAATGTTACAGCAATGGTTTGGGATTTGGAGGAGCATTAAAACAATAATTCAGGATTTGGAGGAGGAGTATTGCTGAGTAACAATTTGGGATTAGTGAAATATTGGAGCAAGGACTTGGGATTTGGGGGAGTGTTACGGTAATGACTCAGATATGCAGGAGTGTTAGAGAAATGATTCAGGTCTCACATGAGTATGAGAGCAATGATTCAGGAGAAGAAAATGCTTTCTACTTATTACACATAATCTAATGGTTTGTTAGATCTGCGACATAGAATCTGAAGGTGTTATCTGATCTTTGATGCACATTCTACAGTAATAACTTTCTTTTAAA
Organism: Ginglymostoma cirratum; assembly: GCA_024137785.1. NCBI lineage: Eukaryota > Metazoa > Chordata > Chondrichthyes > Orectolobiformes > Ginglymostomatidae > Ginglymostoma > Ginglymostoma cirratum. Next base: position 9,788,055 of record JAHRHZ010000144.1, on the reverse strand, counting down.
AAAGATGAATGAATTGCGGAAAAGCAAATTCCCTTGTATGTTTTATTTTGTTGTTGTCAAGGCAAGTAAACCTGTCAGTTTTAACACAAGAGCATCACCTTAGCACAATGACAAACTGCATACCAAGCGCACTTAGAAGCACATGACTGCTGAAAGTGAAGGATCTCTGTCAACACATTTTGGGTGGTGTGTGAATCCGGTGACTTTTCCAAACAGAATTGTGCGTGTTTGTTTGTCAGACCAGAGGGAAATTAGAGGAGACACAAAGATTCTCGTGCCTGTGGAAATCCAGCAGGGATTTTAGTAGGACATTTTAATTAATGTCAGTCTGCCAGATAAAACGCTGCACACTTCAGTCCAACTTGCCAAGCTGTGTTTGAGCAACACATGTATACCAGGATTCAAATCAATGGCTCAGTGGTGAGCAGATTGCTGCCAGAGATCTTTAGTCCCTTTCCCATCTTTCTAAAATCCATCATCAATAGTCTTTACAAAGATTTTACTCAGCTGTGAGTGGAACTAACCTCTCATGGTCTCCACAAAACTTGCCAATCTACGACAGAGGAGATTGGAAAAATGTACATGATATATGAAATGAATATTTCTGATTGTACTGATGGTGCCCGCACCTCTGTGACACTTTTCATCAATTGGAAGGAATGCAACATGGTGCCTCCTCCAACACCTTTTTTTGCCAAGCAATAGATTTGTAATTGGGGCATGCACCATAGGCACGATCAAAGTTGTGCTTCATAATACTCAGACTTGATTCGGTACATTAAAATTTTGGAGGCCACAGCAACTTGACCCTCAGATTTACCAGTGGAATCACACTGTAGTCACTGAAAACTGCCAAGCCTAAGTATTCATTATTCAAATGGTGGGGGGGATGTAAAATCGATTTCTGTAGTGTAGTAATGTCGATGACCATTTTGAAGGAAGTTTAAGTCTGTTAGAGGGAGCTGAATTCTTCTGATTAAATAGGTCTTCACCAGGGATCTGTCACACAGAATACGCAAGGAAGGACTAGAAAAATGCATCCTATTTGGACTCAATGCTGGAGTGCAGAATGGAGTCTAAACTGTGCATTAATGGCCAATATTATCCAAATTACTCAATTTCTACCCCATCCTCACAGTGTCACTCCCTCCCAAAAAAAGAGCAAATGACAAGCAGCTAACAACTCATGGACTGCCTCAGCTGTTTTCCAGAGAAAAGAACTGCCATCAGGGCAGTTTCCCCTTTCCCTCCCTGCAAAATAAAAGTCAAAAATCCTGATGGAATGAACAAAATTATGTACAACATATAAATATTATAGCATCAGAGTTTACATCATACTTACAAACAGGACAGAAAATTCTTTCAGGAAACGTTTCCTTGGACAAGAGAACCATCCTACACACTGTGGATGATGCTGCCAGTGGTAATGCAGGTCAGGGGGGAAGTATGATAGTGGCTGAGAAAGGAAGCAAAGACTAAGCAATTTCCTTTCTTTTCTTCATTCGGACGCACTAAATAATGCTTACAGCCTTTTAATTCTTTACAGCAGAGCACCTGACATTCAAAAATCAGCAGTCTCTGCATTTACTCAACAGATTACATCTAAGCAGAGCATTAGTGTGTGTGCGCGTGCGTGTGTTGGGGGGGGGGGTCATTTAAAGGGGAGGAGGGCAACAGCTGGGTGAGTAAAGGACCCCATTTCTTTCTTTTCAATAGGTTGAGGACCAAAAATTAAATACACACTAAATTATGGCAGTGAATTTAGGAAGGAGGGCTCAAAGGACTGGAAGGAACGTAACTGAGATACTGTGCTTCTTGTGAGAATGTTACAATCACATCCAAGCAGTCATTGAACCGTGCCATGTAACTACCTCCTCAGCTAATATGCTTTTCTCTATTATGACTAATCATGTTCTATTAAACAGTGGTAATGCTGGAAGAACTGAACTATACAAGTGTAATGAAGCCAGTATTCTCCCCGGACAGATTAGCCACAACTGATTTGACACATACCATCATAGGAGCTTCAAACCTGACAAACTCTGTGCTCTCAGCTGATTTATGTCAGCAAGGGCCCTCCACAGAAGAGCTGAATCAACCTGTTTGGTAGAGGTGAAATGTACTGACAGCTAATTGTCAATGCGTGAACATTCCAATTTCCCTTGTCTGCATTCACAAATTGGCCCAGTGTGGTAAAAGCACAGAGCTCTCACCCTTACCACTGGTCCTTCTTCACTCGGACAATTCCTGATCCTTCCAAATCTTTATCTCTCTTCAGACGGCACAGAACCTCGTCTCATTTGTGTAATGAGCTGCTCTGTGACTGGGCATCTTCTTTACCCCGTTTCTCTGGCTTTATGTGGTGTTACGCTGCTTCGAGAACTTAATCAGGAGTGGAATGAGGTTTCACAGATACGAGGCTGTAAAGGGAGAGGTTCAGTGCTGCTCTCTAAACACAAGAGTCTGATGCACTCTTCTTCAAATAACAGTGGGCAGCCTGGTGTCCATCCTTCCATTGTTGTTGCTGTTGTTACGGTTGTTGGTCTTGCGGGACAAGTTGGGAGTTGCCACCAGGATGAAGTGTTCCTCAGGGCACCCATACTGCAGTAGGATGTCACTGCACTCTTGACTCATTGCTTGTCTGGCATAGGCCAGCGCAGTGTTTCCATGGGCATCACGTGCCATGATGTCAACTCCGTACTGCAAGACAAAAGATAGAACATAATAACAGCAAGATGCATTCCAGCTCCTAGAGCCTACTCCACCCATTCCATGAGATCAATGTCAATATTTCGACGCCATTTACCCACATTGGGTATCGCTTATCCCTTAACAGGCCAACCCCAACAAAAATTCACTGTGCTTGGTTTAAAAACTTTCCATTTCACCTTCAGTTTCAACAGATTTTCCATGGGTGAATTCTCGATTTCTACTCCTCTTTGTGTGACGAACTTCTTCTGAACATCATCTCCAATGGCCTAACTCCAATTTTAGGCTGTATTCTAAGCTAGATTTAGATCAGTTCTGTTATAATTTTGCTTTTAATTATGTCTGTAGCGGCACGTCCATCCTGCTAACAATCCTAAGCACAATTTTCTTTTCCAGAACAGTTCAGATAGCTAGTCAAAGCCTCTACTGTCTCTTCCCTGGCTTTCCACTTGCAGCTGTCAGGTTCCAGAGACTCCTTTACCTTATAGAATTGATTCAAGGCTTTGGTATTATCTTTCTTCCGATACATGTTCCACACTCAGCTCTGATGCCAAACTTCAAACTCCACTTCCTCTGTGGTAACTAAGAGAAGTTACTTATAACCTTAACCATTTCCATGCTCTCTGCTACAACTTTCCCACCTTTGAGCTATGGTCGCTTTTCCATTGTCTTCACTGTTCTCTTACTACATACAGAAGCTTAGTTATCACTCAGAGTCATTGAATTAAGCAGCACAGAAGGGCATTCTGCCCAAAATGCAAATCTAAATAGTTCAAATCCTCTCCTCTTCTACCATATATAGCCAACTTCTCGCTCCTTCAATTATGTATCCAATTCCATTTTCAAAAGTTACTATTGAGTCTGTCTCCACAACCCTTTCTGGCCATGCATTCCAGATCACAACTCTTGTCCTGACCTTTGTTTTGTAATCTTGTAAACACTAAATATATTATTGTTTTTAGATTTGAACAAATCTGTCCACTGAACCACTACCTTACGTGATAATTACTTTTAATCAGGTTGGAATTTCCTTCATTTGTTCTCTGCCCATCTCCTATTTAAATCAATCCTACTTTTAAGATTCCTGTATTTCTATAGAATATTGCAAACTCCTTTACAGTCAGTGAAATGTAGCCACTGCTTTAGGAGAAGAGATTAATGTATATGTTTGTTTCCCCTTCCATTTGATTTAGACCTTGTTATCTCACTGCTTCAATTATTTCAGTCTGTTATTAGGACTGTGGAGTCTATGATGGTGAGATGACAGGGAGATGAAAAGGAGTGACAATGCTTTCTAGTCCATTCTGGGGATGTGGGATGAACAGTGCTGTCCAGGCTCTTCAGCAACAGGGGAATTGGGGGAGGGCAAGTGCATGGGAGTTGTTGCTCAAACTGTCACCGTTTCCAAATGCCTCTTTTGACAATACAGGACAAAAGCCATCCCAATGCCAAGAAATCAGAGCATGGGACAACCACTCAATTCTGAGATAGTCCCATAAAATCCCTGGCAGCTGGTTACTTTGGATTCTCAATAAAATTATATCATGATCACAGATTTCCAAATATTTAAGTCATAAACTTGCTCCACCTTATTACCAAAGAATCAAACTGCTTCCTTTTCTTGCCACAGTAGCAACAGACTGCCTGTGAAGACAGGAATGAACACAGTGGAAAACGATGGCTCCTGTCAGAACATTTCAGATCACTCCACCTTGATGTGGCCAGGGTGCTTAATTGATTTATCACCAGAACTCTGACAACTACATCCAGCATTGACTTATTGGTCTCTACCCAATGGTACAAGACAGATGAAACAGGATACAATTGACACATGGGCCTACAGTTATCTCCTATTTAAAGTTCAGGATGAGGCATGGATTCAATACAATCCGCCTCATTCTCACTTCAAAACTGGGAATGGTAAGTATGATTAAATGGTCAGTTCACAACCTGTTGGCCCCCATCCTCACTGAGGGTTAACTAGGCAAAGAGGACTTGGTTCATGTCATTTCCTGGAGTTTACTTTCAATATCGGCCCTCTGAATTACAATGACGTGTTAAATTTGCCAACTCTGATCGAACATATTTCTGGAAATGCTACCACATGACCTCCCACCTCCAATTATTCTCTCAAACCCTAAATTTCCTTGTCAAACTCTTGTCTCTTCTCCTTTAAGAAGCTCTTAAATACTTTTGGTACCCCTTAATAATATCTTACATGTGAAATCTTGCTTCATAATGGATCCAATGGAGCCTGCACAAATCTACTATTTTCAAGGTGTTACACATTTCCGAGTTCTGGATGTTGACGTTCTTGTCAAGTGGGAAAAAGATGAGCCGGGGTTCAGCTGATTACCATTCACCTCTAAGTGGAAGCTGGGTGTCAGGTTAAGATGGCAGTACTCTAGACTGTGATGCCTCTAGGAATTCCAGGCTGGAGGAGCAAGAGCCAATGGATTGACAGGAAAAGAGGGGAGTCAAGTGGAAGGAAACTCATGCAATGCTCCCTCAGATTTCAGCCAGACGTAGCACTCTGATTGAAAAGTCAGAAGGCTGCTGATTCAAATCACTCTCCACACTAGTACTGGAAGAGGGTTGCAGAGCTAGATGCTGAAAGCTTAAAACTCAGCTGCCTTCTCAGGTGGATCTTTTTATTTTGAAGAGAAGCAGGGAAGTCCCCCCCACCATCCTGGTCAATATTCATTCCTCAACCAACAGCAATAAGGCAGTATATCGAGTTATTTGGCTCATTGATCTCTGGATCCTTGCGGGGCCTTGCCTTGTAACACTTGAAAGATACTTCACTGTCTGTAAAATACTTTTTTGGGATGCCCTGAAGTTGCGAATGGTGCTACAGAAATGCAAGGCTGTCTTTTATATTGAATTGTCACATTCACTTACCCAGATCAAAAGCTGGGTGAGGACAACGTTCCCTTTCCTACAGGCCAAGTGAAGGGATGTGCGTCCATCCCCCTCTCCATAAGTCTCATTTACTTCATCCTTGGAGCCATGGGCCAGAAGTAAGATGACAGCTCGTAAGTTCTCCTCGGCTGTAGCACGTAGCAGCTGCTGTCCCAGGGGAATGTCTGAACATGGTGGTGGAACCAGGAACAGTTTCTGTTCATACTTAGCACGGATCCAACGTTCCTTCTCTTCCCTGTGTGTTGCAGAAAACAAACACCAAGTCTTAATGTTTTATCGAGTACATTTACACAACGTATACTGTACAGCACACCTACTACTGATAATACTGTGGCTGTAGCACACACAACCTCCAAGGTGCAACTTACCAACATCCCTTCAACATCATCTTCCAAACCCACGATCTCTGCCACCTGAAAGGATAAAGTCAGGTGATGCATGGGGAACCATCACTTGCAGGGTGCCCTCTAGGTCACACTCCACGCCGATTCCGAAACATATTGCAGGTCTTCCATTGTTGCTGGGTCAAAATGTTGGAACTTGCTGTAGTACCCTCACTACATGCAGCAGCTCAGGATGACCCAATCCATCTTCTCAGGGGCAATTTGTGGTTGGCAATAAATGTGATGCCCATACCCAAGAATGAATAAATTTAAAAAGGGGAAAAATGTAGAAGATCACATTGGGATGATACCTAATGTCAATTTAATCTATTGCTGAAGTTTTACAGGTAACGAACTATTAATACAATAATGAATTTGACGAGCAATTCTTTTCCACATATGATACATTCATCTACTTATCTTGTGTCTATATCACTGAAGGTAAGGTTACAAATCACTTTTCTGACTGGCTTAGGCTAATCAACCTTGAGAGGCCACGGTTTCTTGGCAGAAAAGGCACCATGCCCATGATTAGAGATGACGTGAAACATGGAAACGTAGTGAACAGTGGGGAAAACAGACAGCTCCAGGGATGAAAAGCTGGAGAAACTGAAGTGGTATCCTTACAGCAGAGAAGGTGAATGCAAGATTTGTTCAAAAGCTTGAAACCTTTTGACAGAGTTTCCAGTGGCAAAAAGGTCAGTAGCCAGATATAATTGGTAATGAACCAGAGGTGACAAACCGAGATTAATTTTTCCAAAGTTGATCTGGAATGCATTACCTGAAAGGGTGACAGAAGCACGTTCTGTAATCATTTTCAAAATGAAACTGGACAAATATTGCAAGGGGAAAAAAATTGCAGAAAGGGCAGGGGAGGGTGTGTGCGTGTGTGCATGTGTGCATGAGATGCAGTAACTAACTTGCATTAACTTGACAGCTGAATGACTTACTCCTGCTTCCATGAACAGCCCTCCCCCACATCATTACAACATATGGTGATTCACTGGTGTAGTCGGGAGAAGTGTTTCCAGCATAGAAAGGAAAAAAAATCAGAGTAAAAATTGACAGAAAGCTTAGAAACATCCTGATGTCCAGTGACTCTTTGACAGAAGCTTAGAAATGAAGTGTTTTCTGTTTATGCCTAGGGGGATGTTAACAGGAGATTGAAAATTAAAGAGGATGCTGTTGTTTTACCCATTGGAATCCAGGAAGCTTTGCTTTGGGTTTGGAACGGATGGAAACTGACTTTGCGATGACCCTAACGGCTACAATCTGTTTGCTCTCGCATGGCAAGGTAAAACAGGATTTGTACTGAGAGCATCTAAGGGCCTGTTTACACTCCTTTCGTAATTTAGTTTGGTGTTCATTCTAATCTGAATCAAAATGCAAAGGTAAATAGATTAACTGGATTAGATGTGCATCATTTCCTGGTGGGTTGGAATGACATTTCAGTGACCTTAGGTTCACCTGGATCCCTCAAACAGCCCCAGTTTAACAGTTCCTTCCTTTCATCTTGCTCTACCTAACAGTTCGTATAACAAAAAGCAAAGCAACACAGTGATTCCTGATGCAATGGGTCAAATTAGCAACATCTTGCAATAGGAGCACGGACATAAAACATTTTTTAGTATGTGGTGTTTCTGTTTTGGTATGCTATAGGAGTTATTTCCTGGTGCTTACCCTTCAGAGTTGCAAAGCAGTTAGATAACTACACAGAACTTACAGCACAGAGAGGCCATTTGGCCCAACTGGTCCATGCTGCTTTTTCATCATGATGTTCTTCATCAGCCTCCTCCCATTATTCACTCCAGTTAATCAGCCTATACTCTTTCACCTTCATGCATCTATTTAGCTTTACCCTAATTGCACCTGGGCCTAGAATTTTTCTGACATTTTTCAAAATACTGCCATGGGAACTTTTATATTTATCTGTGAGGGCTAACATGGTCTTGGTCTATTGTCTCTTTTGAAAGATGGTACTTCTGAAAGTGTAGCACTCCCTTCGTATTGCAATAGGAATATGTGTCAAGATTTTGTGCTTAAGTTTTTGGAGTAGGACTCAAAGTCATAGGCACCTGATCCATACAAACACAGAAACATAGGCTCAGAGTTGACAGTGCTACCAACTGATCTACGATTAACATCAAACCGCAAAATTAGCAAACAGTCTTCAAAAGTTCTCACTTGTGAAAGGTGCTATATAAATGCAACTCTTTTTTTTTCTCTAACTGCTGAAATAGTCTTCCTAATCTCCATGACATGATCACAACCTTAAAACCTTTTACATCCGTTACTTTGCTATTGTGATAACAGTCTTTCCGAACGTAAATATGTAGAGACAGAGGCAAGTTTCAGAAACGTGATATGTAAAAGACCTATAAAAATAATAATATCCTTGTACCTGGGTACAACAATACATAGGGTTGCTCCTGTTCATACAGACAGAAAGACATGTATGGAGAGAGTGTCACAGAGATGGAGTGTGTTCCGTAGAGACACAGTGCCATGTAGAGAGAGAGAAAGAGAGAGCGCCATAGAAAGAATGCCTTCTAGAGAGAGAGTGAGAGAGAGAATCAATTAGTATAGCAAGACAGACTTTCGGTCAGCACAGAGGTAGCAATAACAAAATTTCATGTCTCTTGGTAGCCATCCAAACCCCCTAAATTTGATGGAGGCCTTTTAATCAGACAAGAGATTAGCAGTTGGGGACTCTGTAACCTCACTCCCTCCACCTCAAATTGATCCCTGATGATCAGATCTGTGGATGATCTTCCTGCCTTGCCACCAATTGAGCACTCTCAGTGAGTAATTCATAGTTTCATCCCATTGCAGTCAATTCAGAGACAGGGTGAGCAACAGTCAATGGGTAGAGAGACAGGGCGAGCCACAATTAAGCAGTATGCAGTGAGTTTACAGTGAAGAAAGAATTGGAAGGCACCAGGTAGAATATTGTGTACCTTAAGATTGGAAAGTCCCAGGCAGAAACCTGAAGAATGGAGAAGAAATTAAGTATATCCTTTTGGTTTTTCTCTGCTAATTTCCAGTCTTCAGATGAACCATGTGTGTGACTAATCACAGACATGGCAGATATATTATGATACTTAAGTATTCTGGCCATCAATGCAGGCTTTAGAAACTGAATTAGCAGGAAGAAATTTGAGGCCGGTTCTACAAATTTTTCCTGCAGCCTGATTTTGTATCCCAGAATATACCCAAACCTGCCCACCTCATCCAGCCAAATCTTCATCAGCAATTACTATACAAATCTGTAGCTGAAACAACAGCTTTTACTGGAACGTAACTTATTAAAATAAATGCAAAGTAGAAACTGAAAATGCTGGGAATACTCAGCCTGTCAGGCAGTATTGAATATAACATAAGTGCCTGAAAAAAGATTTTAAGAAGTGCAGACAATTATGGAAAAATTAACTTGGAAACTCCAGACTATGTGTAACGTTCAGCTAGAAAACTACAAAAAGTCGAGTAATTTTTCCAAAAGCGTTATGGATCAACACCAAGTTGATGCTCTTGACTGTTAGCAAATTTTTTGTTTGTGGGGTATACACAACCGGGCAACAAAAAGGAGAGTGGGCTGTTGGGCTAAATAAACATCTATTGTTGATGCCTTATCAAAGCTCCATTGTGACCTGTCACCAAAGGCTGTTGTTTCATGTCCTGGTTTTCAATGCACTTGGCAGATTAAGCTGCTGTCATCCAAATATTACACAGAGGCCCAATTCCTCTACTTAAATGGTAAGAAGTTTTCCTTCAAAAATAAAAAAAAACACACGATATAATGAAGTTTGGCTCAAGGAGTTTTCTTTAGTATGTAAATAATACCTGATGTGGTGTATAATACCTGATGTGGTGTACAAAGCGACAAAGCCATGGTATGATCCAGGTTCATCCCTATTTAGTATTGAGTCAACTGACCATACTTACCAGCAGCTCGAGTGGACTATATATAATGTAGAGTTACAGAGTACACAGCACATCATTCAGCTCAAACAGTGTCAGCTGAAGTTTATGCTCAACACAGTTTTTGCATTCCACTGGTATATCCTACTATTTCTCTCTTATTCAAGTGCTTATCAAGTTTCCCCTCTAATCCATCTATCCTATTCACTTAGAATTTAAACAATAAGTAGGAGGAATAGGATAATCAAAAAATGCTGACACGATTGTGGCTTTAAGGTCACTTTCCTGCCTGAACCTGACAACCATCAAAAATCATCTCTGCTTGAATATATTCAGGGACTCAGCCTGCACTGGTCACTGGGGAGACAAGTCCAATGATTAATAACTACAGCAACTTCTTCTGGAAGGTTTCACATTCTTACTACTATTTGGGTTTCTTTATGATGAATAAGAAGTTGAATTGCTCTTTTGTTCCATTTGCATTATTAAAGTGGCATCCAAAAAAGTAGCTGACTGCCAGCTGGAATGGTTTTGGCCACATATGGCTGCGTGGACACCATGAATTGTGGCTGTTCTGCGTTTTAAAACGGCAAACTGTATTTGGCAGTCAGCTGTTTGACTCCCTAGTCAACTGTTGCCAAACAATGGAGAGTGAAATGGATGGTCCAGGGAGCAGGTGAGACTGTGAATGGGAACTGATCCTTTCCCAGAAGAACCCCTCCAGTAGTCATCAACTTAAATTGTAGAAGGATACAGCACAGAAGGTGAACGTGTGCCCATCATGTCTGGCGTTTGAAAGAACTATCAAATTCAATTAGTCCCAATCTTGCAACTCCTTCATTGCCTTGTAAAATTTACTCTCAAGTATCTAGTTCTGCTCCGAGTTGTTACTGAATCCGCTTGCACTACCTTTTGAGTCATGACATTCCAGAAGAGCGTTTGGAGGATTCCAGGTACTGGCAAAGGCTTAAAATTGAAAAAAAAAATGCAGCCTAAACTACCCCACTGCTGCCTGGCAGGAAAAGTCATTCTGGTTATTCTGTTACTGGATGCGAATTAGCTGCAAATTTCAGATAACATGATGGTTTGGAACTTTTAGCTTTTCCACCTAAAATTTAACCAATAAAATATTGGCTATAGCTGCAGCTGGCATCTTGATAAGTTCATTTCCCACAGTCATTATTTCTGTTCATCTACCGAATAATATGGAACTTACAGCACAGAATACAGGCCATTCAGCCCAACTGTGTTTATGTTTCACACAACTCTCCTGTCACTCCCTTCAACTGTTTATGCACTGTCAAATCCTCATAATTTTCAGTACCTCTATTGAATAACCTCCTAGAGTTTTTTTGTCATTTAAATCCTATTATTTAAATAAATCTGGAATAAAAAGCAGTTATGTTCGCTAGGAAGCTACAGGACTTTTGTCAAATCCCATCAGGCTTGTTTGTGATCTTTAGGGAAGGAAGCCTGCCATCCTTATCTGCTCTGGCTTATGTGACATTCCAGATTGAGACCAAAGCGGTTCTCTTCTGAATGACTTAGAGGAGTTGCAGTTTGATTGAACAGGCTGTGGCCACTTCTGGGACAGCAGAAAAATCTGGGAGGACAAACATCACTGTATGTGCCAGAACCTAGGCAAGTTGGGGGTTTTCATCAAGGACAATCATACAGGCCCTTACAAGGATGGTCAGAGGGGAGACACATTGAGTCCACCAGTGGGGTCTTCCATTACCAAGCAAGAAGGACCTCTTTCTTCCAAGAAGCTTTGAGATTAGGAGAAAAATAAACTGAACACCGCAGATCCTGTGGCAGGTTCTAGTTCAAGTCCCAGTGGTGTAGGACCCACCAGGATATACCTGGTGGGTTGTGTTCATTGCATAGCCCAGTTATGGACCTCAACTGGCCACGGGGCAGGGAAGGCTAACTTTGAGTTCATCTGTCCTGGATTTACTTGGGTGGAGTCAGGAAGGTGATGGGCTATCTGCCTTGCACCCCCATCTGATTAAATATCCCCTCCCTAGCTTCCCAAACCATTCCATGTGTGGGTGGGGTGGCATTAAATTCAACCCATTGAGCGGAATAAGAGAATCAATTGTCCATATGGCAGAAACCAGTGTGGTCCCCTAACCACTGCTGTAAACGACTTCAGGTAACTTGGCAAAACCTTGAACTGAGTTTGTGAAATTCACAGCTGACAAAGGCAGTAGTTTTCAAGGTGTTGGCTGTGGCTCAGTGGGAAACACAAGAACTGCTGTATAAGGTGGCTGTGGGTTTAAGCTCCAGGGAGTTAAGCACAAAATATGCTCCAGAGCAGTTCTGACGGGGTGCTGCACTGTCTCAGCTGTCTTTTTTTCAGGTGAGACAAATTAAACAAAGTTCCCCTACCCTCTCACATGGATATAAAAAAACTCTGTTGAGTTATTTTGAAGAGCTGCATAGGAGTTATTGCAATGTCCTGGAAAATATTTACCCTGCAACAAACATACACCATAAAACAGGTCATCTGGTTATTTTTCTCTTTGCTGGTTAATGGAACTTCTATGTACATATTGGCTGCTGTGTTTCCATTTGAAAAGTGGCTTCAGTCTCTGTAAAGAGCTGAGGGATGTCCTAATGTTGTGAAAGGTTATTGGTGCTCTTGCTGCAATTGTATAGGGCCCTAGTGAGACAACACCTGAAGCACTGTATGCAGTTTTAGGTCTCCTTATCTGAGGAAGCATATTCTGGCTATGGAGCGAGTGCGACAAAGTTTTGGCAGACTGATTCCTCGGATGGCAGGACTGACACATGAAGACAGACCTGATCAGTTAGGTCTACTTTCACTGGAATTGAGAAGAATTACTTGGGAATAAGATAGAAACCTATATAATTCTAACAGAACTATACTGGGTAAATTCAAAATAATGTTCCCGATGACCGGGGAGTCCATAGCTATGGATTATAGTTTAAGGATACTGGATAGGCCATTTAGAATGCAGTTGAGGGGAATTATTTTCACTCAGAGTGTGGTAAGCTTGTGTAATTCTCTGCTACAGAAAACAATTGAGGCCAAAACATTGAATGTCTTGAAGAAAGAGTTAGATATTTTCGTTAAGACTACAAGGATTAGAGGGTATGAGGAGAAACTGGAAACAGGTTACTGAGTTGCATGATCAGCCATGATCATACTGAATTGCAAAGCAGGCTCGCAGGGCCGAATGGCCTATTCTTTCTCCTGTTTTCTGTTATATTTACAATAACAGAATAATTTAATATGCTTTCTATGAAATTAGCTTTCAGGATTTTTTATTTATGGGACCATGCTTTGCAATGGAGTGGCCTAAATTTTACATATACTACCAAAGACATTGGGAGTAGCAGTAGGCCATTTAACCTCTTCAGCTTTCTGTGCAACTTGATAAGACCATAATCGATCAGGTTGTGGCCTCAACTCTACTTTCCAGTCTACCTCAATACCTCTGACTCCCTTGTCAATCAATAAGCTATCTAACGTAACTTTAAAAATATTCATTGACACTGCCATCACTGCCATCTGTGGGAGATAAGTCCACTGACTAATGACCTGAACAAAAAAAAGGGCAGGACTTGCACAGGTAATGGTAGGGTCTTTGTAAAAAGATTTACAAGAATGTTACCAAGATTGGAAGGTATAAGTTATAAGGAGAGGCTGGATAAGCTGGGACATTCTTTCCATTGAGGTTGAGGGGTGACCTCATTGAGGTTTATAAAATCATGAAGGATACAGATAAGGTGAATAGAAAAGGTCTTTTCCCCAGGATAGGGGAGTCCAAAACTAGGGGTCATAGGTTTAAGGTGAAAGGGGAAAGATTTAAAAGGGGCCTGAAGGGCAACTTTTCACTTGGGGTGGTTGCGTATATGGAACAAGCTGCCAGAGGAAGTGGCAGAGGTGGGTACAATTACAATATTTAGAAGGCAAATTAGACAGGTACATGGATAGGAAAGGTTTAGACACATATAGGCCAAGTGCAGAAAAATGGGACTAACTCAGTTTGGTAAGCCTGGTTAGTATGGATGAGTTGGATCGAAGGGTCTGTATGACTCTACGACCTCTGAAAGAAAAAAAAATCCTTAACTCCATCTTAAACAGGAGACCCCTATTTTTACACTGTGTCCCCTAGATCTAGTCTCTCCCACAAAGTGGGGGAAACAACCCCTCAATATGTTACATATTTCAGTCAGATCACCTCTCATTTTTCTAAACTTCAACGGATACAGGCCCATTCTGTTCCAACTTTCAGTAAGGTTGCAGTGGTATTTCCAAAACAATTTGTGGAAAAAAAGTACAAAAAAAAATTGCAAGAAAACATGAAGACTTCTGAGCACAAGTTATGTTCAATGCTAATTGAGCCCCTGAGATGTTTACAGTCAGTTTAAAAAAAAAGACCCTGGAAATCAGACCTGGACACAATCCTGGCTACTTCCCCAAAGTGAATTAATCACCATGGCAAGTTTGGAGCCCTTCGAAGAAAAACTTCCCGTTACGGTATTTCTTTTGGCAAAGGGACACAAACTTTTTAACACATACAATGTGAAGAAAAACAAGAAACTAAAGTTTTATACCATTTTAACTTGTAAATGCATCTGTATATGTGTTGTTAAAGCCAGTTCTTTTCAATTGGGTTACTTGCAGGTAGGTTAATGTGCTCTTTTGCGTGACAAACCTATTTTCAGCTGTATTAATCAAACTGCACTAAGCTCCTTACTTTTAGATATGTCAAGAAGCATCTCGTTTGTAAATTCCAATGCTAAATGCTGCTCAATCATGCTGTTTGATGGAAGACTGTAGGCTCAGTTTTAGACAAATGAGTTTGAATTGAAAAAGTCACTTTTCAAAACTAATTGCTGAAATTTTGAACACAGTCCGTAGCAGATTTACTAAATACACCCAATGTGAATATGATTGGCTCGTAGCTTTTCTTACAAAAATTAAATCAAAATGACATCTCATATGGCATCTGAAAGCCAGGGGCTGTTTTATCTAAAAAAGACAAAGGCTGATATCTGAGGGAGTTGTTATTCAAATGATGAACAAGTCTACACAGAGTGAGGATGATTCCACGAATGGAGGAATCTAATATTGGGGGCTGCAAAAATAAGGTAGTTGTTTACCAAACTGCAGCAATGAAGCAACAGTTGCAATGTCGTCATGGTCATGTAATCCTGTGACCAAGACCACTGATCAGGAGAGTTCAAATCCCACTACAGGAAGATGGGGAATTCAGAAACAAAAGGATTACACTCAAGGAGCACCTTCTGAAGCCACAGGGTGTCCCAAAACACAATATAGCTAATGGGGTATCTTCAAACTGTAGTCACTGTTGTTATTTAGGAAATGTGGCAGTCCATTTGAACAGCACAAGTTCCTACAAGCAGGATAATTATCAGTGAGATAATTATCAGATAATCTAATTTAATGATGTCAATTTTTATTCTCAGTCAACCAAGATCTTAGGGCAAACACGCGTTCTTCTTCAAAATAGCATTGTGGGATCTTTTACATCCACCCGAGGGGCAGATGGTCCTGGGAACCCCTAAAGCAAGTGGATTAGGGCCTAATTGGATTTAGATTATGGTGGGAATCCTTGAAGTGGCCATGGCTGGGCTTTGATAAGCTCCCAAGCTACTGGACACAGCCACTGGTGCAGCCATTAAATCCAATCCAATGTTTGAGTCTACAAAAATTAATGGCCACCAGGATTAGGAACTGGAGACCTGTCAATGCCAGGGAACCACATCATGTAGATTCAAAAACTGAAAAGAGATAATGGTAGACTGGACTGGGATTATGACTGTCCCTCCAGCAGAGAAGACTAAGGTTAGACTCAATAGGAGTATTCAAAACAATAAGAGGTTTCAATAAAATAAATCAGGAGAAACGGCTTCCATTTGCAGACGATTCATAATCAGAGTTGATAGGTTTTGAAAACGTAGAGGCTACATGAACAGAATTTTTAAGACTGAATTGTTTCGAACTGGAACGCAATGTTGGAAAAGGTGTTAAAAACCGATGCAACAGTAACTTTCAAAAGGAAATTAGAGGAATAAAAAGGTAAAAGCTTCAGGGTTTTTTTGGGTAAAGAACATGGCAGTAAGACTAATTGGGCAGTGTATGACTAATTGGACAGCTCTTTCAACGAGATGTCACAGGCAGGATGGAGAAAGTGGTCTCCTTTTGTGCTGTAAAATTCCATTACATTAATAGGCTTTACAGCAGAGTGCCAGCAGATCACTAGTGACTCTAATATTTTGTACTTAGGGTTAAAAGAAAATGATGCCTATACTTCAAGCAATAAACCCAACTATTTCCTGATGAAAATGAATAATACTGTGGATAATTCTGCAGTGTTACATCTTAGCCTCCCTTTGCCAGCACGAACCAAACATCATCTAAACTGCTCAAGTTAGTCTGACTGCTGGTGCTGTAGATGGTGCTATCTTGAGTTGGCCCTCCCAACGAGGGGCTAACAGGCATTGATTTGACTTGTTCCAACCTCTAACCTTGCATAAAAGGCCCTTGGCTGTGGTTTAATTAAAAGTAAACTTCTGGTGTACGTCAGCACTGTTGACTTGTAGCGTCACATAAACTGCTGTACGCGACCCGAGAGGCTGACCCATCACTTTAGCACTTTCTTATCTCCATAATAATCATGAAGAATAAAACCTTTTGCCACACCACCACCTCCCATCTCAAACCCCAAAACAGACCATTTTCTTCAAATGGTAACCTCTGACATTAGCACAGCATCCAGGAGAAGATGAAACAAAAAGCACACCAACAAAAGTTCACTTGATTCCCAGAGTATCACTGTGCCCCAAATGATTGACAGGACACTACGACACAATGAAAGGACAGGGACAGCTCATACCGTGCAATTGGAATACCATCCCCTCGCGCTTTCTGCTTCTCAGGAATGCTGAGTAACTTGGTCAATGCACAACACATGACGACATTGCCTATAATCACCCAGAAGAATGGTGAGGGAGTGGGGATAAAATAAATATAGATTTTAAAGTATTCCTGTTGGGAGGAAAACAGACACCTGACATTTCACACCTCCCCTGATCTTCCTCAGTTTTGAGTTCAGGTCTAAAATCAGGTCCCAAAATACAGTCGAGGGTTGGGATTAAAATCTGTCTGTTGCTTTTAATGCTCATCTACTTTTTGTAATAATCTGCTAAAATTATCTAAAGTCTTTTCTTTGCTTCGTTCACAATGAAGATTTATGTTTTTGTATTGTCAGCAAGTACGGAGATCATATTTGCTATATTTTTAGGTTCACAACGCCCCTCTTGTACAACACTACCAAATCATCTCCGACCTGAACAAAACCCTAAATTGCTGCCTCCTGGCCAAAAGTAAATTTTCTATCAATGCTACTTGACTTCATCTTGTATCAACTATTTGAGTTTTGATAATGAATATCTTGCTTTCAAATCCCTCTCTTCCTCCCTATCTGTGTAAACGCCTCCAGCCATACAATCTGCGAACTATTCAGGTTCCTACAATTCTGATCATTTACACTTTGCTATACTTTCAGCAATTTAGACCCAACCTGATTCTCTCCACCCCCACACCATGCTCTTTTAGAACACTCTTTAAAATCCACCTTTTCAACCCAGGTATTGGTCATAAGAACAAAAGAAATAAGAGCAGGAGTTAACTTTACAACTTGTCAATATTGCTCCACCACTTGATATGATCATGGCTGAAACCAGATGTGTGTCGATCTCAGCCTTGAAAGTACTCAATGCCAGAACATCTACAAACTGCTGGGTTGAAAATTCCAAAGATCATGACCCTGTAAGTGACGGAAAATCATTTTAGTCCTAAGTGATTCACCCCTTAATATGAAACAGACTCCCCATGTTCAAGATTCCCAGGTCAAGGGGGGAAACAACTCTGCCATGTCTGTTCTGTCAAACCTGGTCAAGAGAGGATAGGCTCATTCAACTCAATTACCTCTCATGGGCAACTGTCCATGGAAACCCACTCATCCCACGAAACAATCTAATGAACATTTCCTGTACTGCCTCCAGTGCAAGCATTTCCTTTCTTAAATGTGAAGGCCAAAATTGTGCAGAGTACTCAAGACCTCAGCAAAGCCCTACCCAATGTAGCAAGACTTGCTTAGTCTTACACCCCATTCCCATTGCAATAAAGGCCAACATATCATTTATCTCTCCAACTGCTCAGAAAGAAAGACATAATTAACTTTTTGGGAGTAATTGCTCTGTGGGGTTGTTCTAGGCACGAATTGTGGTTTATCTCTCTGTCTTTCTATTTGCAATGCATATTTCATCTTTATTTTCCTGTCCTTTTCATAAACTTTTGTCTGTAGCTAAATCCACCTCACTGATCCTTTCCGCTTGCTCACTTGTCCTTTTGTAACTTTCTCCTTCCTGTCTCCTTTTCGGGTAGTATTTCTCAGATCGTATGCCCCTTACTCACTCACTTGATATATTTTATCTCTGAGATATGAGACTGGACAGTACAGCCAATATTTATATTGGTTCAATGGCAGCTATAGCACTGGGATCACAAGGCAGTAAGCAGGATGCTACCAGGCAACCCTGCTGTTCATGTCCTATCGCAAATCACATCCCATTTCCCTCCCAGCTCTGTGCTCGCTGACATGTATTGTCTCATGGCTAAGTAATGCCTTCATAATAATGTTCTTTTTTATCCAAAGATCTCCATGATTTCCCCCCAATTAAATCAAGCATCCCCCTCCCTATCTCTGTAATCTCTTCCATCCCTACAATTTTCTGAAGTAGCACGACTCCTCTAATTCTGGTCTTGTGAACTTCCCTGATGTTTCACCAATGATGCTGCCTTCAGCTAGCTGGGTCCTGAGCAGTTGAATTCCTTGACAAAGCCTTTGAGCCTCTGTATCTACTTTAAGCCCTCCTTAAAACATACATTTTAAGAAAGCTTTTAGTCATTTGCCCTAATATCACCTAAAGTAGCTGACTGTTAAATTTTACTGTATTACTCTGTGAAATACCTTGGCCTGTTTTATTATGTTAAAATTGCTATATACATATGCATTGTTGTTGCAACATGCGGAATGAATATGGGGTTTTGGAGAGAGTAGGCAAGCTGGAGGCTTGGTGCTAAAAGGGAGAGAATTGTAAATGTAATGACTTGCTGACCTTGTCACCTGTTGAGGAGAAATGGAAAGAGAAAGTAAGTCACTCTGCACAATAAAAAAAGAACTGTTATGGTCCAAAGACTGGTTGATGGTAAGTTTCGGTGGAATTAAAGAACTATATTTGTGAGTGAGGAATCACATAAGAGTGACAGTAGAAAGTAAACTTAAAATTAATATATGAAATGGACGTTATTGAACAAGGACAAAGGAATCTATTATACCAAACAGGCCACAGAGCAACCCACACAATGTGTGAACAGGTCGCGGCTGTGTCTATAAAATGCCTGAACCTTGACCCAACATTGTGCCAATTCTTTCAACATAATGAACCAAGTGGGCTTGCTGAATTGGAGCAATGCCCTCCCGCCTCTCTGCTTGCATTCAAACCAACCAGTAGGCTCCTCTTTTTAAGGGAACAGTACAATCCCTGCCCGAGTCTTTTAAAGGCATAGAAAGTACATCGGACACCCTCAGCCCTAGCACTTGTGAGATTAAATGTACATTGTTCATGGTTCCCTCAGTAACAGAGAATCCTGATAAAGTAACATTGCTCCTCTGCTACAACACATAGCTTTCACAGCTAGTATTACCAGAAATACAATGAGGTTTAAATAAACATACATTTTCATTTGATTTGTTGAAGTCACATGTACCTAAGTATAGTGAAAAGCTTTATTTTGCGAGCTGTACAGGCAGATCATAGCAATCAAGGACATACAGATCATAGGGTGCTTAGACAGAGCGAGGCATAGAAAGTTACAGCTGCACAGGAGGTTCACAAACTTAGGTTTAAAGGTGCATAATGAATTCAAGAAATGAGAGAATAAGGTCTGCTGTAGAGAGCTCGCAAAGAATTGCCCGGTATCGGTGCCATCTTGAATTCAGTAAATCAACATTTAGAATCTCTACTTCATATGTTGAGATTTTCACTAGTTTTTCAAGTTATCTAGATTTTACTGTGGTACTCCATTCACCAATAATCCTAATTTCTAAACTTGCCTACAAATAAGCAGACTGGGACTGCTTGGTTGGGAACAGATGCATTTTATATTGGGCATTCTGCAGGGTTGAGCACAGTCTGAACAACCTTTGTTGGTTCAATCTTTAAACTCAAGGCTACCCTCTGTTTTGCTTCAACCTAGAGTGCTGATGACATCACTGCATGAAAAGCTCAGAAGTGTGTTACTTATCTCAACAGTGGCTAAATTAACAGATGGACTCTGAATTGGTGGCAGCATCACTCCTCATGTGAATTCTGTGTCCTCGTGTCCTCAGCGACACAGCCTGAGCAGCTTGCTCCTTCCAAAACTCCAAGACATCGCACAGCTCAAACAAAACTATTTCATTGGGCAAACACAACAGGCACAGCATAGGAAGTAACAGAAGCGGGGCAATGATATCCAGAATCCTTCTCAATACCATTATCATCATCCTATTGAAAATCAATGGTGTCCAGTCAATTACGAGCATATTTTTGATCAGAGAATGCAAACATTTTTTTATTCAAAGTTCTTCTGTTTAAGGATTATACAGAACATTTCCTGTACATAAATTAAACATGGAAAACACGCAGTAATTTCATTCAAGTGTTGTAGTATTTAATAGGGTCTTCTATTTTTTAAATGCCCGAATGAATTAGTGCCTCAGGCCATATAAATGCTACACTGCTTTTCAACAATGATATTATTGCCATAATAATCCTAAATTAGCTCTATACTGTATTTCATTCTAACCTTTACACAGGATCTTAGTTCATTATGGAGCTGGGTGCATAGCGATAGCAAATCAATGGTTTTCTAATCAATGATGCTGTAACATCCTTCACAATAACACTAGGCTTGTTTTGTTGGTTCAAACCACAGCCTATAAAGGAGCAACATTTTCGCTTTGCAGTCACCTTGAATGCAATGTATCTATCGTGTAAATAGTTGTCATCCTGACGCTGCCGGGGCCTGAGTCTAATTCTTCAATATAGAGGTTTTAATTTTCCCAGAGGAAGCTTTGTCCCAGGGCCCAGTCATCAGCTGCAGATTGCTTAACTGTTTCCCTATCCTCTAGAGTATGGAGGTTTATATCCCTGCCAGCTAATGAGCGAGAGATCAAATTACTGAAACAACGAGAATTGTGGGGGTGGTGGTGAGGGAAAGGAAGGGGTAAAAGAAAACAAGGCCCAAAGATTAAGCTCTTTTTCTTCTGTCATACACTACGATCTCCTTCTGCAATCTGTTCGCAACCAAGGCTGGAGGAGACAATGGAACAAAGAGATAAAACTAAATCAGCGTGAACGAGAGGTGTTGAACAAATGAGCGAATAAAACAATGAGGCTGAACTGGTTTAAGATTAGTGGGTGACGTTTTATTTTCAGAACAACGCTCTCTGTGTGATGGTAACGGTCAGCCAATCTACAGCTCCAGTCCTCATTTCCAATTTGCTTTGTAGACCAAGGTGACAGATACGGAAACACATCTTTGGTCAATGAACCGAGAGACTATAAGAAATAGGAACAAGAGTAGGCCACTTGGCCCCTCAGGCCTGCTCCACCATTCACTACAATCATGGCTGATTCAATATATTTCACTTCTCTGCCCTTTCCCTGTAACCAAATTCCTTTTATCCCATAAACTACTCAACTAACAGCGTTGGAGAAGAAGTCACACAAGTATTTTAAACTGGCTAATTCCCTGATGTTAACATTCTGTGAAAAGTTTCTTCCAGGTTGTACAAATATAGCTTGGACTCCCACCTGCTTCTTTAGCCTAATACATAGGAAACTATTATAGCTATTTCAGTGTATTCTCTATATGTGTACGGCTGGGATTCTCAGCTGTAGTTATTCTCATATTTCCAATATCAGGCTGATCACAAGTCAATAGGTGGAAACCCAAATGCAAAGATCCAAGACCCAAAATACAGTTTTATAGATAGGATTATGCATGAAAGACACTTTTGATTTCCCTAACCTTTGCAGTGAATATCTATTTCATAATTCATATGTTTTAGAAAATAACTTATAGCATTAGGAATTAAAGATTTAGCTACAGAAAATAAAGCCATCTGATTGAGAAACTGACATGTTTGGAGCCATATTTCACCTTAAAGGTGGTGGCCATGTTAACTTGAAGCCAGTGTTTGCAATTCTGGGAAAGAGGGCCGTATAATTCCATTAGTGAGCGAAATTATTCAAATGGCTCCCAAAAGAAAGGAAATCTTTCACAAGAAGAAACAGGTTTCTTCCTGAATTCAAGAAAAGAGGTCTCATCAGAAATAGGAGTGATCAGCTGGGCAGTCCTTGCTCACAGGCTTCTTGACCCCCAACTGAAGAATAGTTAGAACAAGAAATAGTCCAAGCTAAACTGTTCAAACAGCTCCAGCGGAGTCTACATGCAAAGCAAGCGGCATCAACAGTTATGTGATTCCTAGGAATAGTTGTTTAGAAATAAATCTCTACTGTCCACAATGACCTTTCAATGATCTCTTTTGAACAAACCACACCAGGTATTTCCACAAAACTTGAAATAAATCTGCAATTTCACAATCTTTCAAAACTAAAGTCCTCCAAGAAATATTAACATACAAACAAGGAACAAGAGTAGGTCACACTGCTCTTAGAGCCTGCTCTGCCAATCAATAGGATCACTGCTGATCTGACTTTAACCTCACTTCTACATTCCTGCATTGCCCCAATTATCTCTCAGCCCCATGGTAATCAATAATTTAATCTAGTGCTGCCTTAAAAATATTTAAAGATTCTGCATCTACTGTCTTTTGGAATTCCTCCCTTCAAAGGCACACAAACTTCTGGGAAAAACTTTCCTCATGTCTGTTTTAAATGGGCAACCCCTTATTTTTAAACTATGACCCTTAGTTCTGGATACTTCCACCAGAGGAAACACTCTACATCCATCTGGTCAAGTTCCTCTCAAGGTCTTATACGTTTCAATTAAGACACTCTTGATTCTTGTAAACTCCAGAGGATACAGGTCTAGCATGTCTAGCCTTTCCTTGGGGAGATGGAATATGAAGCATCTTTTGTAACAATAGTGATTCAGGGTGCAGCCTTTGTTAAAGATTCTTTTAAAGTCATAGAGTTATGCAGCATGGAAACAGACTCTTTGGTCCAACTTGTCCATACCGACCAGTTATTCCAAATTAATTCAGACTAATTTGCCAGCATTTGGCTCATATCCCTCTAAACCCTTCCTATGCATATATCCATCTAGATGCCTTTTAAATGTCGTAATTGTATCAGCCTCCACCACCTCTGCAGCTCATTCCATACATGCAACACCCTCTGTGTGGAAAAAGCTGCCCCTTAGGTCCCTTTTAAATCTCTCCCCTCTCACTTTAAAACTACGCTGTCTAGTTTTGGAATCCCTTACTCTTGAAAAAGATCTTGACTTTTCATCCTATCCGCGTCTCCGGTTAGCAAAACAGTTCAGTTTGGGAACAGACGGAGGCAGTTATGGCTTAGTTTTGGTGAAGATTGAAATGATCATAATGAGAAAGCCAACAGGAAGTGATAGTTAGGGATTAGGTCTACAATTCAAGTGTAGATAATGCTAACTTAATAATTCACCACATGGAATGTATGCTAGTCTCTATTTCAGCTTGGATTTCATGAGGGAAAAGCTGCTAAAAAGATTTGCTTCAGTTTGCAGCTAATGGTACAAAACAGTCAGCAAGTTAGGTTGGGAAGCTGCTGGATGAGAACAGGGTATTGGCTAGCAACCCAAACAAGCTGCTGAGGCATCCAGATTCTTAAGGTCAGTAAAGGAAAAGGGTGAGTAGCCAAAAGTTAATGGAAGAATCCCCAAAGAACTCTACATTTGAAGAAATGCTGGAATACCAAGGAAAATTAAAGTAAATTCTAAAAATTGAGTCATAAAATTGGTGATTCTGGCTTCTAAGTATATAATTTGAAATTCAACAAACTTTGTTTTTGTTTTAAAAAATGAAATCATGTGGCATTATAAGCTGCTTGGATATATTCTTTAAATACTAATACTTCCTGACATGATTGTAACACCATTAGTTTGACATAAATCTTCATTTTAAATCAAGACATTTGTTTCCATTTGCATTCAGTAAGCTAAGACTGCAATTAAGATACTTCACGTTCACCCTCACTTGCTGCAGCACTTTGCTGAGTATGGATCTTGGAGAAGAGGTTGGCATAACACCAGACCTAATCTGGATGGGAACTCAAGTTTCTGCTTTACTGTTGGTTATCATTCTCACTTGCTGAATCATTCCTGAATGAGAAACAACAGCTTCCTAAGACAGAAAGCAATTGGGAAGGGTGTCAGTTGTGGCTTAGTGACAGCGCTCTCACTAGTGAATCAGAAGGTTGTATTTCATACAGGTTTGTGGGTTCACTCCAGACACATGAGCACTGTAATCTAGAT
Source organism: Ginglymostoma cirratum (assembly GCA_024137785.1). Classification (NCBI taxonomy): domain Eukaryota; kingdom Metazoa; phylum Chordata; class Chondrichthyes; order Orectolobiformes; family Ginglymostomatidae; genus Ginglymostoma; species Ginglymostoma cirratum. Next base: position 9,763,539 of record JAHRHZ010000144.1, on the reverse strand, counting down.
TGACACTCCAAATGCAGTAATAAGGGAATGCTGCACAATGGAATTGCCCTCTTTTGGATGAGATGTTAAACTCACCTGTCCTCTCAGACAGATATATTTGACACCATTCAAAGGAAGAGGTGGAGAGTTCTCCCTAGGCTCCTACCCAATCTTTATTCCTCAATTAAAATAATTTTTAAAAAATTACCTGGGAATCATATTTCAGCTTGTTATGTGCAAAGTGTTTGCCATGTTTCCTAAAACCATGTCAATAATTCAAAAGTATTAACTGGCTGTAAAGGGATATCCTGAGATTGTGAAAGACTCTCTATAATGCAAATCTTTCTTCAGCAAAAATCCAATGTGGGGTGTAGGGGTGTGGTATAAGAGGGGAGGTGAGGGGCTGTAAGTGAAGAATTTGTACTTGATGGAACAACAGAAGGGAACTAAGTAATCAGAAAAATCACTAGTCTTGCTACATAGATTTTCACTGTGGGTTGGATGGGATGCCTATGTTAGTCAATGTTTAAGTATTAACTATTCCAGAACGGGTTTTCCAATTTAGCTGGGATCTCCTTTTCATATTTTCTGAGTAAATACTATTTTGATAAACCATAAAATGAATATAATGAGATATGCTTGAACAGAAATGGACTAAAACGACAGCACAGGACATAATGAAAGGGCCTCACACAAGTCCCAAAAGAACACAGGAGATGATAATCCATTAATCTTCCAATATTCCCACATTATTAGAGATTATACTGAATACAAGATTCTTTAAAGTACATTTCTTAATGTCTCCTTTATGATTCCACAAAGAAGTGTATATAAAATGTTTTGCACCATGTTGTCTAGACTAGTAGTCTATAAACTTCTGGCCAAAGCACAGGGTTTTTAGGAAGTGACTAATTAGAAGGATCTTAATGATAGGAATTAATTTATGACAAATTAGTTCAGTTCAGTATTAGCTTTTTCACAGCGATCCTTTCCGATATTAGTATATATTCAAAACGTTCAGTTGCTTCCTGCCAGAACTAATTATGTGATCTGTTTAATTCTCAACCTGTTTTCCTTAATTGTACTGATACAGCCATGGAACATAATAATGTAATAAGCACCTCACACAATGCCATATACACCAATCATTCATGCCAACTCCTGAAAATAATTGGGACATATCAAGGGATTATCATAAAGGACATTGGGTTGAAATTACTCCCAAATGGGATCTGTACACTGGATCGGAAAATAATTTTAGCTGGGACAAAAAAAATTGTGATGACACATCTTTAGAAGTCAAAGCACAAAAGACAAATGTACGGTGGATGACATCACTGATAACTATTACACAGGGTTCACTACAGATAAAGACTGTTATAAAACTCACACATAGCACTAGGAGGAGCATCTAAAAAATGGCATCTGAATAAATGTTGAATATTCTAACCCATTGTGGTGAATTAGTTCTTCCAGCATCCCGTATTGCTGCTTGTTCTGGAGAGGAAAGGTCTCAAGCATGCAGGAATAGAGTTTACAATTAGCATCCTTTCTTCCTGCATCACAAACAATAGATTGCTTTATATTTTATATTCTGCATTTCAGTTATGATCAGACTATAGGAAGGAGACTAGGATCTGGTTCTTAGGAAAGGCATGAGCCAAGTAGGTCAAGCGTTAGTGAGAGAACATTTGGGAAATACAAATCACTAAACCATAAGGTTGGAAGTTACAATGGAAAAGGATCACGAATAATCCAGAGCAAGAGTAATAAACTGAGGGAATGCCAACATCAATGGGGTCTAGAATAGACTGGAGTTAAAAGATTGGCAGGAAAAATGATGGTTGAGCAATGGTCTTCCTTCAAATAAAAGATGGTTTGGCCATAACCAATGTTTATTCTCACTAAATGGAAAGGTATGACAAACAAATCTAGAACTCCCTGGATAACAAAAGGACAAAGAAAAAAAGTGTGCTCTAGACAGATGTCAAGTGGAAAATATATTTGAGAATCAGGCTGAATACAGGAGGTTCAGAGGGGTGGTGATAAAGTAAGAGAAGCAAAGAGGAGGTATGATAGGAAACTAGCAGCTTTGGGGAGTCAGGAAGTGAGTTTTTTGTGGCAGGATTCCTAGCCTCTGACCTGCTCTTGTAGCCACAATATTAAATGGCGAGTCCAGCTCAGCTTTTGATCAATGGTAACCCCAGAATGTTGATAGTGGGGGATTCAATGATGATAACGCCATGGGAAATGGTTAAATTATCTCTTGTTGGAGATGGTCATTGCCGGAACTGGTGTGGCATGAATGTTACCTTCCACTTGCCACTCCAAATCTGGATATTGTCTAGGTCTGGCTGTGTTTGGGCATGAACTGCTTCAATATCTGTGGAAGCTGAATGTTATGCAATCATTGGTGAACATCCCCATTTCTCAATGGAAGGAAGATTATTGATGAAGCAGGTGAAGACGGTTAGGCCTAGGACACTATCTTGAGGAATTCTTGCAATGATGTCCTAGATCTGAGGTAATTGACCTCCAACAACCACAACCATCTTCTATTGTGCCAAGTATGACTCCAACCAGTGGAGAATTTCTCCTCATTCCCATCGACTCCAGCTTTACTCAGTTTCCCCATCTTTAACCAATCTTGTCCATCAAAAGTCTATCAATCTCAGTTTTGAAATTTTTAATCGACCTTTTTTTAAAATTCATTTATGGGATATTAACAGTCAACCACATTGCTGTGGGTCTAGAGTCACATAGTCCAGATAAGGGTGGTAATTTCCTTCCCAAAAAGACATTACTAGATGAGAAGGGATTTTTTTTTCCCGACAATCAACGATGGATTCATGGTCATGGTTAGATTCCTAATTCCAGATTTTTAAAAAGTGAATTCATATTGAACATTACCTGAGTCTCTAGATTAACGGTCTAGCAATAATGCCACAAGACCATGGCCTCCCCAATCTCAACAGTTTTTAACAAGGGAGAGGCTTAGATTTCCTCTGCCCTTTGTGTGAAGAGTGGGTACTTGATGTGACCTTGAATGGCTCCGTCCTCATTGTTTTCGACTTTCGCACCAGAGGAAATAGTTTCCCTCTAGCTACCATTTCAAGTCTCTAATCAGCAAAAACCCATCAATCAGATCACCTGTTAATCTACTACACTCAAGAAAATGCAAATCTATCATCAAAATTCAATCCTTTAGCCTTAAAGATCAGGATATCCTCCCCAGGATGCAGTGCCCAGAAATGAGTACAGTTCTTTTGGAGGGATCAGACCCAGGCCCCATACAATTCTAACATTGCTCCACCTTTTTGTATTGTAGACCTCTTGATATAAAGCTCAACGTTCTGTTAGCTTTCTTTTATCATTTTTTGTACTTGTTAGCAAATTCTGCATTTGGACACACAAATCTCTGTTTTCTCCAGAGTTCACAGCTTCTTCGTTAGTTGGAGAAACATGACTGAATTTATGATACCACGAACCCGTCCCCACCACAATTTCTTAGGCAGTGCATTCCAAACAGTAACTGAATGAAACATTTTTCGTAACATGTCTAACCTTTCCTCAGGCTACATTAAATATACATTAAATTCTTAACAATAGTGATTCAGGGCACAGCTTTTGTTAAAGGCTCATTTAGAGTCATAGACTTGTACAGCACAGAAACAGGCCCTTCAGTCCAACTCGTCCATGCTGACCAGATAACCTAAATTAATCTAGTTCCATTTGCCCTAAAGCCTGCCCACCATTTACAAAGTACAAGTCAGGAGTGTAATGGAATATCCCCATGTCCATGGATGAGTGCAATTCCAACAACACTCAAGAAGCTCAACACCATCCGGGACAAAGCAGCCAGTTTGACTGACATCATATCAACATTCACTTTCTCCCTCATCAATGTAGCAGTATGTACAACTTACAAGATGGACTGTAGAATTTCACCAAGGCTCCTTAGCTAGCACCTTTCAAATTTACAATTACTACCATCTAGAAGCATAAGGGCAGCAGATCTGCAAGATCCCCTGCAAACCCAGCACCATTTTGACTTAGAGATATATTGCTGTTTCTGCAGCATTGTTGGGTCAAAATCCTGGAACTCACTGGCATTGTAGGTCTACCTATACCACAGAGACTGCCGCAGTTCAAGAAGGCAGCTTATCACCATTTTCTCAAGTGCAGTTAGGGATGGGCAATAAATGCATAGCCAGTCAGCGCAGCCCAAATTCCAAGACCACAAGAGAAAAGTGGATAAATAGAGCTGTGATGTAACAGAAGGCAGAACAGACTTGGGAGGGAGCTGAATAGCATACTGCCGTTCCTATGCTCCTTCCAGTACTGCCTCTAGGGGTCAGTCTTTTAGTGCTTTCCTGCTTTGGCTGCAGTCCTCGACTATTTATCATCTCCCTCCAACTCCATCGTCCCTGTGAAACAATATTTGGAAATGGATGTGGAAAGCCGACAACTGGAAGAAGATCCTGAGAGGTGGAAACAGGCCTAAGATCATGGATAGCATTTTGAAAATCTTAACAAGCACCTCATAACCAAAACTATGAATGACACACAACATATATTACACAAAAATTGTTACTTTAAAAAAATCTAGTGTCAATTTCTAGAAATCTTTGTTCAAAAAAAATGACAGGTGAAAGTCATTGTTCAATAATACCTGAACAAATCTAATCAGAGAAATCTAAAAACGTTTGAACTGTCTTAATTCAGCACAGTCAAACTCAGTTCCAACTACTTTCTCTTCACTTCTGAGACTATCCAGCATTATAAGCATTCATTAGTTCCCCAGACGAACAATTCAATCTACAATCACTGAATCCACAAGAATGACTTCGGCGTCCATTGTGATGACCCTCTTATTGCTGCATTGCCCTCAGAACGTAAATCAGACAGTGCGTTAACACTTTGCATGTTAGATGTTAAGCAGTCTTTGCAGCGCACCAGTATGATTACCTGTGACTCAGAGAATAAGATGGCACACAGCTCTACGATTTTCACTGGAAGGAAGAAAAGGCTAGCAGCAAGGAATTTCCCAAGAGCCTTCCTGCCTTGGGCAAAGTGAGAACTATTCTGGAATCATGGAAGAGGAGCTAGAAACAATGTATGAAGAAAACAGAGGATCCTTCCTCTCTGCAGGAGCAGGGCTCTGAATAAGGCGCAGGAAGTTCTTAGCAGTTGACTGAGTTCTCACATGCATGCCTTCCCTCACAAACAAGGTTGCTAGGGGAAAGAACAGGCAGCTGGAGACATAGGTCCGTGAACAATCAGCAAGAGATAGTGCACAACACTACATGGTTATTTATTCCTTAATTACTGAAATCTTCCTGATAGCTCACTGCCGTAAATCTCATCTTCACAGCAGCCTCAGGGAAAAAAAAAGTTAAGATTTATGAACAATTGGTTGCAGTAGAAATAAATATCCCAGCTGCTCTCAAATCGATATCAGGGATATTTTCTTCAAACTAGTCAGGTGTTTTATGAGGTACAAAGAATAAAAGTCTTAATAGCAGCACAAACCAAACCACAAAGCTAATTGTCCAATTAACCTTCGGTCCAAAATCCCAACGTCTGGTTTAAAGTGTTTTAAGGATTTTTGTCTTTGCAAAAACAATTGCCCCCACAGGATGGTATGGGATATAAGCAAAATGCAGTATGAAAGCCAAAACTTGTTCAAGTTGGAACCATGCTCTGCATCGATAAATACTTCTTCATACATTTGAACTGCGTGCACCACATCGCCTCAGCAATCACTGTTATGCTGTTAAATGATCCAACCAAAGTGAACTCACTGTTCAGGGTGACAACCCAATCTGGTTAACTAAGGCAAAATGTGAAGCAGTTACCCTCTTTCAATTTTTGCCAGCACTTTCTTCCCTTACCATAACCGTTCCATCCTCTCCTTTTGCTTCAGCATGAAAAGCTCCCTCCAAGCCCAACTACTTCAAAGTCCTGAGGAGCTGAACACAAAATGCAGGAGGGGCTGAATCACAGGTCACAGCCACTGGTCATGATACATTCTGAGCTGATGCTAGCAGGCTACTGAACCCATTCCATAAATATCACACATTTGGAAGATACCACTGTTTGCATTAGAACTGTGCTGATAGAACGCACGCTGGGTAAAGTGCAGGGGAGTGGGAGCTGTTTTAAAGACATGGCACAAGGCTGAATGGCCTCCTTCTGTGCTGTCAGATTCTAGCATTCAAGGCAATAGTCTTGATGATAGTCCATGTACTGTTAACAATTTATAAATTTAGAAATATCACAGTAGCACAGAACTTAAAAAGCCACAAAGGCCCATACTGCACACTAGCTACAACTTACTCAATTCATGTACGATATTTACATTTACAGCCCTTCCAATCGGGCATGTGTTCCTCCCAGCTCATTACTTTCAATCCTGTACCCTGACCAGTGGAGTCTGTATGGTGCAGGATGGTGATGTTTCACACAAAAGTGTGGAGAGTTGGACTGCACACTCTTACCCTCTAGTTGAATGCAGGATTGCACAAGATGCAGGGAGAAATTGAATTTAAATATCTAAAGCCAGACAATCTAATACATTCCTGACCTCTCCATTAGATGAAAGCCTGATATAGGCATTCAATCAAAATAAGTGGACATGCAGTCATTTAAAGGAAATTAACATTTGAACATGTACACATGGTAATAGGCCAGATGCTGCTCCATTAGGGCATTAGAGCTGTGGCTCACTCATATATTCTGGATTCAGCTGCTCATGTGTGTGGCAACCTAAGGCTGGGCTCTTTTCCAGCTGTCATGCTCCCATCTAACCTGCCCAATGGCTCAGAATCATGGACTAACCTGCTCAAATCATTTTCAACTCGTTCTTTGCCTGCGACACTCTATTCCCTGTAGAACCAGAAATCTGTCGCTTTAGCTTTGTTTTGAACGATTCAGCTAAGGTCGTATTTGCTGTATCAGGGTCACAGTCAAACAGTTCTGAAGCAGCCACTCTGCCAAATTTTAGATTTCCTTAATTGCTAACAAGTCTTATCATTCTTTTCTGCATCTCACAAGCGACTCACACTTGCAAGCTGATAGAACAGCATAATATAAGTGAGGCTGTTCACCCTTTTATTTCTGTGCCAGCTCTTTGAAACAACAATCCAATTAGACCCAACACCTCGTTCTTCTGAGAGCCCTGCAATAATTTTTCTTTGTTCAAGTATTTTGAAATCTATGTTTAGGTAATTAAATATGGTTTGTCACTGCCTCACACACAATCATCCACATCCTGTATCCCTCTGTCCTCCTAAAACAGCTGCCTCTTTGACTATGTTTTTGGTCACCTATTCCTAACACCTGTTCATGTGGTCCACTGTCGATTTGTGTCTATTATCTCCTCTGGCAAAGGTGAAATCTGGAGAGTGGGACTTGTGAGCAACTCCACAGCTTTCCAATTTGGGGTATATCCAACGCTAGTAAGCTGAAGTTCCTTGACCATACAAGGGCAAAATAATAACTAAAATAAGGAAAAAATAAAATGGTAACAAATACTTTAAAAACCAAAAATACAGAAAAAGACAGAAATGAATACATTTCTAGACCAATGATATCAAGTGATATGGAGATAGTATGGGAAAGTAGCATTGAGGTAGATGATCAGCCATGATGTAATTCAATAGCAGAGCAGGTTCGATGGGCTGAATGGCCTACTCATATTCCTGTAGATATTTTAATCAACATATTCAAAGATGTTACGACACACCTCTTGAGCAGTTGGAGCCTAAATCTAGATCCTCCGGTTCAAAAGTTGGAACATTACCATTGCACTCATTTACATAAATGATTTGGATGTGAACACAGGAGGTATGCTTAATAAGTTTGCTGATGACACCAAAATTGGCAGTGTAGCAGAGAGCTAAGAAGGTTACCTCAGAGTACAATTGGACTTTGTTCAGATGGGCTGGTGAGCCGAGGAGTGGTAGATGACGTTTAATTTAGATAAAAGCGAGGTGCTTCATTTTGGAAAGGCAAATCAGGGCAGGACTTATACACTTAATGGTAAGGTCCCAGGGAGTACTGCTGAACAAAGAGACCTTGGAGTACAGGTTCATAGTTCCTCGAAAGTCGAGTCGCAGGTCGGCAGGGTAATTAAGAAGGTGTTTGGTATCCTTGCCTTTACTGGTCAGTGCATTGAATATAGGAGTTGGGAGGTCATGTTGCGGCTGTACAGGACATTGGTTAGACCACTTTTGGAATACTGTGTTCAATTCTAGTCTCCCTGCTATAGGAAGAATGTTGTGAAACTTGAAAGGGTTCAGAAAAGATTTACAAAGATGTTGCCAGGGTATAAGGACAGGCTGAATAGGCTGGAGTTGTTTTCCCTAGAACGTCAGAGGCTGAGTGGTGAACTTACAGAGTTTATAAAATCATGAAAGGCATAAATAGGGTGAATAGATAAGGTCTGCTCCCCAGTGTAGCAGTGTCTAAACCTAGAGGGTGGTGCGTGTATGGAAAGAGCTGCCAGAGGCGGTGGGTACAACTACAACATTCAAAAGGCAGCTGGACAGGTACATGACTAGGGAGGGTTTAGACGGATATGGCCATATGCTGGCAAATAGGACTAAATTAATTTAGGCTACTTGGTCAGCATGGACAAGTTGGACCGAAGGTTCTGTTTCCATTCTATACAGCTCTGTGACATACCCGTCACGTTATCCCTACAAAAACAATTCAGTTTTGTTAACTGTCTTGACCGTAATATTTCCTTATCTCCCTGCTCTATTCTGAAATACCCAACCAATTATACTGCCTGGGTTCCAGATATAAAGACTTATTGTAGGAGAGATAGTCAAAGTTTGCAGTGCTATTGAGGTTGTCCAATATTAGTCTCTACTTCCAAGAGGAGAGGAGAAAATGAATATATATGTGCACAGAAATCAAATGCTGAAATATAGGTTAGAATGGAGGCCAGTTTCTGAGTGTTCTTGTTTAATAGGGCGCCCCACAGTGTGGACCAGCTTAGGAGGCAGATGATCAACAACTTTATAGGGCTACAGGTAGTGAGAAATAGGAGGAAATCAGATGAAGCATCAAATCAGTATGTCCAAGAATGTTTATGGATGGTTGATATTCTAATTGGAAATCAGAATGAAGCAGAAATATCCAATATAGACAACCTTTTACGAGAACAGAAATAAAGGTTGATACGGTTTTGATGGTCTGCTGAGATGTCAATAATGAATTTAAATAAATAGTACTGGGTACCTTTTCCAAGATTAGTCGCTGGTGTGGAACCTCAGTCCATGGATTTGCCAATGGATTTGAAAATGAAGCTGAAGGCTAGTAACCAGATTTACTGCAAGTTATCAAGATACATCACAGAAGAAAATTTGTACTTAGATGGTGATGTTCACTACTTCAGGGTTGCTCCAAAGCATATTATACCAGAAGATTTGTAGCTCAGGTTGTGGATGAGGTTGCAGACATGCTCGCCTAGCCGGTAGGTTTGGTTGCAAACATTTTGTTACCCTGCTAAGTAGCATCATCAGTGCGCCTCTGGTGAAGCAGTGTTCTGTCCCACTTGTTATTTATATGCATCAGTTTTCTAGGGTGGTTGTTACTACTTCAGGTTCTGTTTCTCAGTGGTTTGTACACAGGATCTAATTCAAAGTGTTTGCTGATGGAGTTCCGGTTGGAATACCAAGCCTCCAGGAATTCCCAGGCACCAACCCGGAACTACGCAAAGCAGAACAGAAACACTTATATGGAGTCTTCAAAAGTAATGGATACCCGAAAAGCACAACCCGCCATTACTTCTGAGACAGACCACAACAGGAAGACATAACACGACCAGAATCACTTATCACCCTACCATACATCAAAGACATTTCAGAGATGACCACAAGGCTGCTCAGACTTCTGGGTATCAGAACAGCCCACAAACCGACAACTACCCTATGACAGCTACTGATGAATGTAAAGGATCCCATACCCAAAACTGGGGTTATATACAAAATACATGCAAGGACTGTGAGAAACACTACATAGTCAGTTTTCTTCCGGTTTGACCTATCTGGATACATGAACACCGACTAAAAACCACCGAAAAACATGACCAATTCTCACTTGTCTACACATGGACAACCAGGGACACAAATTCGACTGGGATAACACATCGATAATTGCACAAGCCAAACAGAGGCATGCCAGGGAATTCCTGGAGGCCTGGTATTCCAACTGAAACTCCATCAACAAACATTGAATTAGACCCGGTGTACAAACCACTGAGAAACAAAACCATAAGTGAAACCAACCACCCCAGCAAACCAAGGTATACAAATAACAAGCAACGCTTCACTGGAGGCGCACTGACGATGTTACCTAGCAGGGTGATGAATTGTTTGCAACCAAACCCACTGGCTTAGCGAGCATGTCTGTAACCTCATGTTACACCAAATAAAGCAAATTTTCTTGAAATGTTGTCACTGTTGTAACATATGAAACATCACAAACAATTTGTTCACACTAAACTCCAAAAGCAGCAATGACATACTGACCAGATAACTGGTTTCAGTCATGTTGGCTGAATGCAACACATTGCCCAGAAAATAGGGCAAAACTGAACTTGCCTACTCTTCTTTGATGTAATGCCACCCTTATATCTGCCTGTGAGAGCAGACAGGTTTATTATCTAACCTAAAAACAGCATCTTCAACAATACAGAACTTCCTGAGTACAGCATTGAACTATCAGCAAGGATGAATGTGCTCAAGTCTCAGGAATGAGCCTCAAATCAAAACCTTCTGACTCAAGAGGCGAGAGTGCTCATGGTTGTGGTCACAATCTGGCAAAGTGAACTGACCGCCCATTATGGAACTAGTGAAATCAAGCCTTTTTGAAAATTTGAATGGCAGGGAAAAATAAGAGTAGAGGAAAGTGGTGGCTATCAACATATAGCGGCTGGGAAGATGGGGAACATCTTTTTCTTCAGAATCCCAGAGAAGTTTCTGTTATGAAGGTTACTGATAGTTAGACAAAGCACTGTTTGTAATACGTGCAAATAAGCCATACTCGATGCTGCAACCAATGATATGTACGCTGCTATAAACAAACAGTAATGATCAGCCAACACAGCCCTAAATGTTAAATCTGCTTCTACCCATAGATGCTGTTTGACCTTCTGAGCATTTCCAGCATTTTCTGCTTTTATCTCCGTTATGATCCTGGGATTTGTTTATTTAACCACAAAAGAAGTTATTATTTTTGTCTCTGAAGAAGGGTTTAGGCCCAAAACGTCAGCCTTCCTGCTCCTCTGATGCTGCTTGGCCTGCTGTATTCATTCAGCTCTACACCTTGTTATCTCTTATTCTTTTTGTCTAGTGATTTGCATTTATTACTCTTTCTGAAAAAATTGAGTGGGGTTTGAACAGGTACATAACAAGAAACTGGTTCCACAGGCAGGAGGTTGGCAGCCAGTTGGCACAGATTTAAGACAACTGTCACAAGAAACAGGAAAATTGAGAAAACCTTCATTTTTTACTCCCTGAAAAGGAGGAGGCAGCGGATATAATAGTAACTTCCAATAGGGAGCGAGATAAAACCTTAAAATCTTCAGGGATTACTTGGCAAGAGTTGGGTGGAAAGCACTTGAAAAGAACTGGCACAAAAGACTTGATGTCCCAGACGGGTGTCCTCTATTGCCGTATGCTTATACAGTAAAAAGAATCATTCCCTTTCTTTTAACACAAGTACATTTCTTCATATCCTATTCCTTGATATATCAAATATGGTCAAAAATTCATTTGTATTGCACTGGTATAAACAGAGTATCAGATTATCTGCAAATGAATATATATATAGAAAGCCTTCACGCTTGCTCAATCTCTTCACATCCTTTTTTTTGTGAATTTGGGGAAATTGGGGAAGGAGAAAGAAGATAATCTTGTTCAGACTGAGACAGGATTCTGTTCATGATGTGAGCACGCCAAAGAGGAAGGAGGGCTATAAACCTCACAGGGGTTCATAAAGGGTTTAGCTCTAAAATACAACGACTTATATATTTATGGCTTTGTTTCACTTGCTTCTCTTCTGTCCTCTCAATAGTTGGCTTTGTAGGACAGAAAATAGGTTGCAGAATCTTCCACTGCCGAGAATTATAGAATCTGAATGAACAGAGAGCAGCCATTTGGCCCACTACGCCTCTGAAAGGATTATCTAATTGGTCCTGCGCCATCTTCTCTTTTGCCACAGTCCTTCAATAGCTTCTTTTCTTTATCATGCATATATCCAAATTTCTTTTGAAATTTATTATCGAATCTGCTTCCACCATTCAGTCAATGTATTCCAGATTTAAACAACAGGCTGCATAGAAAAAAAAAATCACCTCATTGCCCTGGTTTCACCTTAAATCTGAATCCCTCTAGTCACTGACCGTACTACTACTGGAAATGGCTTCTCCCTATTGATCTAGCAAAACCCCTCAAATCTCCCCTCTTAATCTTCTCTGCTCTTAAAAGAACACTGTCAGCTTCCCTAGCCTCCACAGCTCAAGGTAAAATGAGCAGAATGTTGGTTTTGCTCAAAGATGAACATTTGTCATCTATTACTAAAACAATGTCTATACCGGTGTCTAATCAGCTCTGAGCTGTTACGCTGTTACAGCAGCCTAATTCCATCATTAAGAATTTATTTGAGCGTGCAGTGAACTAACTGGAAAGTGACGATCACTATCTGCTAAGATTTTCCTTGTTCTGCCGATACATAGAGCCCCATTTGAACATGATGGCATATTAAAAATGAGTGCCTGGCAGCCAGGGCGATTGTAAAGACAGAGGATCAAGATAGAGGTTGGGCAGTGGAATGGGTGGGCAGGAGAAGATCGAATTTAATGTGAATCAGTGTGGGGCAATATATTTTGGGAGGAAAGGCAAGGAATGAGGGTGTACACTTAAAAAAAGTGAGACACATAATAGGTACAAATATGTGCATTTAGTGAGATGGAATGTAAGTAGATGAAATCATAAAACAGGTTAACACACTATTTTGTGTTTCCAAATAGGGACATGGAGTATAGGTGGAAATGCATAATACCACAAATTAGGCTAAACATAGCTAATGCCACCATTACAGTTCTTTGTTGCACTAAATGGTAAAGCCGCCATAGTCTTACCAGATCATAGGGCTGCTCTCTCATCAAAGACAAGTGCCTGGTGCTGGTTTATCCTGAGGGTCACCATGCCTCAGGTGAGGGGAAGAGGTTGAGGAGAGTCTTTCATGGTACCTCACTAGAGTGAAGCTATTAAAATCATAGAAAGTGTAAATGTTTGTTGACCAGAAGGATTGCAAGGGTGGGGCAACTACAGTTGAGGAAAGACTGATTTCATTGGAGCGCTGTCAGGCTAGCTTTTAAAAGTTATGTCTTCAATATGAAGAAAGGCTTTGATAGAATGAATTGGGAAAATCTATTTTTTTAATCTGGTGAATGAGTGGGTCAGTAATTTCTTAAAAAGCGAAAGAGAAGTTAGGGGAATCTTTATTTTACAGAGGGATTTTGGAGCATGGATTTTTTTGCCACGGGGGTGAGTGAAGCAGAGATCATTGTACCATTTAAGAGAAAACTGGATAAATATTTGAAGCAGAAGTTGTTTCAGAGCTATGGAAAGTGTGCGTAGCACTGGGGTTAGTTTTAGTGTGTGCTAGTACTGAAACAATGACTTCATGGACCCTTTCTGAGCTACAACCATCCATAGTTGTCAGTCCTTTTTCAGGGCGATTTTTCCCCCCAGTTATTCAATGCTTTTTGAGTTGACAGCATTTTGGGAACATTGTCAGCTTTTGTTTTGAAGCTGTCAGTTTTTCTGAATTCTGCACGTTGCAAACCTATAATGACTATGCCTATTTCCACTTGCGCTGCATTCAGTAAATGAAACATGTATCACCAGGAGATTGAGAATTACAAACCCCAGTGAACAAAACTTCCACTTACTTCACTAAGCTAAACATCCAAAAGTACTTTTGTTTCTCTGTTGCAAAATCATGAGTTCTTTTTATCTGTCGCAAAATCATGAGTTCAAGTGGCTAGAGTACAACCTCGACCAACACTTCCACTGAGAGTGTGCTGCACAGTCAGAGGTACTATGATTCAAATCAGAACTCAAACTGTAGTCGTCTTCTCTCTTAGGTAAATGCAAATAATCCCATAAAATTATCTGAAGAACAGATGGGAAGTTAGCTCCAGTATCCCAGCCAATACTCACCCCTCAGCCAATATCACCAAAAGATGATAGGATGCAAATTGGCTACTCTGAGGTGGTCGGTATTGTAATACAGAAACAAAGGCACTTTTTTGGTTGTTAAATCTCCTTGGAGTAGCAGATCCTTCATGCGTGTCTGGTCTCTGTGCACCACCACACACTGCCCTGGTGAAGAGACTGTCATACATGTCCTTCTGGAATGTACCTTTGCAAAGAAGGTCTGGAGAGAAATGCAGTGGTTTTTCCTGAGGTTTGTCTCGAGCAGTTCTGTGACCTGGGACTCTGTGTTCAATGGGCTGTTCCCTGGGACGCACACCAAGACAAATGTCGACTATGCCCGGAGGACCATAAACTCGGTGACAGACGCTCTCTAGTCTGCTCGAAACTTGTTGTCAACCAGCGTGAACAGTTGACCGCGACCAATAGTTACAGACTGGCACATTCCAAGGTCCAGGACTACATGCTGAGGGACGCCCTAAAGCTTGGGTCAGCTGCTGCCAAGGCACAATGGGAAAGGACCACTGTTCAGTTATCAGACCCTCTCATTGCCTCAATGTCTGTAAATACTCTCCTGCATGAGTAAGAAATGTCTTTTGTCTTTTCAACCGCAGAGAATGTCAAATTCTAATGTTTGTTTTCCTTGATGCACAAAGACTGCTCAGAACTGCTTTAGTACCTGTGAATGTGGATAACATTTTTTTAAGAATAAAGTATATTTTTGCAGGAAAATCTCCTTGGAGTGGTATAAAAGGTGCTACATAAATACAAGTCTTTCTTTTCTCTGAAAATGAAACTCCATCTTCCCACCTGCTGCTAAGGGCCAGGGATTAAACCTGGAATCGATCTGGAATCAGAACTACACCAACTGATGAATGGTAACCACCTCTCTTTCAGTGCTTTGCATCCTCATATATCTATTTTCTAGTTAAGTGCAGGAGCCAAAAATTGCAATAGCCGTTGCCCAAAGAGCACTTCCTGACCCAGAGGCATCATCTGTGTCTTATTCCTATCGGAACTCCCTAATAACATCAGAATGCACCTTTTTCCGATGAAATTGTAATGAGAAACAACTGTCAATCACTGCCCTATTAGCCTGGATGGGCTCACTTCCTGAAACAATTTATTGGATTCCCAGCTGCAAGCAAGACCTGGTCTTTTCAGCCTTTTCTCGGGGCTATTCAGAGGGAGTGTGTGCATTCTGCTACTGCTGTGCTCTCTTTGTACGGACTGTTTGCTCACAAATTCAGCTTCCTGAGTTTGCCACCTCCCTTTTTCCCAAAACCTGCCAAGTGTTTACCAACCTTTTGCTTTTGGCTTGTAGGCGGTATGATAATCACCAGCTGTTCCCACGCACCAGGGAAAAGGAAATGCTTCGCTCTCCCCCCTTTCTTTGAAGGAAGCCCAAACAAGTGGGCTTTTAAAGGAACTGATTTTGGGGCCAGAGTGCCTGTATATCATTACAAGTCACTTGTCAATCAATGTCCGACAGAACCTGATCTAAGTGTCGCAAATCTGCTTTGATTACGTCAAGAAAGAGTTAAACAAATCTGATAATATATGCAGCCAATGAAAGTCAACCCTTCATTCTTATCTAACCTCCCTATAAAAATTAACCAAAGTGTGCGGGTTTGCAGTTGGGCAAATTGCTCTTTACAGGCTGTTAACCCATACAGTTGCGTGACTGTTTAACATTTTATTCAAAAGATGACACCTCTGACAATGCAGCACACCCTCAATACTTCATCGAATGGTTAACCTAGATTTTGCAGTTCAGTTTCTGGAGTGGGACATAAACCCCGAAACTTCCAAATCAGGGGTGAGAGTGCAACTGAGCTACAACAGGTATCCAGGATTACCTACTGAAAAGTGTCTAAATAGAAGAACATCAGGCAGGGACAGACTTGGGTATGATTAAGACGACTTGCGTAGAGAGAATACCCTGCCGATACTACTGAAACTTACACATAAATAATGAACACTGATGAGATCGTTCTACAGGCAGTAACCTATCTCTCACCTAGAGTCAGCGCTTTTAGGAGAGGCAAGAGAAAAATGGGTGAATGAGAAAAATTGTTAATTTATATTCTTTACAAAAGAAGCCTTCAGTACAAATGATACTCACACCTAGGTTGATATCAGAGTGTAATATTAGGATATTAAATATTAACTGTGCTAATGACTTGGCTAAAATGGCAAACAGGCATTTTAGACAAATGTATGGGTTACTAATATTGCACAATATAACTGCAGCCCAGAACATGCCATTTACATTTTTGGTAATGGTCAAATCGTAACACAATGGCGACTTTTAATGTAGATTTTAATCATGGAAGGGACCCAGAGACTTTAAATAGCAGGAGCTTGAACTAAAACAAAATTTTCTCAGTGAAAAGAGAACTCTAAGAGCAGAAGGTGCAATAGCTACTCCATGTGTTGACCGGGAAAATACATTTCATAAACAGTACACTAAATCAAAAATGCTCCCAAACTATTCTACAGGAAAGGGAGCAATAAGTGAAAGGGGCAAGCAAATGAAGAAACATGAAGAGAAAATTATGTTTCCGCAACATTTCTGCTTCGTATGAAAGTTAAAATAGCTACATTACATTAAATGAAAAACTTACGCCTAAGCATATATAAATTAAGAAACATTTTATAAACTTTACCTTCAAATTTTGATACGTTCACAGTGTGAGCTAAAAGCACAATACTAAGAACAATTAAAGTTGCAGTACTTTATAAACTCACTTCGGGCAGAGAATTAACACAGATATGGGATCTTTTTAAGGAGTTAACTTCCTATGCGGTGAAAGCACTGAGCCCTCTTGCACCCAAAATTATATGGTCGAGACAGTTCAGTTGTGTTTATCTCTAAACAAGATGCCAATGTGAATACAAATGCTTATCAATGTAAGAATAGGGGACCTTGCAGGCACAGTCTTGTAATCCAAGTGACAGTGAAAATTAGCCCATCACTTTCACACACAATGCAAAGGTAATGCACAGCGAGGCAGAGAAAGCAGAATCCATTTGTTAACACAGCACAGGTTAAGTTCCATTTTTATTAGAATTCTGGAAAACTGATTTGGTTTCCATGCCAGACAATAATATATACTGCAACTGAACGAACCTGGAGCCAGGTAAATTCAAGTAACAAGATTTTAACTAGGTTTATATAATCTGAAATATTTCATGTGCAGCCCTAAGAGATTTACTGACTCACTGAAAGCAATAAAAATGTTCCTGACTTTATGTGTGTTCTCTGATCCATTAAACTCCAGCAAAATGGGGCAAGCAACAATCAAAAAAATGGAAATTTCAAACAAGAATTTACTTTTAAACAAATATTCCAGATATCGTCTTCTTCCAGTTTCCTCCAGCACCCCACCCACCAACATTCACCCCACTGCCCTGAACTTTCTGCAAATGTTTTCCTTCATTGTGCGTTATTTTGACATTTTTACTTCATTATCATGGTTATTAAAAATAACAATGTCAACAGAACTCTTCACTCGCACAGGAAGAATTATTTAGATTTTCTGCTTCTGAAATGAAACATGGAGACTAAATTTGGACTCTCATTAGTGGCGAATGAGCCAATCATAAGGATATTATTCAGCCATGTAAAAAAAATTATCTGGCTAATTCTATCAGTGAATATTTTACAGATGAATTAGGCCACAGAATCTAATTATTTTTAATGTTCAAACAGCGCTGTCTGTCAAGCTGTGTTTAAGCTACTTAAGATGCGGTAGATAGGTTTGTTCTTATCAATGGCAGGGCTGATAATAGCAGCGGAATGACAAGTACAATCAGCTAGTTACATTGATCAAACTGATCTCACCCATGCTTCATATTCGCCCAACTAGGCTGAATGACTTATCGCGGGAATATATTGGGTTAGACAGAATGATTTGCTTTCCGTGCGTGTGACTGACAACTATTGGGGATTTTGTGACTCCTATTAAACCTCCCCTCCTCATCGCTGGACGGATATTGAGCAGCTTGTGGGACACGGGAGATCAGACAGCAACAGTCCCTTAACAGGAGCTGGGCTGAAAAATAGCAACATGTGACTAATTAATGACCTCTTGCTCCCTGCCAGAGGAGCAGAGTCAAGGGTGATTAATTAAATTAGCAAAAGGAGGAAATTACGGTGTAAAGAGCCAAAGTTTGATTGCTCTATAATTAACCAGAGTGCAAATAATACCCGCATCTATAAATAATCAGAATGGAATTAATTGCAGTGCTGTTTAAAGCTTTTTTTAAAAATGGGTAATTATTTTCAGTTCTCAAAAAAAATGAAAATTGCCATACTCGTAAAACTGAGCTGCTGTGTAAATTTTTTAAAAAATTGCTATTTAAAGATTTGGAAATTTAGGAGATAACCAACACCACTTTTCAAGTCAAAAGTGGAATGATTTGATCTCTTCACAGAAACTGAGTGCAGCTGTAAGGACTGTAAGAATAAATATCTACTGGGATTTGGAAGCTGTATCAAATGGCATTAACTATTCCTCTCTCTTATCCTGAAGACAAAAGAAAATCTAATAATTAGAGCCATGTAACAAGCCTAATTAGCAGTTAGCAAAAGCATTTATTCAACTGATTTTCACTGGATGCGGGCCACAGAAATGCAAGTCACTCCACCCAATTAGAAGCAACTGTCAGAATTAACACAATAGAACTCAAAAGCTACATAACACCAAAATCTAGAGAGAATCAGCACATAGAAACATCTCAGCATGTTCATCAACTAGGCAACTATCACTTCAATAGATAGCTGTAGTGTCAATGGATATAGGATGTTATCAATCCAAGCTGGACTAAATTCCGGGTCTGCAAAGTAACACTGAGCTTTTTAAAACATTTGCAGCATCACCTAAATGTTCACAAATCACATCTGTTCAGAATCAGTCCAAATCATTTGCAGAACCTAAAGTTACAACAGTTTTCAATAAATTTTCAAAACATATTCCAGAATTCATACGTTGCATTTTTTCTGGAAGAATTAACAATATATTTTAGAGGGAAAACAGTTCACAAGGGGCTGGAGTTTGCTGATAGAATTATGGCGAGGCTATTGGAGCTTGCTGTTATTTTGTGTATATATGTTACAGTAATTTATGGTGAGGCCAGGTATGAGCTTAAATGCCAACATCTAAAAGTTACTGTCCAGTTGTGTTCAGCCACTGGCTTCATTAAAAAAGGCATTTCGCTGCCTGTAGTGAATGTCATGAAGGTGCTATATTGACGTGGTAGTTATAGTCTAAATGCACCACAGAAATTTAAGTCTTGTCATTTCATGTCTAAGTACCTTTTAACGATGTGATAATTGTTAATTATTGCCAATCAACCTCTGTGCCACTGAAAATTAACTATTACAAGGGCAGAATCTCATTCCATCTCATTCTGAATTTTTCATGTCAGTTTTAAATATGTTAAATGTTGGATTTCATTTTTAAAAATTTTTTCCTTGTTCCTTTCCTCCCTGTCTCTTAATTAACACTTCATTTCCCTCCTTTCCACCTCCTTTGGTCCACCAGAAGTCTCTCACTCCTTTCCCAATCCTTCAATCCCTTAGGTTAAGGAGCTAGTCTGTTGGTTGCCCTGTTCATTTGGGTCCATGATGCTCATTTTCCCTCGCAGTGCCAATAAGAACTCACTCTTCCAGCAGAATTGGAAACAAAGTCTTTTTCAGTAAAAGGGTGCAGGGGCAATTCTAAAGGCACATGCAGTTGGATGCCCTTCTTACTTGGGTAAATTCAGACCATATCTGCTGTACACTGTAATAAGGCCATAAAAGCTAGACTTGCTTCAATTATCGAAGACTTAAAAACATACGATTTAAAAACAATTCTTGGGACATGGGCAGCACCAGCAGGACTGCCATATTTGTCCATCTCCAGTTATCATTGAAGAGCTGGTGGTGAGTCTACTTCTTGAAGAAGTAGTCCACATGGGGCAGTGATCCCACAAATCTGTTTGGAAGGCTGTTGAAGGTTTTTGCAATGCATATTATAAATGGTACACACTGCTGCCACTGAGCAATAGTAGGGAGGGACTGTACAGGTAAAGTGGTGAATGGAGCACTGATCAAGAAAATTGCTTCATACTGGATACTGTCAACTTTCTTCAGTGTTGTTGGAAATACACTCATCCAGGCAAGCAGAGTAGTGTATGCTCCTGACCTGAGCCTTGTGGATGGTGGACAAGCTGGAGGGCCTCAGGGGCTGAGTTACTTTACACAGAATTCTCAGTTTGATCTTGCAACCACAGATTTATATTCTGGTCCAGTTAAGTTTTTGATCAAAGGTAGCCTTCCAGATTGTGACAGTGGGGAAGTCAGAGACTGTAATGGCAAAAGAACTCGAGGCACTGTACAGAAAAACTATTTTACATCACAAGACTTCAGTGTTTGGAATACACTGATAGGATGCTGGGAAACAATTAAATAATCATTGTCAAAAGGGAGTTGAGCACGTTTTTGAAAATGCAAAAATCATTTAAAGGGATATGGGTAAAGAATGTGGTTCAAAAGAACTAGGTAAGAATCAATCTGCTGTACAATTATACAACTGGAACCACTCTTCAAAAGTACAAATTTGGCTATACAGTGCTGTGGTATATCCTGAGATGGTGAAAGACCCTACTCAAATGCACGCCTTTATTTCTTGAAAAGAAATGCCCAATTTGAATTACTGATAAGGATCAGAATCGTTTGATGATTAAAAGGTTTTAAATTGCTGAGCATGGATCCTTAATTTTAATACCAAACACCCGTTTCTCTGTTGAGTTCTCCATGGACTATTCTAACAATAATGTCTTGGCTTCACCCTCCGCCATGCCTCTTCTCATTATCTGTTCAACACCATCAGTCCATCCACCGGAGCAACTGATTCACAGAGTTGACAGAAGCAACACATTTCTTGCAGTGTCACTTCAGGATTCATGTCACTCTATTCTGGCTATGGGACTGGCCAGGTTTCTGAAGCTACCAGAGATACTGCTCAGAAGAGTCACTTTAACCTTGTACCAGTAACCCCAAGTATTTAGTCTAATTCAGTCCAAATAAACCATTTGGTTCAACTGAATCCCGTGGAGACTTGTATTAAAAGCGCCTATATGCGCATCTCTGACAGAGCTTGTTCGGTACTCAGACTTATCAACATGAGCTCATGTTAGTGTATCAGTTCAATGGTTGCATCATCTACCGCAAGATTTTAAGGAACTTTAATTAAAACAACTAGTTTTAGAAGTTGTATCAGAGATAAAAGGTACTGCAGATGCTGGAGAATCCGAGATAACAAGCATGGGGCTGGATGAACACAGCAGGTCAAGCAACATCATAGGAGCAGGAAAACTTGACGTTTCGGGCCTAAACCCTTCATAAGAAATGGGGGAGGGGAAGAGGGTTCTGAAATAAATTGGGAGAGAGGGGGAGGCGGATAGAGGATGGATAGAGGAGAGGATAGGTGGAGAGGAGGCAGACAAGTCGAAGAGGCGGGGATGGAGCCAGTAAAGGTGAGTGTAGGTAGGGGGGTAGGGAGGAGATAGGTCAGTCCAGGGAGGACGGACAGGTCAAGGGGGCGGGATGATGTTAGTAGATAGGAGATGGGGGTGTGGCTTGAGGTGAGAGGAAAAACAGGTTAGGGAGGTGGAGATGAGCTGGGCTGGTTTTGGGATGCGGTTGGGGGAGGGGAGATTTTGAAACTTGTGAAATCCACATTGATGCCATTGGGCTGCAGGGTTCCCAGGCTGAATATGATTTGCTGTTCCTGCAGCCTTCGGGTGGCATCACTGTGGCATTGTAGGAGGCCCAGGATGGACATGTCATCTGAGGAATGGGAGGGGGAGTTGAAATGGTTCGCGACTGGGAGGTGCAGTTGTTTGTTGCGAACTGAGCGCAGGTGTTCTGCAAAGCGGTCCCCAAGCCTCCGCTTGGTTTCCCCGATGTAGAGGAAGCCACAACGGGTACAGCGGATGCAGTATACCACATTGGCAGATGTGCAGGTGAACCTCTGCCTGATGTGGAATGTCTTCTTGGGGCCTGGGATTGGGGTGAGGGAGGAGGTGTGGGGGCAGGTGTAGCACTTCCTGCGGTTACAAGGAAAAGTGCCGGGTGTGGTGGGGCTGGAGGGGAGTGTGGCGCGGACAAGGGAGTCGCGGAGGGAGTGGTCCCTCCGGAAGGCAGATAAGGGTGGGGAGGGAAAGATGTCTTTGGTGGTGGGGTCTGACTGTAGATGGCGGAAGTGTCGGAGGATGATGCGTTGGATCCGGAGGTTGGTGGGGTGGTATGTGAGGACGAGGGGGATTCTTTTTTGATTATTGTTGCGGGGACGGGGCATGAGGGATGTGTTCCGGGAAATGCGGGAGACACGGTCGAGGGCGTTCTCGACCACTGTGGGGGGGAAGTTGCGGTCCTTGAAGAATGAGGACATTTGAGATGTGCGGGATTGGAATGGAATGTCCATTTCAAGCCCACTGACTCCCACAGCTACCTGGAATACACCTCCTCCCACCCACCCTCCTGCAAAAATGCCATCCCCTATTCCCAATTCCTTCGCCTCCGCCGCATCTGTTCCCAGGATGAGACATTCCAATACTGAATTGGCTACACAGGTGTTTTTATTAGTAGTAGACAGCAGTTTAAAAAAACGTCACGGTGATTTTGGTAGTTGGATTGTCACTCAGTTGTGCACAGCAGCACTGTGGAGTATAGAAAAATGGAGGTAAGGGCTCTTGTGACAGTGGTAGTGGACCTACTTCTGGGTCAGGAGATCTAGGTTCAAGTATCACCTGCTCCAGAGGTGTGTATTAACATCTCTGAACAGGTTGATAAGAAAATATCTACAAAGGGGGAACAGCTGATACTCTGCAAGTGAGGTACTGGACTGCTTTGGCTATAAACTCTGCATAAAGGAAGTCCATTCTTTTACTTTTTTGTTAGAATCTATTAACAGTAGAGGCCATACACTCCTCAAACCTGTTCAGCTGCCATTCAAACAGTTCATGGCTGATCTGTAGCTTAACTCCATCTCACCTATTTTGCCTTTGCAATCCTTAACTAGCAGTTACATGAATTAGTTTGGCATCATACTTAAAAATAAATGTAACTTCGATGAGTGGAAACTTGGATACAATCTAGAGAAGCCTTTGTGGGCAACTGAGAGCGTGAAGCGTGGATCAGGCAATGATAGCCCTCCTCAACCGATGGTACCAACTTCCCATAATATCACAATAGTGTCACACACTATTCCACATGATTCCATTAGTGCTTACCTTGCTTGGCTAACACTACTTCCCCATTCCCCAAGAGAAATACTCTGAAAGAGTCCCATCAGTGGTTCACCCAACCAACTTGAGCAATGGCTACATAACTGTTTCAACAGAAATCCAGATCCAAGGAATACCAACACAAACATGTTCAACTTTCTCATCTCACGTGGCAAGTCACCCGTTCATGTGAACTTGGATTGCATCAAATGTTTTAGTATCCCACCTGTCATCTACGGAACATTGAGCCAAGGAAATTGGAAAACATTCATAAGATATGTGCAATTTTATTAAAAGCTGAATGCGTCTGCTCAAGTGTAGTGAGGGAGGTATCCTTGGTGCACTTGCCAATATTTATCCCTCAGCCACAAAAAACATTTATTTGATCCTTATCTCTTCGCTGTTTACAAACTGGCTGCCATCTTTCCTTCAACAGTGACATTACAAAAGCCCTTCCTCAGGACGTCCTGACGTTGTGATAAACACTCAATAAATGCAGGTTAAGCATTTTTTTTGGCATAAAAGAACCCATGGTCATTGGCAAAACAGAGCAGGGAGATTAAAATAACAAACTTTAATGGTCTGAACAGACCCCAATAGTGCACTTTAACAGAAGCAAACAGTTAATGGAAAATTCAAATTAAAATAATATTCTCCAGGGTAATGATGCCTGCCGATATCTTATGGCCTCTATGGTGCCAGTCAATCCTGTATAATCCCTCTCAATGAACATTTAAGTGCAGACATAACTGCAAAACCATAACCCCTCTCTACGGCCTGCTTCCTGGACCTGTTTATGGCTACTTTGGTCAAATCCAGGAGCAGGTCCTCTGATCTGTCTGCCCCTCCCTGCACAGAGGGTGGGGCTTAAGTACAGCCAGAGATTTAGGAGCAGCCCCTTTAAAAAACTAAGGGGGGGGGGCTGCAAACAAAAACATTCATGAATGAGGAAGACCACTTCTCCAGACCACAAAAACTATGTGTGCCCTGGCACCCTGTGAACTTACTCATTCTACTATTCCATGGAACCACTGCATGCAACACTCTCTAACCATGGTCTCCGATGGAAAGAGGAAAGTAGAATGTTAACCTAGGGTGCATTTGAGCAACAAAGGTGAGTAAGTGGAGAGTGTGTAACAGCATCCATCCAGAAAATGAGGAAGGGAGTTCACTCTGGCATCCTGGCTAACATTTATCCTAAACCAACACCAATGAAGAAAAACAGATTGTCTGCCATTACTCTATTTGTGGGAGCTTGCTGTCCACAAATCTGCTGCTACATTTCCCATGTTGCAACAAATTCAAAAAGGAAAAGTACTGAATTACCTGTAAAGTGCTTTGGAACATCCTGAGAACATTAAAGGCGCTATGTAAATGAATACTTCTACCCCACCCGCCACAAGATTTCAAACCTGGAAAGACTGCACTCAGTAGCAGAGTACTACACACAGAATAAACAAGAATTCAAAATGGAAAATACCAACAAATTCCACAGACTGGGTCATGCCCGCTGACAAGTGATAATGGTAATTTATGGTGAGTCACAATTAGAGGCCCTGTCATTTTTGTGTGCTCATGCCAACTAATTAAATCTGTCAAATGAAAAAAACAGTAATGTTCATGTGATAATTAATACAGAGAGACACAAGTGATCATGGAGCAGGATAGCAAGCTGCAATGGTCAGGATAATTCCCCCTCCAAGCATTAGCAGGGGAAAAAAAAAGGTGAAATTGCCCCATAATAATTGTCGTTACTCTGATCACTCAAGTAGAAGAGGGTTGATTAAAAAATAAAGTCAAGCCTTACTAGCTTAAATATCCAAGTGCGGGAATGATAAAATTGGAGGAGTTTATTCATACCATTAAGCCTGGGAGAACTTAATTGAAAGAAGAGCCGAAGCTGGACCTTGACAAGCAGGAGGTCACTGTAATTGCTGCCGGACATATTTAACATTAAGATAATCAGGCCATTAATTACCCTTTGGATCATTAAATCAGCCAGTTGCAAAATGAAATTTCTGCCTCTATTACTCACTTGAGAGACCACGAGGGGGCCTTTAATTTATCAGCAAGCTCAGGATACAAAAGGGCCTCAGCACTAGCGAGTGCTATGCTTCTGTGGCGTACCAATTCGCCATGCTCTCTGCTCAAGGAAAATTAAATAGGTAAAGTAACCTCTGTTTTCCATACAAACCTGGGGCTACGAAATACAGAGAAGGAACAAAACAAAGAGCAGGGGAGGAGGGTGTGCAGCGATAGGATG
This sequence comes from Ginglymostoma cirratum, assembly GCA_024137785.1. NCBI lineage: Eukaryota > Metazoa > Chordata > Chondrichthyes > Orectolobiformes > Ginglymostomatidae > Ginglymostoma > Ginglymostoma cirratum. The sequence continues at coordinate 9,737,784 of JAHRHZ010000144.1, read as the reverse complement.
GGGGTGCGTTGGGGGAGCTTAACAGGAAAAACAGAAGAATAAAGATCTGAGGCTGTTCTCTACTTAACATCGTAATAAGGAAATCATCCCCGATTATCAGTGCTAATTTGGGCACTGCCAGTAGCTTTTTATGCGGGTTTCTGAGTGACGTTTAATTAATTCAATTGCTTGTTAATGAGGGAAGTGACATGTGGGGAGCAGATGCCATCCAAATACAGATCAGGCCCTGGCCAGGCAACTGCAGAAGGTCAGTGCTTTCTTCTCTCACCAAAAAAAACACATATTTGAAAAGAGAAATTATATTGTGACTCATTTGAGAGACGAATATTACAAGCGCTGCAGGAGGAGGAGATGATTGTTTTTATTCTGCACCCCATCTCTAACTCTGCCATTATTTTATTCCTATCCTTCCAAGCGTTTGCTTAAATCGTTTCGATACTCCAATTTTCATCCTTGTCTTTCTTCAATAGGCTTATTTTTTGTCCGTATCTGTAACCCCATCCATCCTGCAAGCCTCTGAAATCTCACGCCTCCAATTCTGGCCTCTTATGTTTTCCCAGTTTTTAGAACTGCCAACCATGTAGTCAGCTATCTGAGCTCTGGAATTCCTCCCAACACCTTCCTCTTTTGAGGCATCCCCTTAAAACTAGCTATTTCACTGTGCTTTAGGTTATCAGCACTAATGTTGCCTAACACGGCTGAGTGTCACATCTTGTCTGATCACACTTCTAGCGTTTTTTGGACCTTACTTCGTCTGGACTGTTTGTGACTCCAGACTCACAGCAATGTGGTTGACTCTTAACTACCCTCTGGGCAATTAGGGATGGGCAATAAACGCTGACCTAACCAGTGACACCTTCATCCTGTGAATGAAAAACATGGAGTGGGAGGGGTAAACTACATTTAAAACATGCTACATAAATGCAATTGTTGTTATTACGCCACAGTGATCATCAGAAACAAAGTGTCAACGTAATCCCCAGAGGGAGACAGGATTCACTCTTCCTCTATTGTTCACCCTGTTTTCTCTTCCTGCTATCCTTTCAATTCCACCTTGAGGTTACCTCGGCATGACTTAAATCCACATGCCATCACTTTGACAGACTGTGTTGCCAACCATCACATGACCTTGCATTGCAGTGTTTTCAAAATGGAGTACAGATTACCAGCAAGTGGAAACGCTGGGCAAGTCACATCAACATTTATACTTCATGCATGGGTTCCAGCTTCCAGAAAGAGAGACATGCATTTCTGTAGTGCCTTTCGTGTCTTCAGAACAAGCCAAATCACTTTACAGTCAATTTGTGCATAAGAAGATCCCACAAACAACAATGCTATCATGACCAGATCATCCGATTTTTGTTTTAATGTGATGCTGATTAGGGATAAATTTTGATTGAGGCACTAGGGAGAACCACACTGCTCATCTTCCACATTGTCTTATGAGACATTTTGCGTCCACTTAAGAAAGCAGAATGAGCCTCCATTCAATATCTCATCTCAATGATGGAACCTCCGACACTGCTGCACTCCCTCAGTACTGCAATGGAGCATCAACCTAGATTTCATGCTCAGTTCTCTGGATTGGCATTAGAAACCACAACCGTCTGACTTAGAAGTGCCCACCTCAGTCTGGTGAGCACTCCTGGATGCATTTAGCACCTTTAAACCTAAAAATTCCGATAATTTTTTGTGAAAATGAAACAATGTCACATGAACATAAGAGCACTTAAAAACTTATGCAAAAAACTGGGTGGCATAGTGTCACAGTGGCTGGCAGCACTACCTCACAGCACCAAAGAAGCAGGTTCAATTCCAGCCTTGGGTAATAATCTATGTGGAGTTTGCACATAGGGAGTTTCCCTATGTCTGTGTGGATTTCTGCTGGGTGCTCCGGTTTCCCCCCACAGTCCAAAAATGTGCAAGTTAGGTGGATTGGCCATGCTAAAAATTGACCCCTGTGGAGTTACGGTGATGGGGTGGGAGTGGGTCTGGATGGAATGCTCTGCAGAGGGTCAGTGCAGACTCAACTGGCTGAATGGCCTCTATCTGCACTGTAGTGATTCTATCTAAGCTTATCAGCGACCTGTACAGGGATAGCAATGTGCCTCTGCAACTCTAGCCCACTTCTCAAAATTTGAGACCTGTATTACCTAAAAGGGCAAAGGAAACCAGAGAACAGGAACCAATCATTGATCCAAAGGTGATATATGACCGCTCCTTCATTCCTGATGAGTGAAAATCTTGCACTATCAAATAAAGCTGGACTTCAGTGAAAAATGCTCAGTTACATACAATTGGGTGGACCATAATATATTCGGGCAGGGAGGAGGGAATTTTAATAGTCAGCAATGGAAGGAATGGTGGCATTGATACATGGTTACCCTCTACACATCAAGACTGCAATGGATGGTATCATTCAAGAAAGCAACTCACCAACACTTTCTCAATGGCAATGAGAGATGGACTTTCAATATCAGCCTTGTCAGTGATGCTCACATCGTGGGAGTTAATGCAAAAAGCTGCAGGGTCTAATCTGTCTGAGCGGGGCCCCCAAACATCAGTGCATTCCCCTCACTGGCAGACAGGGAGAACTCATGGAATACGTGAGCGATTAGATCAGCCAAAATCACAGTGTTAATGTGGACGTCTCGACTGCATACATGGTAATTGAAGTAAAAGCAACAGAAAGTCAGAGATACTCTGCCCATCTGGCAGCATCTGTCAGCGAGAAGACAATTTTTCATTGCTGTTCGGCTGATTTTTTTTTTCTTAATCAGAACTAGTGAAGGGGTATGTGCCAGAAGGATCCCAAAAAAAATGAACTGTTTTCTCTTTCCAGATGCTGACCTGCTGTGTACTTCTGTTTTAATATCAGATTTCCAGGTTTTTTTTATTACTCAATGCTATAATTGAACTTGCTCACACTGTCGGGACAATTAATTCCTACGTGCTAACTCTCTTTCAATGTCATCAGCCCTCGCTAATTAAATGCATTCTAATTTAAACAGGGAATGAAATTGACGGCTGATGGTAATTGCTGTAACTTTGCGAGATTTTCTAAGGATTTACGGAAAGGTAGTTTTGTTCCCACTTTGCACTGCATGTGAGAGGTGTGTGCACGTATATACAACAAGGAACAAAAACAAAGTTGCTGTAAGAGCTCAGCAGATCTGGCAGCATCTGTGAAGGTAAAAAACAGAGTTAACGTTTCGGGTCTGATGACCTTAAGCATCCGCAGTTCTTTCGACTTTCATTATATACAACAAACCTCCGAGTATAAAACATGATATTGAAACTCAAATCTTGCTTTGGGTACACAACCTCAGGATAACCCCAGCAACAGAACCAAAGCCTTCAAGTCACTTGTTCATCAATAGGTTATGTCAGGATACTTAAAGATGCAAAAAAGACCCTGAACTACCTGTTGCCTGTCACTTCAATGCACCACCTTGCTCCCTGGCCAACATCTCTGTCTCCGGCTTGCTACAGTGTTCCAGTGAATCCCAACATAAGCTGGAGGAACAACACCTCATTTTCTGCTTGGGGAATCTACAGCCCTCAATACTGAGTTCAACAATTTTAGGGCCTAAACTCTCCCATGTCCCAGCCCCCCACCCTACACACCAGGCCTTGTTACCACATAGCCTGCCACTACACACCCCCTGTTGTTAGTCACTAACAGTCCCCATTAACAACCATTTACCCTCTCAGCCTGATCATTAGCAACTCCTTTGTCCAACTGTCTTTCTCTCTCTTTGGGCTCTATCCTATCGTTTACTCCATACCCCACCCACCTCCCTATTTTCTGCATATAAACCCACGTTTTCCCAGCCACCATCAGTTCTGAGGAAGGGTCACCGGACCCGAAACATTAACTCTGTTTTCTCCTTCACAGATGCTGCCAGACCTGCTGAGCTTTTCCAGCAACTTTGCTTTTGTTCCTGATTTACAGCATCCGCAGTTCTTTTGGTTTTTATTTAGTATTTGACTCACTGCCACATCTCTTCCAGGCATGCCCACCTTGAAGTAGTTCTGCTCCTCTCTCCAACGGGATTTCCGTTCCAATCTCTCTTCTTGCCCACCGACATTAATTTCACTGTCACTCCTGGTGTTTGACCAGGTATTTGCTAAAACTCATTTCCACAGCCATATCACATTCCTCAGTGACTGCCTCTGGCTCAGGCTCACCCCACGTGGATTCCAACTGAAATTTCATCCCTCGCGTTTTGAATCCTCCCAGGATCACAGATATCTCCATGATGTTCAACGTTCCATGGACAGCTGCTCTCGCTGCATCCTGCGATCCATGCTCAGTGCCATGTGGCGTCACATGCGCACTCTCAACCTTTCTCTCCAACAACATCGCAACCCAGTGGCTCAGGGTTACACCACTCTGCAGTTCCAATTCATCCTCCTGCTCATTTGTTGTGCTAACAAGAAATTTTTCTTTTCCTTTCAGGCATCAAGGCCCACAAGATGCACCAACTCAAAAATCCCCATGGCCCTCTGGAACCTACCTCTCCTCCCCTTCCCTCTGACTCTATCCCCTACCCCATACCCCAAACCCCACACCTCCTGTTGGGTATTCACCATCCCTCCTAACCTTCCGCTCTCTGATGCTGAACGCTCTGTACTCAGCAAAGGCCTCAGGTTTATCCCTCTGCGTCCCCACCTTAACGAATTCCGGGCATGACATGACAGCGAACTGTTCTGCCGTCTTCGCCTCCGTGCTCATTTCTTTGGACAAGAGTCCTCTCCCCATCCCACAGACCCTTTGGCCCAACTTCAACACTCTCCCTCCACCTGGACCCCTCCCTCCGGCCTTCTACCTGCACTTGGTCTTTTCATTGAGAACTGTTGATGTGACATCAGTCGCCTCAATTTCACTGCCCCTCTCAACAAATCCAACCTATCTCCCTCCGAACTGACTGCACTCCGTGCACTCAGATCTAACCCTAACTTTGTCATCAAGCCTGCCGATAAGGGTAGTGCTGTTGTTGTCTGGCGTACTGACCTCTACCTTGCAGAGGCTGAGTGCCAGCTCTCAGATACCTCCTCCTCCCTTCCCCTGGACCATGACCCCACCGTGGCGCATCAGGCCATTGTATCCACTACGGTTATGGATCTCATTTCATCTGGTGATCTCCCCCAATCCGCTTCCAAGCTAATAGTCCTCCAACTCTGCACAGCTTGTTTCTACCTCCTGCCAAAAATCCACAAACAGGACTGTCCAGGTAGACCCATTGTTTCAGCCTGCTCATGCCCCACAGAACTCATCTCTTCCTACCTTGACTCAGTCTTCTCCCCCCGGTCCAATCCCTACCCACATACATCCATGATTCATCTGATGCCTTACGCCGGTTTCAAAGCTTCCACTTTACCAGCTCTAACCACCTCCTCTTTACCATGGATGTGCAATCCCTTTACACATCCATTTCCTACCAGGAGGGTCTTAGGGCACTCCGATTCTTCTTGGAGCAAAGACCTGAACCATCCCCACCCACTACCACACGCCTCTGCCTGACTGAGCTTGTCCTCACCTCAACAACATCTCTTTCAACACCTCTCATCTTCTTCAGGTAACAGGGGTTGCCATGGGTACCCGCATGGGCCCTAGTTATGCCTGTCTCTTCGTGGGGTATGTGGAACATTCCTCGTTCCAGTCCTATTCCGGCCCCCACCCACAACTCTTTCTCAGATACATCGATGATATCATCGGTGCTGCTTCCCTCTCTTGTCTAGAATTGGAAAACTTCATCAATTTCGTCTCCAATTTCCACCCTGCCCTTACTTTCACCTGGTCTATCTCTGACTCGTCCCTTCCCATCCTCAAACATTTCTGGGGATAGACTGGCCAATAATATCCATGACAAACCCACTGACTCCCACGGCTACCTGGACTATACATCCTCACATCTCACATCCTGTAAAGACTCCATCCCATTCTCTCAGTTCCTCCGTCTCCGTCATATATGTTCGGATGAGGCCAACTTCGACAAGGGAGCCTCCGAAATGTCCACATTCTTCCTCAACTGAGGCTTCCCCAGCTCTGTTGTCAGCAATCGGGTCCGACCCATCTCCCACACTTATGCCCTCACCCCTTCTCTTCCCTCCCGCAACAGCGATAGGGTTCCCCTTATCCTCAACTACCATCCCACCAGCATCCACATCCAGAAGATCATCAGACGCCATTTCCGCCACCTCCAACAAGTTGCCACTACCAGACACATATTCCCCTCCCCTCCCTTGTCCGCCTTCCGCAGGGACCGTTCCCTCCGGGACACCCTGGTCCACACTTCCTTCACCCCCGACACCTCCCCAAAGCCCTACGATACCTTCCCCTGTAACCAGCGAAGGTGCAGCACCTGCACATTTACCTCCTCCCTCCCCAGTATCCAAGGCCCCAAACATACCTTCCAGGTGAAGCAACACTTCACCTGCACTTCCCAGAATCTAGTCTACTGCATTCGCTGCTCCCAATGTTTTCTCCTCTACATTGGGGAAACGAAGCATAGACTTGGTGACCATTTCGCAGAACATCTACGTTCTACTCGCAAAAAAGACCCTATACTACCTGTTGCCTGTCACTTCAATGCACCACCTTGCTTCCTGGCCAACATCTATGTCTCCAGCTTGCTACAGTGTTCCAGTGAATCCCAATGTAAGCTGGAGGAACAACACCTCATTTTCTGCTTGGGGACCCTACAGTCCTCCAGACTCAATATTGAGTTCAATAATTTTAGGGCCTAAACTCTCCCATGTCCCAGCTCCCTTACCCCACACACCAGGCCTTGTTACCACATAGCCTGCCACTACACACCCTCTGTTGTTAGTCACTAACAGTCCCCATTAACAACCATTTACCCTCTCAGCCTGATCATTAGCAACTCCTTTGTCCAACTGTCTTTCTCTCTCTCTGGGCTCTATCCTATCGTTTACTCCCTACCCCACTCACCTCCCTATTTTCTGCATATAAACTGACGTTTTCCCAGCCACTATCAGTTCTGAAGAAGGGTCACTAGACCCAAAACGTTAACTATGTCTTCTCCTCCACAGATGCTGCCAGACCTGCTGAGCTTTTCCAGCAACTTTGTTTTTGTTCCTGATTTACAGCATCTGCAGTTCTTTTGGTTTTTACCTAAAGATACAGTTCTCCATATCTTTTAAAATGTTTAATTTCTCCGAGTATCAAGAATGCTCTGATAACCACAGCGGTAAGTGAAAAAACATTTTAATTTCTTGTTCCTCACTTCTTCAAGCTGGTAATGCATTCTGAAGCACGGCATGGCGACAATTCATCAATAATTTCAAATACAATAGAAGTAACTTCCACAATACAGTATAAGTCAAAGCAAAAAGTTACAAACTTCTTCACCAGTGTAAGAAGTACTGTCTCCCTTAAGAAGCATTCTTACTGCCTGGAGTCATTGCTCCCTTCAGTACACAGAATTCTAACATTTCTACATACTAACCCCTAAAGATTCTGTATTCCTTAAGATTTACATTGACTTAAGAACAACTGTTTCATTGAACACACTGAACTCGACAGTTATTGTCTGTGGAACACAGCAACCCAATAACTTCCACTGTCACCTTTATCACAAATTCCTGTCCCTTATTTACGGTTTAGACAAAGCCACTGGCCTCTAGAAATATTGTCCAATTAACACACTGGCCTGTGGAGTTACTGTCCCTTACAATATACTAACACCGTAGAGTTACTTTTCCTTAAATGCACTGACCAGTAGAGTTACTATCTCCTTTACCATACAAATTCCAAACGTTTCCATCTCCTAAAACAGAATTAACGCAGGTGTTGTAGGTGGGTGGTGTGTAGTGGTTACTCTACTTGTCGTTTCTTGCTTTTCAGCTCTCACTGCTGGCAAGCAGTACGAGTATTGTGTATTGGAAGACACATTCATCTGTAAATACCTTCTTCATCAGTGAGCCCTATGTTAGGCTTCTCCATGGAGAACAATATAAAATTTCTGAAGAAGGGTCTAGGCCCGAAACGTCAGCCTTCCTCCTCCTCCTCTGATGCTGCTTGGCATGCTGTGTTCATCCAGCTCTACACCTTGTTATCTCTGGTTCCATTGTGTACCTGGTCTAAATCATAGGGGACACAGAAGAAAGCTGAACGTAGACACGACATACAAGCCCACTGTCATTGTACCCTGATTCTCCGCGAACCAGATCCTCACCATTACCTTAAAGACAATGTCCAGGAAGTTACCGAGATAACAAGGTGTGGGACTGGATGAAGACAGCAGGCCAAGCAGCATCATAGGAGCAGGAAAGCTTGACGTTTCGGGCCTAGACCCTTCATCAGAAACCCATTTCTGATGAAGGATCTAGGCCCGAAACGTCAAGCTTTCCTGCTCCTATGATGCTGCTTGGCCTGCTGTCTTCATCCAGCCCCACACCTTGTTATCTCGGATTCTCCAGCATCTGCAGTACCTTTTATCTCATGTCCAGGAAGTTACTGTCTACTTTAACAAACTGACCCCCAGGAATCCTCGTTTCCTTTAATGCACTGACCCTGGGAGACACTATCTCTTTAACACACTTAAACTAAATGTCACTGTCTCTTTTAACATATTGCTCCGAAAAATCATTGTTCCTTTAACACACTGCCTCCTGAGAATCAGTGTCTCCTTTAACACAATGACCCCAAAAGTTACTGCTGTCTTTAACACACTAACCCTGAAAGTTACTGTCTGCTTCAACATACTGACCCCAAAGAATCCCTGTCTCCTTTAACACACTAACTTCAAAAGTTACTGTTTCCTTTAACACACTTATTCTCAGGGACTGTGTTTTAAAGGAAACTGTAATCTCTGGGGTGTGTGTGTTAGAGGAGACACCCATTCTCGGGGCAGTGTATTAAAGGGGAGAGTGATTCTTGGGGGTCGGTGTGTTAAAGGAGACCATGATTCTTAGGGGTCAGTGTGTGAAAGGAGAAGTAATACCTGTGAGAATTACTTCTTCTTTAACACACTGACCCTTAAGAATCACGGTCTCCATTAACACACTGAACCCCAAGAATCATTCCCCGCTTTAATACACTGCCCCGAGAATGAGTGTCTTCTTTAACACACTCACCCCAGAGATTACAGTTTCCTTTAAAACAGAGCCCCTGAGAATCAGTCTCCTTCAACACACTCACCACCCAGTGTGACTCTCTTTTAACATAACAACCCCCAAGAATCAATGCCTCCTTGGACGCACTGACCCGGACAATCACCGAGTCCTAATGTTTCATGCAATGTTCAGGCAGTGACACAGATTTACCATCTTTTTTCCTTCTGTGACCTGCCATTACTATCCTATTAACATACTGTTTGCTAGATTTACTGACTCCACGAACTCACAATGACCACTGGCGTTCATGTCTTCTTTAACATATTCAATAGCCACTCGCATTGCTACTGCATCTCATATGCTAATAAGCTAGAATTACTTTACTCTTCAACTCTCTAACCCTAGACCTGGACCACATCCAGATTTGCGCTGATAAATTGCAAATAATATTTGTGCCACACAACTGCCAGTCACTGACTATCACTAATTAGTGAATATTCTTTTCATTCATGGGATTTTGGATTCGCTGGCTGGGTCAGTGGTTATTGTCCATCTCCAGCTGCCCTCGAGTAGGCGGTGTTGAGCTACCTTCTTGAATCGCGCAGTGAATTTGCTGTAGGTAGACTCAATACTGTTCGGGAGGGAGATTCAGGATGTTGACCCTATTACAGTGAAGGAACGCAGATGTTCATATGTATTTCCTGCCCTTATCCTTCTCGAAGGAAGTGGTTGTGGGTTTGGAAGGTACTGTCAATGGAACCTTGTTGAATTTCTGTAATTTATCTTGTATGTGGACATACTGCTGCTATTGAGCATCAGTGGTGGACAGCGTGAATGTTTGTGGGTATGGTGCCAATCAAGCAGGCTGCTTTGTCATGGATAGTATCAAGCTTCTTGAATGTTGCTGGAGCTAGACTCATCTAGGCAAGTGGAAAATATTCCATCATGCTCTAGACTTGTGCCTTCCTTCAACTCAACAGTGGACAATAACTGAAAGATTTTTAGCTATTTCCATCCCCATTCTGAAAGATGCCAGGCACATTAAAGTTTATTGCAAAAATCATCTTCACAGCCGACTGTGCCATCTTACCTTGTTCGAGGTGCCGTTGTGACGGAATCATATGGCAGATTTCCGAATTCACTTAGCCAAAACAAAACTATCATTCCCAAGGTTTAGACATTGTCACTCAACATCAAGCCTCAACAATTTTACCAGATGAAATGTCTACATTCTCGTTTCTCTTTGCGTGAAGCAGTGCTTTCCGACACCACTCCCATTAAACTGCCCAACTCGAATTTTCATGTTCTGTTCCCTTATACTCATAGACATTACATCATTGAAGGAGGCCATTTGGCTTTCTATGTCTGTACCAGTCAACAATGATCTGACTACAGTGATCCCAATTTTCAGATCTTGGTCCATAGCTCTGGAAACTATGGCAATGCATATGAATATCTAAATACTACATAAATTGTTTGTTTCTAACTGAACTACCCTTTGAGGTGGTGAGTTCCAGACTTCCACTACTCTCTGGGTAAAAACATTCTTCCTCAACTTTCCTCTTATTCTTCTACCTCTTGCCTTAAGTCTATGGCTCCTGATTACTGACCCTTGTATTAACAGAAAGAGAGCCTTCCTATCCAACCTATCTATCTAAGCCCCTCATTCTTATACACTTCTATCAGGCCTCCTCTCAACCTGTGCTACTCCAAGGAAAACAAACCTAGGTTCTCCAATCTTTCCTTGTAGATCAGACCCTTCAGGTACAGGCAACATCCTAGCAAATCTCCTCCTCAGCACCCTCTAGTGCAATCACATCTTTCCTATAATGTGATGACCAGAACTGCATGTAATATTCAAGCTGTAGTCTAATTAACATTTGCTACAGTTCCAGCATAACTTCCTTCTGCTTGTATGTTATGCCACTACTAATAAAGTCAAGTATCGCATATGCCTTCTCAACTACTTTATCCACCTGCTCTGTTACCTTCAGGGATCTATGGAAATGCACACTAAGGTCCCTCTGATCTTCAGTATTTTCAGGAGTCCTATCATTCAGAGTGTAATCCCTTGACTTGTTAGCCCTCCCTAAGTGCACAACCTCCCACTTAGCTGAATTAAATTCCATTTACCATTGCTGTGGCCTCCTGACCTGTGGAATTATATCCGCCTGCAGTTTAAAGGTATCCTCCCCACTTTATATCACTCCACCTTATTTCTTTCGAAATTTCTTCTGCAAATTTCTTGATCATATTTCCTATATTTAAGTCTAAATCATTAATAATCACCATAAACCGCAAAGGGCCCAGCACCTAGCCCAACAGAATCTCACTGGAACCAGATTTCCAGTCCAGAAACATCCTACTACCATCACCCTCTACCTCCTGCCTCCCATCCTGTTTTGGATCCAATGTGCCACTTTGCTTTGGATCCCATGTGATCTTACTTTCTAGACCAGTATGTCTTGGGGGACCCTACTTGCTAAAGTCCATGTAGCCCACATGAAATGCATTACTCTAAGAAACAGCCCCTGCTACTACCTCAAAGATTTTGGTCATATTTGTCAAACACAGCCATCGCTTACCAAACTCATGCTGACAATCTGATTCAGTTGAAGTGTAGATATATTCTGTTCCTCAGAATTCTTTCTAATAACTTCTCCACTAGAGGTCAGACTAACTGATCCTTGTTCTAGATCACACTCCCCAGCCCATCAGAGGAATTAGTTTTTTCTCTCTCTACCCTATGAGATCCTTTCTTCAACCTGAACATGGAATCCATTGTGAGTTGGAAAGTTAGATACAAAATTGGCTTCGCCCTAGAAGACAGAGGGTAATTGTGGAGGGTGTTTTTCTGACTGGTTGTTTGCAACCAGTGGTATTCTGCAAAGATCGGTGCTGGGACCTCTGTTGTTTGTAAATATATACATATAGATATATAGATAAACAATTTGGATAAAACCATCAGTGGTCTGATTAGTTAGTTTCCAGATAGAGTCATAGAGGTCTACAGCATGGAAACAGACCCTTCAGCTCAACTTGTTCATTCTGCCCAGTTTCCACAATTAAATTAGTCCCATTTGCCTGCGTTTGGTCCACATCCCTTCATTCCTAGCCCATCCATGTCCCTGTCTAAATGTTTCTTAAATGACAAAATTTACTCGCTTCCACCACTACCTCTGGGCAGACCATTCCAGGTGCTCACTACCCACTGTGAAAAAAATGCCCCTCTGGCCTCTTTTGTATCTCTCCCCTCTCACCTTAAACCTATGCACTCTAGCTTTAAACTCTCCTACCATGGGGAAAAGCTGTCTGCTATCTACCTTATCAATGCCTCTCATGATTTTATAGACATCTATAAGGTCACCCCTCAGTCTCCTATGCTACAGGGAAAAATGTCCCAGCCTATCCAATGTCTCGTCATAGCTCAAACCTTCCAGGCCAGTAGCATCCTAGTAAATCTTTTCTGCACTCTTTATAGTTTAATAATATCCCTTCTCTAGTTGGGCCACTGAACTGCATGCAGTACTCCAAATGTGGCTTCAGCAACATTTTGAACCGCTGCAACAAGACGTCCCAACTCCTATACTCAATGCTCTGACCAATGAAAGCTAGCGTGCCGGAAACATTCTTCACAACCCTGTCCACCTGTGACTCCACTTTCAAGGAGCCCAAGATCCCTTTGCTCTGGAACACTTCCCATGGCCCTACCATTGTCTGTGTAAGTCCTACCCTGGTTTGACCTACCAAAATGCAAAATCTTGCATCTAAATTAAACTCCATCTACCCTTGCTCAGCCTACTGGACCAGTTGATCAAGATCTCACTGCATTCCCAGATAACCTTCTTCACTGTCCACTATACCACTGATCTTGGTGTCATCTGCAAACCTACCTACCATACCTCCTAATTCCTCATCCAAATCATATTATATCATTATGAATAACAGTGGATCCAGCACCAATCCCCGTGGTATACCGCTGGTCACAGACCTCCAGTCTGAAAATTAACCCTCCACCACCATCCTCTGTCTTCTAAGATGGAGTGCTTTAGCTATAAGGAAAGGTTGGACAAACTTAGATCGTTTTCATTAGAGTGTATTAGCAATGAGGAGAGGTTGCATAAACATAGATTGTTTTTGCTAAAGCGTTGGAAGCTGAGGGGGCGACCTAATAGAAGTTATGAGATGCATGCATAGTCAGTGGATAGTCAGAGTTTTGTTCTCTAGGTGGAAATATTAAATACTAGGGGGCATAGGTCTTAGGTGAGAGGGGGAAAATTTAAAGGCGATGTGCAAGGCATGTTTTGTTTTTACACGGATGGTGGTAGGTACCTGGAACACGCTGCCAGGGGAGGAGGTAGAAACGGATACAATAGCAAAGTTTAAGAGACATTCAGACAGACATATGAACAGGCAGAGAACAGAGGGATACGTACCACATACAGGCAGATGGGATTAGTTTTGAATGGTATCATGGTCAGCACAGACATGGTGGGCTGAAAGGCCTGTTCTATGTTCTATCTCAAATACATCACCCCTTTTTAATCTTCCACATTGGAAGGAATACAGACCTAGTCCAACACAAGGCTACATGCTAATGAAACATCAGTGGATGGCTGACAATGCCTTTGAGACATTTTGTCAGTGCAAACTATTTAGTGCTGGCTGGGGAAGGAAGGTGTTCCCACATGCAGAAATGGTCAAAAATCACTGCCTTGAAGATTCAGGGCACCCACCCCTAGAGTTACAGGCCTTTTCACAGTTCACAGGACTGACCTCTGGTGAACTTGAACAGTGACAGTACTAACCCACAGTTAACACTCACTTTATAATTCACAGCACCTGTGTTAGTGAGTTAGTGTTGCCTTTATCTAACAGTTAATTAGTGTGTTATTGGTGCTTCTTCCCCTAAATAATTGCTGGATTAAACATGTAATACAAATTCAACACACCAAAAACAGCAGCTGAGCTGTCAAGGAAAATTACCACTGTATTAAATAAATACAATCTGGACCAAGTTCAAGTTAATTCTGACCACATTGATCTTATTCAATTCTCACCCTCAGCACAGAGAGCGCCTGTATTGAACAGTAACAGATCAAGAAGAAAAAAATAATGAAAGTTTCAGACAATTTGTACTGAAAGATTTTTGCTCACAAGTATTTAAAAAGGTGCCATGGAGGAGTAACAGCTTCTGTGTAAAAAAAAATGGTAAGTCGATAGTCTTTCAGCAGACGCCAGCTTCAATTTGTTACCATCTCTGAGGAAGTTTCGGCCACGGTTCGGAGGCTGCTGATAATTGCAGGAAACTATTAAAGCCATTTACAGGTGACATTAACAGATTACCAGAAGGGGTGGTCGTAGGTATGCATCATAATCTGGATCCTGCACGGCTGAGGGACTGAAGTTATATTGCAAAGCCTGGCTTCTTTTCCACAGCACCTTTCCAAAATCACAAACTTCACCACCTGAGGCTACAGGTGCCCAGGCACATCGCTACCTGCAAATTCTCCTTCAAATCAGACTCCATCCCAACTTAAAAATACATTGCTTTTTCTACAATCTACTGGGTCAAAATTCTGAAACTCCTAACTTAACAGCACAGCAACATAGAAATAGCAACATTTCAAGAAAATGGTTCACCACATCATTCTCAAGTGTAAGCAGGGATGGGCAATAAATTCTGACCTTGCTGCAGATGCCTACATTCTGTGAACGATAAAATACATGAACCACAGCTTTTCATGGCTGTTTGTGAAAGAAGTGCTTCCTGCTACCACCCTGAAAGATCTGGCTCTAATTTGATGATTATGTCCCCTGTTTTGGATTTAGCTTGTTCAGTAAATCAGCTTACTGCCCAATATCTGACAGTGCTAACCTGTCCCCAAGAAACCGAGGCAGAAGGTGGACTGACAGAGCCGGCATAGTGAAGGGTAGATGAGAGAAAAAAAAGGCAGCTCAACTCCTGATCACATTGGGTGAGAATATACACTGAATCAGTGTAATGCCTCTCTTTGCCCTCCCATTTCCACTCCCTTTCAGTCATATAGATCACTGTGTGAGGCACTTGCAAATATTTGAGGCTCATTGAACTGCACACCTCCAGGAATCAAACATTTACGGACAGGACAAGAAAACGCAGACACTGTATAGTAAAATATCTGTATAGTACCTGTCACAATCTCAAAACATCCTATCACACTTTACAGGCAACAGAGTACCTTTGAAGTGCAGTTGCCATGGTATTTTCAGAAATGTGGAAGTTAATTCACACATGGGAAAAGCCCAACCACAGCAATATGAGAATGACTGATGTGCCGACTGAAGAATAAATATTGGCCACAATGTCTCTGTTCTTCAAAATAGTGCCAGGTAGTATTTTTGCAGGTCTTTGCTCAACATCTCCCCACAACTACAGTAGGAACTTGAGCTCAAACCTTTTGTGTGGGTCTTGAACTCGCATGCACTGATGGGACAGGTGACAGTGTCAATCTTTTAGTCTAATGGAGCACCAATAAAGCACTAATGGAAACAAATCATTGGCCTATCTCATTAGCACTGACCAATGCTGTGTGGTCTTCATATCATAAAATGTAGTTTCTACATAATTAAGGGAAGCCTAGGTGGAATGGGCAGGAAGGATCCATTTCCCTAATATTTAGCTTCATAACCAGGGAACAGATTTTTAAAGTAACTGCTACAACTATTACAGGGAAGCTGAGAAACTTTTTCATCTAAAGGGTGGCGGGGGGGCATGGAGATCACTGCCTGAAAGGTTGATAAAGTAAACAACCCTAATCAATTACGACGTTGTGAGATACACTTAACAGCAGTAACCTTGGGGGCTATGCATCAAGACTTGGAAAGTGAGAGGAGAATGGACAGACTTTCATGAAATCAAGCGTAGACTCGAAGGGCCAAATGGCCTTCTTCAGTGCCATGTGTTTTCTAAAAGAAAGGCTAAGGACTGGATTTAGACTTGCTAATCACTGTGAGCAAAATATTGATGTCATCAATAGTGTGATCAAACAATGGAAGAAGTGCTTGTCTTTGGATTTCCAAGTGGAGGGAAGGCCGATTGTCTTTGAATAAGATGTCCCAGGTTAAGTAGTTTGGGCAGAATGAGTTTCTGCACAAGGTTCACACCATGTTTGCAAACACTGCATGAAAAGTAGACAGGCAGTCATGAATCTCATCTGACAAATTAGGCTGAAAGCTTTGAAATCCAATAACAATACTTCATTTATAATATGAAACAATATTTACACCTGGTCATATATTTCATTCTCTGCCGTTTTCTATCATGACCGTGTAGCGTATAATATACTTTGACTCCTACTCCGATTCCGCGTCCTTAAGGAGCATTCAAAATACAAGACTATAAGTCTAATAAAAAAAAAACCCAAAGCTATTAAGAGTTTGATCTCTGCTTTGGTTGCTGCCGCTTACATTATCTGCAAATATCTCTACTGAAGCTGCTCTATAAATTACAAAGACAAGAAATTTTAAAAGGCTCCAAAAATCCCCAAAACGGACACGACTCTGCTACTGGGACAAAATACAGCTAAGACCATGCAGGCTGAGTAGGCCTAAGATAATCCATTGCCCAGTCTCCCTACATTGTGCAGCCAAGTATCTGGCATCTACTGGTATTTATTTTCCTGATTATATGACTGAAAATGAGACCTAAAAACACCACCTGCCCTTTAAAGTTTTCAAGAACAAAAACGATCGCTTGAAGGGTTCAGAAAAGATTTGCAAGGGTGTTGCCAGGGTTGGAGGGTTTGAGGTATAGGGAGAGGCTGAATAGGCTGGGGCTATTTTCCATGGAGTGTTGGAAGCTGAGGGGTGACCTAATAGAGGTTTATAAAATCATAAGGGGCATGGATAGGGTGAACAGCCAAGATCTTTTCCCCAAGGTAGGGGAATCCAAAACTAGAGGGCATAGGTTTAAGGTGAGAGGGGAAAGATTTAAAACAGACCTAAGGGGCAACTTCTTCACGCAGAGGGTGGTGTATGTACAGAATGAGCTGCAAGAAGTGGCGATGACTGTTACAATTACAACATTTAAAAGGCAGCTGGATGGATACATGACTAGGAAGGGTTTAAGGGATATGGGCCAAACGTTGGCAAATGCAACTAGATTAATTTAGGATATCTGGTTGGCACAGACATGTTAGATTGCAGGGTCTGTTTCCGTGCTGTACAACTCTATGACTATGACCTCAATCTATTGTTGAGAGTTCACACCTTTGGAGGTATTGCTTGGTGAAGCTTCTCAGAATGGACCATAGTGAAAGAGACTTTTCAGTATCTAAGGTCGACTGGTCATCTAATTGTCTATCTTATAAAATCCTTAAGCATCTCAAAGAAAAAGTATTTTCTCTGCTGGATGGTGTCCTGACCAAAGGGATGCAACCTTAAAATCAGAGGGGCACTGTTCAGTGGGTAACAACAGGAAGCTCTTCTAAACACGAAAGGTGATGGAAATCTGTAACTCTCTCCCTCCACAAACAATAATGAGGTTGAGGTCAATTAAAAATTCAGAACTGAGATCTCTAAATTTTTGTTCAGTAAGAGGATGAAGATGAATGGAACCAAGGCTGAATAGCCTTCTCCTGCTCCTTTACTCCAGAAGGAGCTAAGTTTACATAATTATACAAAATGATGAGGAAGTGATTAACATGCTCGAAGAACAGAAAGAGATGGAAATGCAGGGTGAAAACAGGATGGAAATTTTTGGAAATGCAGTAGTAAAGAAATGCAAAAAATAACACAATGTAACTCCAGTTTTACTCCAAGACTCAAAACTGTTTGGCATAAAATTTTAAGGGCCAAGATATTGTTCCATTTCATGTGTGCTTTGCCAGAGGTCTGGCCCTTGCCTTATTGTCTGTCGATGCTTCATCCTGTTTTCCTCAGCAAATAGTGTCAGAGACAGTTTACTACTGCCTTCCATTCTTATAGTAAGGGGAAGGAGGCAGATCCCAATTCCGCCTTGGTTGGAACAGGATTTGAGCAGTCTCTATTGGTATTATTCTGAATCACACACTAACTATGTAGCCAACCCAGTTAACCATCCCCCACCTAAATATTGCAAATATAAAGTAAAATTGTCGGTTGTCTCCTAAAAGGTACTCTTCTGCCTTGTGTGAAGGATTGAATTAAAGCAATCCCTATCCTCTCGGGATATGTACGTTTCTGTGGGAGCTCTTTGGTTTAACTTATCTCATGGAGGGAACTTGTTACATGCTAATTACATCAGAAATTATCCTCTGGCTTTGAAATGTTGCTTTTATGTGCAGAAAGCTAACAGGGACAAAAAAGTTGTCCTTGAGGTCCAGCTATGTGACACATAAGCGAAGTGTTAAAAATAAACCCATACAAATTATGGTGACCTGCTGTTCAGAATCTATCTGCCTGAAACTTAAAACTGACTTTGAACATATTTACATGTTGAGTATGAAAGGACTGTTCTGATCTGAGATGACAAAGAGCTGCTCACAGTTATACAAGTGAGGCAAATTCTCCCTGTTCAGGAGTTCCCCTCATTCAATCATTCATTTCTATGTTGTATGTTTCATCACTTCTCTGTCAGGCATGAAGCGAACTTCTGACTGACAGTTAATAGATACTGAAAGGGAATCAAGTTTTTATTTTTGGGACAGTTGACGACAGTGATATGTCAAAGCATTATATTGCTGAAAGCCAACCTGTGCTTTTATCTGCTTCGGTGTAATTATAAATCTTGTAAATAAACTTAGTTTCCAGTTTTAGCTGGAATATCATGATCAAACTGTATGATATTTTCCACCTATTTACAAAGTAGTACTTTGTAGTAGCCAAGCAACTATACACATAAAATATCTCAGTAGCAGAGCAGTTTTTAATCTTTGACTCACGTTTCAATGTACAGGGATAGTGAAGAGCAAGGCTGTAGGGAAAATGAATCATCAAGACCAGTATTTTAAAATTCTGGAGCCAATGTAGGCCTGTGAGTACAGGGTGGTGGGTGAAGGAATATGGTATGAGGAAAGGTATGAGCAGTAGTGCTTTAGATAAGCCCAATTTTAGACAGAATAGGCCAGCGAGGGCAGTATTGGAATAGTGCTGTCTGGATATAACAAAAGTATGGCTCAGAATCAATTCAAGACTAATGAACAGAGATGAATGCATGTACCTTGTGGAATCTGGTGAGGGTTTGGTGCGTCCCTGAGCACTTCCTTCCCAGATGCCGTTAGCTACTTCATTCCCAATGGATGACATTACTCGGATGAGCTCCAGGGGCCAATCGTCAAGATCGAGGGAGCGGACCCGTGACAGATGGGTGCCAAGGTTGCGGTGGATACCTGAGCATTCAATGCACATGAGGGCTCCTAGGTTCAAACTGGCCCAGTCTGGATCTGGCAGAAACCAAAGCAGTAAAAAGCCAACTAAATGGTGCGTATTAAACATCAACACGAAATACCATGGATCATTGAAATCTAAAATAAAAGCAGAAAATGTTGGAAATGTTTAGCATGTCTGGCAGCAGCTGTCAGCTGAGGAGAGAGAAACAAGAGTTAATATTTCATCTGATCAAGAGGTCACAAACTGTAAAGCTAACTCTTTTTCACTCTCCATAGATGCCATTAATCCTACTTACTAAATGTCCCTTTATCTTCAAATTGGACAATGGGAATCCTTTTCTCTGTGGACAAACTTATCCTCTGTTGTAATGCTTTTATATTATAAAGCACTGGGTCCTGGTGACTTCAGGAGAAGTTGCTGCGACAATGTAATAGGGATGAGAGAATACTGTTATGTGGATAGACTGGAGAAGATGGAGTTGTTCTCCCTGTAGTAGGCTAGGCTAAGTGGTTGTAAACATTGAGGGTTTGGATAGTGCAAATAATGAGAAACCTTCTCAAATGCCTCAGGAGTATTGCTGGAGGAGACCAATTCAGATGAACAGCAAAAGAACAAGAGGCAATATGAAACTTTTATACAACAAGTGGTTAGGATTCAGAATGCAATGCCTCTTAGGGTGGTGGATACAGATTCAAAAGCAGCCATCAAAAGGGAACTCGAAATTCCTAAAAGAGGCAAGATTGCAGGGATATGGGGAAAGAACATTGGGAGTGCTTTTAGAATGAGCTGGCATGGTGTAAATGGGCCAAACTGCTTCTTTATACGCAGTATCATCCCATGATTCTATGATAAATAATCAGTAAATGGAATCATTAACCCAAGGAGCGTCAGCCACCTTGCTGTGTAATTTAACACTTTCTAACACTTGCGACTTTCTCAGACGGTTAACCTGCTGAGGTCAGGAATCAAAACGGAGACATTTTTGTTTTTTATGGCTCAGTGACACTTTGGATAGATCTATCAGTTATTTAGGAAATATAGTGTGCCCCCAAAAGGCACCATTCCATTTAAAACTTACAGTATTTATCTCACACAGTAGATTAGCATGATATCACGTTTAACACTGACAGCTGTATTATAGGAGCCCCATAAGGGGATCCCTTGTTGTTATGATCAAAACATATTTTTTATCCAATTAACTGTACTTACTAGACATTGTTATAGCAGGGTCTTTGGCCTCATAGTGCCGGAAACTTGATAGAGTGGTCTGCAGTCACCCTCAAAGAATGCTGCCAAGCATGACTGTGTTAGCCACTCAAGTGTACCGTTCCATCATGAGGTACATAGCACCATTAACTACTTCTGTGCATATAATTTATGATATGGTTAAGCCTCTGCTGGATTACTGCATCCAATTCTGGGCACAAAATATCGGGAAAGCTTTGGAGCAGGTGCAGATATTTACAAGAAGAGAACTAGAGACTTCAGTTATGTGGAGTGGTTACTGAGGGGACTGTTCTCCTTTGACCAGATAAGAGAAAATTTAATAGAGATACCGAAAAATTATGAGACGAATAGGGGGAAATTGTTTATACTGGCCGGGGGTGGGGGGGAGGTGGTGGGAGAAAAAGCAACCAGAGAACATAGGAGACAAAAAACCAGTGTGAGACTAGCTGGAACATACTAACTAAAAGGAGATTTAATAATAAATTTTAAAAGGGAACTTGATCTGAAATATAAAGAAAAGGAGACATTTTCTGAGTTAAAAAGAAAGATTAGGTAAGTGGGACTAATTGTAAAGAGCTGGCACAAAAAGGTAATAGGCTGATGGCCTTCTCTTGTGCTGTACGATTTTGTGATCTCCTAGAAATTCTCTCTGGTGAGGAATGAAACACGGATGAAGAAGGAAACAACATCTGACAGAAAATGTCTTTTCATCACTTACTTAATGCCTCGCAGTCCACACAATGAGAGTTGCCACGAATGTTTCTGATTGACTGAATAGCGATGGCTTCATTCTGGCTTGCCAGTCGTGACTAAGCAAAGGCAAAATAATAGACAGATACGGTCAACGCCAATAAACGCAGCCACTGCAAATTATTTAAGCTGAATGTTTTTAAAATGATCACACTGGTTAGTTAATCTCAGGAAAACAATGTTTTACAAATAAACACAGGTCTGTGTTGATATTTGCAGGGTCAGGAGATCATTCATAGTAGAATTCACGTTTAATATGCTCAACAGGTTAAACTGCAAAAGATAGAAAACCTAGAGAAGTACAGACAGTAATATTGATGGTCAAAGTATTTTACCATAACCTTAAAATTTGAGTCAGGGCATTCAGGGGTGTTGGGAGTAAACCATTCTTACATAAAAGATAATGAAACTTTGGGATTCTCTGCTCAGAGTGCCACTGAGTCAAAGTTCAACTGAAAATTTCAAAACTGAGATTGAAAGATTTTTGTCATTAATTGCTCCAGAACCAAGGTGGTAGATGAAACTGTGGTCCAACTGAATGGTTGAAGAGGCTCTAAGGGCTCAATAGCCTTCTACCATTTATGTTTCTGCCAGTAACAACACTGCATGAATTTTGAGGATAATGAACAAAACCTTCATAACAACATAAGGGATCACTGCATTCCGTCTTTTTAAACATCCAGGTACAAAGTGCAGAAAGCCAGGGTCCATTCCTTACGCATTTACCAGAAAATGTATTCAAGAAACTTGCATTTTACTATAAATACTAACAAACGGCACTAGATAGATTAGCACTGTGGAAACACAGGGCTGCTTAGTGGCGCCCACTGTCCTTAATGGATCTTGTAAACCAATTGAAGATCATTGTTTGGCTCTCCCTAGAGACCGCTCTAATTGGGTTGTTATATACAGAACAAAATTAAAGCTCCAACAGCAAACTAATGAAAGGGAGCGGAGTATTTGTTATTCTGTGCAGTCTTGGTGCTAAATTTTACATCAACTTTCATTTTACTCTTTAACCTATAACAGCTTTTCAATGAGATTTTAACTGGGGCTTCTTTAGAAAGAAATATGGTCTGAACCATGTACTGAAGGTGCTAACACTAAATTTAGATTTGGTTGAAATAATGTACAGATATTTAAATTGGAAATGCCATGAGCAAACTGTCCTTTTAATAGCACGGAACTTTACTGAAAAGTAATGAGCACTCTGGCTTTCAGTACCACAGCTATGAAATGGAAAAAAACCTTAAGAGAGGAAGCAGTTACAGTGCATGTGACACCGGAGCATTGTCAGTAAGCCAAGTAGAAATTAGGAGCTTGGGAAAATTACCTTATTCTTACTGCTCTCACAGGATTGCAAACTAGCCAGAATCTGACTTTCAATTGCCTGGACCCATGCATCTCTTTCCTCATAAGAAGCAGCTTCAAAGTGCCAGGTCTGGCCCGTGAGAGAGACAATTATAAATTCAAAATTCTCTTCTTGCTCTGTGAAGGAAAACAAAAAGCAATAGTCTGAATAAATGGACAAACACAGCCATAGGAGACTACGGTGGTCAGCGGGGATGTGGGATCTTGTTAACACCTGCTTGAACACAAAGCCTCCGTTTTTTTTGGCAAATTGCTTCAATCTGCATACTCCGTGAGTCAGTTTGGAGCAGGTAAAGGTCAGAGAGAAAATGCAGGAGCATATGGCCAAAAGGTCAACAAGTTGTAAATGAGACAGTATTCAGAGTCAAGCACATGAATGGTTAAGAAAACTTTGGAATAAGACTGGGCTCCCCAAGTGAAACTTAACCACTGAACTTTCACTGGTTAATGGGTCTAACATGTCTATTAGATTATATTGGGATCAGAAGCTAAACAGTTAAAGAGGAGGGTTAACATTTGGAAGTGATTACTAGAAGAAAATTGACCCCTTTTTATTCATCATCTATTACAGAGACAACAGAGGCATAATTAGGAATTACTGGTATCATTCAGAAGCAGCTTTGAAAAGTTGACTAGTTTCAAAGGAGTCCCTTGCAACCTGATAGCTAACATTAAAGGGCATCAGAAGATTACTCACTCCCGCATATAATTTAAACGGAAAGTCACAAACAGCATCTGGACAATCAAAGAACATAATATAGAGAGGAGCTCTCTACTTTGCAAAAAACGACTGAGGGGCTACGAACTTCCTTGAGAACTATTTCAGGCTTTACAGCAGCACTTCAGCATTTTCATCATATTACACTTGAAGACCCAATGAAGGATTGGAAAAAATGAAAAGGTTGCTTAAAGAATGATGCCAAATCTGAAAAGGAACAACTATCAAGAAATGGTGAACATGCTGTAGCTCGTTTCTCTAAAAAGAGAAAGCGGAGGGGAAACACGCTAAAGGTCTTCAAAGTTCTAAAAGAGTTTTTGATGGATTCATGTAAGATGTTTCTGCTGATGGGACAATCTGAAACTCAGGGTATAAATATATCTTTGTTAGTTCCCTGCTCAGTGGCAAACCCAATGGTAAGACTCATTGTGGCCCTGTCTCTGAGCTAAAAGTCTGGGTTCAAGCCCTGCTCCAGGACTTGCTGACCAAGGAATGTGCTTTTCTAATGAGACCAAACAAGGTCAAGTTTCAACGTGGAAATCCTTCCATCTGCCATTGGCCAGTCGTAAAGGTGGGAGAGGTGACTGGTCAGTCATGGAATGGAAAGGAATTGGAGCCTCTACTACCACTGTTCCCAGTTCCAAGCTATAACAAGCATTTCAAATTATGGCTGCCACAGCAACTCAAACTTCTTTAGGTTAGTGTCTGGGGGGATGCAGGATGGGAAGGAGAAGACAGCAGTGGATCAGAATAGTGCCAACAGCACAGAGTTCAATCCCTGTTTTGACTGGGGTAGATTTGAGGCCTACTCCCTTGCCCTGCCCACGGGGGAGATTGTGATGTTGTGGATCAGACCTGCCTTTGGGCAGAGAACTCAAGAAGTGGTTGCGTTTGGACTAAATAGTCTATTTTTGTGCTGTAAAATTCCATACAACACTGCCTCTTTAGATAGTTCTGCTGATAGTACAGGAGGAGGCAACAGGTCCAGTGTCGATGTGAGTTCATGTGAGAGCAGTAAAATGTCAGAGCTGAGTGTATTTCTTCTAAAATGCAATGGCAATCACTAATGCTGAAATTCTCTAACCAATAGTGATGCAATAATGCATTTTTTAAGCAAAAGACTGAGTAAATACTGACATTTGAATTCCTGCTGGGGGCATCAAGTAACAATGGGACCTCAATCACTTGCGGCTGATTCCACACTTTACAGTACAAACTCAATCATTTATTCATATGCCAATTGGTGATAAAACAGAAGCTGTATTATATAACAAAATATTTCCAAAACAAATCAGAATCAATTATTTAAAAGCAATGAAAATTACAATTTCAAATACAAGCATACAACTAATGCTTGTGGCTTATATTAAAAAAAAATACACTGAGGGCCTCAGGCTCCAGTCATTGTGGCGAAATTTCACACATTAAGAAGACAGTCAGGAAAAACACGAACAATCAGGAAATTATTAAATTAAAACCACCACAGGAGCTGTCTGTAAGTAATATGGCAAGAGCACCACGATTATCTTGACCCATTCGCTTTCCATTTAAAGTGACAACATTACCCAACTGGTTGGCTTACTGGAATGTGACCAGCTTTGCATTCTGTATATCATATACAATTTCAGGACTACATGTATTAAAATGGATTTCGGGCAGTTGAATAAATTGGCCTCTTGACATTTTGTATAAAGAAAGAAACTAATTTATAATTTTCGTGTACAAATGAAAAAACTCAATCTTCTATTAAACAAACATGTGATTGCTGCCTTTGCTGAAAGCATTTCAAGTCAATTTGTGAACTTTGACTTGGTTGACCTTCAGCAGTGCAGAATAACAGTATAGACTATAAAGCACCTGAACATGCAAATGACCTAGCATGCACCAGATCTGGATTGGAGGCCAGCTACAAAGAGCATTACAGGCAATGTTTCGCAAAACAAATTAAATACTGTACTTAAATGTCACAGCACACGATTGTATTTTGCCACAGATCATTACACCTGCTACTTGCACCTTAAACTGCAATAACTTGAAAAATATTACATCGAATGCCAACATGTACAAAAAGGGGATAGGGAGGAAGGGGGGGCAGCGGTGAGAATGGGAAATGGGTTTCTTGAAGTAATTTAAACATTACTATTCCACAGCTAGTGGAAAGGTCAGAATTTAAGTAAAGAAAACAGCAACATGTATGACATAAATGAAGCAGTTTAATAAAACAAAAACAAAACACAAACAAAATAAAAGCCCACACAAGTAGGCAAGTATGCTCCAGGCAAACTAATACCAATTTCTACTCGGTGATCAGGTTTAAGTTGGTGTTCCTCTTGGATTAATTACCTTCTGTGTTGGTGCTGGTGCTGCTGCTGCTGTATATGTTTCGCAAGCTACCTACACGGTTTAGTTTCCATGCTTTACGTTTGGCTGCGTCCAGAGAGCAGAGGGAAAAGGCAATAGGGAGAATGAGAGAGAGAGAGAAAGAGAGAGAGATGTCAAAGTCACAGCGAGAAAGTAGACAACTAGAAGGGGGAGTGGTGGGGGATGGTAGTGGTGGGCACTTGTTAAATCTCCCGTAGCTAACAGGAGCGAGCACAATCAATTGTTGTGTTTCCACCTCTCCAAACTGGGATCTTGGGTGGAGTGAAGGCAAGTCTGGAGAAGAGACAGAGCCCGTACGGGCCAAGGCAGCAAATTATAGCTTGCTGATACTTATCCATCTCTCAATGCACTTCCTGCAGGTCTGAACAATCACACACATATTCACATTTGTACCATTGTCTAAATGCTTGAAATAGCTATATCAAAAATAACAGAACTTATGCTATCAAAATATTCTATTTATCATAAAGAAACAATGTCTAACAGTTGAAAATTAAGCAAAAGGGGAAATTTCTATTTAATGCAGTTTAAGCAGTTACTGCATAAATTCAATAAGACATTTCAGAATATAATTTTCCTCCCACATTATTTTTCCTATTTCTTCTGAAACCTTTGACATTTGGTGGCCAACACCAAATGAGAATGTGGTCCATGCATTCAGAGGGAAGACCTGGTTTTTTTCGCAGTCATACAGCCATTCAAGCATTCATCCAAATACTTTTTGAAAGTTATCATTGAATCATTTCAGGCAGTGCATTCCAGATTATAAAAACTTCTGTAAAAAATTTTTCCCCCCACATCTTCCCTCTAGTTTCTTTGCCAGTTATCTTATGTCTTGTGTTTCGCGGTCACTCTTGCCAGCTAAAACAGTTTCTCTTCATTTGCTCCATCACAACTTCCCGTCACTTTAATCACTTCTAATAAATCTCCTCTCAACCTTCTCTTGATTGAACAGAAAATTCCCAACTTCTCCCCTACATAACTGAAGTTTGTCATCCTTACAAAAATAACTGGGAGCATATCACAGATCAATCATCGGAAAGGAAAGAGGAAAAAGTAGAATAAAGGTAGGCGCAACAGGGAACAATAATGGATGACTAGTTATCCAAAGGTACATTGGATTAAGATAGGAAGTGACTCTACGCTATGCTCTGGACTGCTTTCTAGATCAGTGTAGTCATTAGCGCAAAGGGGATAGAGGTCAAGGAGGATCAACTCCAGAAATGAAGACAGACAAACATTTAACATAAAGGCTGGGGAACAACATAAGAAACAGTGACGTGAGCGTAACTAAGCTCAATATAAAAATTAAAAGGAATGGAAAACTGAAACATAAAGTGCTTGACTGAGGAAAAGAAAAGGCCTTTTAAATTGCCTTGAATCTGTGCTCGGAGCTCCAAATCACTGGTACGCACAATTAGAATGTGCCTTCACTCCCTTCAGATTCACTCATGGGGTTAACAAGGAGATAAACACTTAGTCACATGCAGGAAGGGAAAATATTAGAGACCCCGGGTATTATGGTTGGCCACTCATCAGTGTCTCTAAGTGGGTCAGCTTTATGATAGCTCATTCTGTCTTCTTAGCTAGGCATAGTACGTGGCATAGCGAGATCCTAAGAAGATAGAGTTACAAAATAAAAACATACTGCACCATAGGTTTTTATTAAAACTTCTTTAAATTTCACATCATTTCTTAGTAAATGACAGATGGAAGAGATATGGAGACTCAGAGTTAAAAAACACAGGCTATTTTGTTTTACAAAGTACTAAATCAACTGCTACTTGCCACAATTCTAAAGCTTTAATTATCTCCCATTGCTGGTAAGATCCATAGACCCACAATACAGCTATAATGATGTTTTAAACCCAAATTAGTTTCACGTGGAGATGGATTAATTCAAACTTGCTTGCAAGAAAAAGCCACACTGGTTTTTTAAACAAGTGTCAGGATGCTTTGATGGAACTCAATGACGTGTGTTTAGTGTCCATCTGGCTAGTCAACCAGCAGAGGTGATGAATCGCAAAGAAATTCTCAGGAGGCTACATTTGGTGAGCAGACGCATCTCTGTTCCAAGATGCAAAGCTCACACTATATCCAAACCTGCGTCATGATGGGCAGCTGGTGACGGTTCCAGTAAGCCATGAGAAATGAGGTGGCCTTTTGTCATCAATGCAAACATGTTTTTATTTAAAAAGAAACAATGCAAAAAAAAGTATAAAAAGTTCTCAGTCTGACAGACTGTCATAGTATAATGTCAATCCTGTGACAGACTGCACATTTTTAAAACTTGGAAGTTTGCCTTAAATTTTAATCTTTGCATTTGACATGCGTTTTTCCTTTACCACCTGGGGATTCAGTTCATTCACTTGTTTTTAATATTACCTTTACGCACGTTTCTATTTTCATACTTACTCTTACACATCTTTGAAAGGTTCTATAGGTACAATAAATGCAAGCATTCAGAAGCAGAAGTTTGAAAATCTGAGAGAAATTTACTAAGCTACTGCCTGAAATAATGTTAAACAGGAAACGCTACCAAGTTCTTCTCAACCAACGGCTTAGTCAATAGCACTGCTGTCTTTGAATCACAAAGTTTTTGGTTCAAGTTCCATTCCAGAAACATTAGCACGTATACCATGTTGACGTTTCCCAGTGCAGTACTGAGGGAGTGCTGCATTGTCAGAGGTGCTTTGTTTCAATGAGACGTTAAACTGAGGACCCACTGTCCCGAGGTGATTATAAATGATTACACACCATTATTTTGAAGAATAGGGGAGTATAATTTTAGAAGAGGTGGAGGAACACAGAGACCTGGTGACACATGCATGCAAATGTTTGAAGATTGCAGGAGAAGTTCAGAAAACTACGAATAAAGCACACAGGATCCTTGGCTTCAGTATAATCGTAGAGGAACAATAGCAAAGATGTTATGATCAACTTCTATAAAACACTTTTAAAGTGTGTGCATTGGTACAACAGACTTCCTTCTGTACTTTTACTTTTTTTTTACTTAATTTACTTTTCTATAATGGTCTTGACAAACAAGCATGGATAGTCTTTGCTGGAGCACTGTGTTCAGTTTTGGCACTACACTTCAGGAAAGGTGTTAAGATATTAAAGAGGATTCTTTGGTGCTGTCTCATTCTAAGGTGAATGGTGTTGTCTAAGAATAATGGCAGCAGTGAAGTAAAATTCCACTCTAACCCTCTGCATCTCACTGCCTTTCTCCTTTAAATTATAGCTTAAATCCAACCTCTTCAACCAAGTTTGATATAACATGTCTTTGTGGCATGCTGTCAAATGTTGCTTGATTACTCACCTACAAAGCATTGTTGGATGTTTCCCTAGATCAAGCGTGTTACATAAATTTAAGTTGATAGTGTCTTTACTTTAAGATTGACACAGGCAGGAAAGCTGGAAATCTGGTATATATTAATGTGGCTATAGGAGGTTTTGGAAACTGACAACCCGTACAAACATTCTGGAGATGGATGGACATAAGCAAATAATTAGTCATTGTCCACAAAGGACCACAGGCATTTCTCCCATTAGGGCTGACAAGAATGGCCACTGAGCAAGATCAGTGCAGGTGCAGAAATGATATACAGGCAAATGAAATGTCAAAGAAGGAGCCTTTGATGAGGTTTTTGAAAACAGGTAGATGGATGGTAATGTGGATGTGCCTCCGAGTTCTAGACATCATTGATTAAAGACAACACTGTGGTACCTACTGCTGAAGAGCAATGAAGGAGAGTGGGGCAAGGAAATGAAAGGGAGGGCAAGAATGGTAATATTGATACCCTACAGCACAATGAATGAACAGAGAGGTCACAAATCTGTATTCAATGGAGAAATGAAGTGGTCTGAACAGCATCAATAGCGAGATCAGATTTGTACAACAGTGAAATAAAATGACTTCCATTGACATTAGCAATCCTGGGAAAAGTTGGAGATAAGGTAGCTAGGCAGGATTCCGACCGAAAAAAGTAGCAGTAGAACCATGCTGAGTCACAAAGCTCCCCCATCAACAAAGGTGGAGGCTTTACCAACATTCACCCCATCAATTCGTACATGAACATTTCTGGTAAGATTGAGAACCCCAGCACAAGACACTATGTTCCAGAATTGGGGAAAAAAGTAAATAAAAAACAAATTGTTTCCTTTGGATTTTGATTTTTCCTTGCACAGATGAATAAATTTCTGCTTCTCACATACAATAATCTGCAATGGTTACGGCAGGAAGAGTAACAAGGCAGCACTGTGCACCTGCACTCATCCCAAAGAAAATAAACCCAACGACTGGCAGGCATATGTAGAAAAGGTGACATTAACTTTCTGTTAAACCTCAAGAACAAAAAAATCAGCAGTTTACTTCTTACTGTCACTTTTATTTTCTGTCTGCCTGTTCTGAGGAGAGTCACTCACGTTGAGGCACAGTTTCACTGGCACTGGCTGCCCTCCAGTATCTCGCTGAACTATCTAATCCTTCATGTAATCAGCATGGCTTGGCAAGTTATTTGACTATTGGAATATCACAGTAAAGCCTTTTAATAAAACACCCATTTGGTGGAAAAAGTGGGAGCCAACAGGATCAACTGCTAGGAATTCTACTCAGTGCACTGGTTCTTTGTCTTTCACTGCTGCATTGGAGGGATAGCACTGCAGATTTACCAGTGTAATACCTGGGCTGCAAGGGTTACCTTTTGAGGACAGATTGCACAAAAATGCCAGGGATATCTACTCCCCAGAACTTAGAAAGTTAAGACTTGATTTGATTGAGGTTTCCAAGACATTAAAGTGAAGCGATAGGATAGGTAGAAAGTTACTAGTTTCCATTGGTTGCTGGGTGAGTGAGCTAGGGTTTGAGGGGTTGGCCAAAAATCAGAACCATGAATGAAGGCACAAAGGGTGGGAGACGTTTGGACTTTCTTCTGTAAATGGCAATTGATGCAGGCTAATTTTGAATTTTAAACTGGAAACTGAGATTCATTTCGACCAAAATAAATTATAAGGAATGTAGGAGTTAAAGTGCACATCATCCACAATCTCTTTCAATGGTGGAACAATTTTTAGAGGCTGAGTAGCCACCTCCTTTTCTTATTTTTCTGTGCATTTACTGTATTTTTCATGTTATTTAGCTCTATAAGGTTGACAATGTGCAGAAGATTTTCTGTTTTATGCAGTGGATTATGATGATTAGGAATGTACAGGCTAAAAGAGGCACAACAGCATAGTGGTTATGTTATTGTACATATGATTAAAAGCTCTGGGTTAATGTTTCAGGAATGAGCTAAAATGGCAGCAAGGAAGTTAAGGTCAGTTAATTAAGTAAATCATCAATGAAAAGTTAGTATCTATAATCTAAAGCACGAAACTACCAAATCCTGTCATGTTTGTCTTTGAGGCAAAGATGATCACGTAGGAAGATCTCAGATATATGTAAGCTTAATAAGGTTGTAATAATGGGGGATTTTAATTTTCCAAACATTGACTGGGGCTACCACAATGTTAAAGGTTTAGATGGTGGAGAATTTGTCAAATGTGTACAAGAAAATTTTCTTTATCAATATGTGGCTGCTCCTTCTAGAGAAGTAGCAAAACTAGAGCTTCCTTTGGACAATAAGGCAGGGCAGGTCACTGAAGTAAAAGTGGGGAAACATTTGGGAATAGTGATCATAATTCTATTAGTCTCAAAATGGCTAGGCAAAAGGAAAAGCCTTCCCTAAAAGTTAAAGCTTTTAATTGTAGTAAGGCAAATTTTAATGGTATGAGACAAGAACTATCAAATCTGATCAGAGTAGACTACTTGCAAGTAAAAGGATGTCTGACAGGTAGAGGCTTTCAAAAGTGTAATGACAAAAGTTCAGAGGCATTATGTTCCTGTTAGGGTGAAGGGTAAGGCTGGTAAGATTAAGCAACAATGGATGAATGGAGGTGTTGAGGTCCTGGTCGAAAATATAACAGAATCCTATTTTAGATATGCACAACTTGGTTCAATTGAATCTCTTAATCAATCTCAAGAGTGTACGGGTATTCTTAAGAAAGAAATCAGGAAGGCAAA
This sequence comes from Ginglymostoma cirratum, assembly GCA_024137785.1. Classification (NCBI taxonomy): domain Eukaryota; kingdom Metazoa; phylum Chordata; class Chondrichthyes; order Orectolobiformes; family Ginglymostomatidae; genus Ginglymostoma; species Ginglymostoma cirratum. Next base: position 9,705,838 of record JAHRHZ010000144.1, on the reverse strand, counting down.
AGGGGATACGAGATATCTTTAACCTTAACTGCCAATACTAGTCCAAATAGATTCTAAAAATACACTAAGAGGGTAACTAGAGTGAGGGTATGGCCCCTTAATGATCAAGGAGGTCATCTTTGTGTTGAACGCCAGGAGATAGGAGAGATACTAAATGAATAGTTCATGTCAGTTTTTACTGTGGAGAAAGAAATGGAGGCAAGAGAATGCAGAGAAATAAATTCTGACGTTTTAAAAACAGTTCACATTACAGAAGAGGACGTTCTGGAGGTCTTAGAGAATACAAAGGTGGATAAATCTCCGGGACCTGATCTAATGTATCCCAGAATGTTTTGGAAGTGAGGGAAGAGATTGCAAGATTACTTGCAGAAATATTTGCATCATCTATAACTACAGGTGAAGGGGGAGAAGGGAAGGGTAAAACTCCAAGCAGTATAATTGTCAATGGGAAACAAAATAGCAGGATGACATCTGTGGGGGTGGATTCAACTACATGGAAAAATATGAAAAAAATGAAAGGAGAACTTAGAGAAGTTATTAAAGTCTTCAGCACTCAAAATAGGACAGAGTGCTTGGAAAGGGTTAGACATCAAACTTCAAGCACACTGGATAAATGAATGACAATAATAAATTGGGTGGTTAATCCAGGGATTGAAGGTGTTGTATCTGAATGCACGCAGTATACAAAACAAGGTAAACGAGCTTGAGGCGCAGATTGAAATTGGCAGGTATGATGTGGTGGGCATCACGGAGACATGGCTGCAAGCAGATCAGGGCTGGCAGCGAAACATCCAAGGATATACATCCTATTGAAAAGACAGGCAGGTGAGCAGAGGAGTTTTCCTGCTCCTATGATGCTGCTTGGCCTGCTGTGTTCATCCAGCCCCACGCCTTGTTATCTCGGATTCTCCAGCATCTGCACTACCTTTTATCTCAGGTGAGCAGAGGAGGTGGGTTTGCCTTATCAGTAAGAAATGAAATTAAATCAATAGCAAGAAACGTAGTAAGGTCAGATGATGTAGAATCTGTGTGGGTACAGTTGAGAAACTGCAAAGGTAAAAAACACATAATGGCAGTAATGTACAGGCCTCCAAACAATAGTCAGGATTTGAGGCACAAAATATACCAGGAAACAGAAAAGGTTGTAAGAAAGGCAAGGTTAAAGTGATCATGGAAAATTTCAATACGCAGGTGGGCTGGGAAAATCAGGTTGGTAGCAGATTGCAAGAAAAGGAATTTATGCAATGTCTATGAGATGGCTTTTTGGAGCAGCTTGTGGTGCAGCCTACTAAGGAATGGGCAATTCTGGATTTAGCACTGTGCAATGAGGCAGACGAGATAAGGAAACTTACGGTAAAGGAACCCTTAGGAGGTAGTGACCATAATATGATAGAACTTACTCTGCAATTTGAGACAGAGAAGGTGGCATCAGATAAAACAGTTTTACAGTTGAATAAAGGCAACTACAGAGGCATGAGTGAGGAGATGACCAGAATTGGCTGGGAGACGAGCCTAGCAGGAAAGACAGTGGAACGTCAATGGCAGGTGTTTCTGAGAGTAATTTGGGAGTCACAGCTAAAATTCATCCCTAAGAAAAAGAAGCATACAAAAGGGAGGATGAGGCAACCATGGTGGAAAGGGAAGTCAGGGACAGCATAACAGCAAAAGAGAAAGCATATAAAACTTACCTCATGGCAGCTGCAGCAGCACGAGCCAGAGTGCCGGCGGGAAGGTAAGGTTGTTTTTTTCTCCAGTATAAAAACTTACCTCGTGGCAGCAGCGGCCCTCTTGTTTTTAGCGGCAGGTGTGTGGAGAGAATGCGAGTGTGGAGGGTTGGTAAGGTAAGGCTTTTGTTTAAATCCTTCTGGAAATCTAGAGCAGAGGGAATGGAAACTAGGGCAATTGCAAGCTCCTCTTGCAGGATGTGGGAGTTAAGGGTCACTGCTGGTGTCCCCTTTGACTTCACCTGCGAGAAGTGCACCCAACTCCTCCTCCTCAAAAACTGCGTTAGGGAACTGGAGCTGGAGCTGGATGAACTTCAGATCATTCGGGAGGCTGAGGGGGTGAGAGGAGTTATAGGGAGGTGGTCACACCCAAGGTACAGGAGAAAGGTACCTGGGTGACTGTCAGGAAGGGGAAAGGGGACAGGCAGACAGTGCAGGGATCCCCCTGTGGCCGTTCCCTCTATAATAAGTATACTGTTGGGCTGCGGGGGGGGGGAAACCTACCAGGGGAAGGCCATAGCGGACTGGTCTCTGGCACCGAGCCTGGCCCTGTAGCACAGAAGGGAAGGGGGGAGAATAGGAGAGAAATTGTAGTGGGGGATTCGATAGTAAGAGCCACAGACAGGCGGCTCCATGGACGCGAACGAGATGAACGGATGGTATGTTGCCTCCTGGGTGCCAGGGTCCGTGCTGTCTCGGACCGTGTCTTCAACGTCCTTAAGGGGAGGGTGAGCAACCAGCAGTCATGGTACACATCAGTACCAATGACATAGGTAGAAAAAGGACTGAGAATGTGAAAACGAGTACAGGGAGTTAGGTTGGAAGCTGAAGTCCAGGACAAACAGGGTAGTTATCTCTGGATTACTACCAGTGCCACGTGATAACGAGATAAGAAATAGGGAGAGTGCAGCTAAACACGTGGCTACAGGGCTGGTATAGGAGGGAGGGCTTCCATCATGTGGATAATTGGAGCACATTCTGGGGAAGGTGGGACCTGTACAGTAAGGATGGGTTGCACCTGAACCGGAAGGGCACAAATATCCTGGGAGGGAGGTTTGCTCTAGCTATATGGGATGGTTTAAACTAGATTGGCAGGGGGTGGGGAAACGGATTTATAATTCATAGGATGAGGTATTCAGCCTTCCAACGGACACAACAGGTAGTGAGGTTGTTTATAAAGAAATGCAGTCGATGGAGCGTAATTGCGGACACAAGAGATGATTTGAGGTGTGTATACTTCAACGCTAGAAGTATCAGAAATAAGGTGGATGAACTTAGAACATGGGTGGGTACTTGGAACTATGATGTTGTGGCCATTTCAGAAACTTGGGTAACTCAGGGAGAGGAATGGTTGTTGGAAGTTCCGGGATTTAGATGCTTTAAAAGAAATAGGGAGAGTGGAAAAAGAGGCAGGGGAATGGCATTGCTAATCAGGGCTAGTACAGCAGCTACTGAAAGGCAATTCGAGAATGATATGTCTACAGAGTCAGTTTGGGTTGAGGTCCAGAACAAGAAAGGAGCAGTTACTTTGTTGGGTTTTTTTTTTTTTTTTACAGACCCCCTAACAGTTGCAGAGAAGTAGAGGGGCGGATTGGGAGGCAAATACTGGAAAGGTGCAGATGTCACAGGGTTGTAGTCATGGGTGACTTCGAATGTCCAAATGTTGATTGGAAACATTTTAGTTGTAATAGTTTAGATGGAGTGGATTTTGTCCAGTGTGTTCAGAAAGGATTCCTGACACAGTATGTAGATAGACCAACACGAGGAGAAGCCACTTTGGATTTGGTGCTTGCCAATGAACCGGGACAAGTGTTAGACCAGTTGGTAGGAGAGCATTTTGGCAGTAGTGATCATAATTCTGTTACTTTTACAATAGTCATGGAAAAGGATAGGTACATACAGCAGGGTAAGGTTTATAATAGGGGGAAGGGTAATTACAATTCTGTTAGGCAAGAACTGGGTAACATAAATTGGGAACAGATGCTGTCAGGGAAGAGCACTATTGAAATGTGGAGATTGTTTAAGGAATGCATACTGCGTGTGCTCGATATGTTTGTCCCTAGCAGGCAGGGAAGATGCGGTTGAGTGAGGTAGTCTTGGTTCTCAAGAGAGGTCGAATGACTGGTTAGGAGGAAAAAGGATGCTTACGTAAGGTTTAGGAAACAAGGAACGGAAGAGGCTCTAGAGGGATACAAGTTATCCAGGAAGGAGCTGAAGAAAGAGCTTAGAAGAGCTATAAGGGGGCATGAGAAAACCTTGGCAGATAGAATTAAGGAAAACTCCAAGGCTTTTTACATGTACGTGAGGAATAAGAGAATGGCCAGAGAAAGGGTAGGGCCGATCAAGGATTGTAAAGGAAATTTGTGCACGGAGCCTAAACAGATAGGAGAGGTCCTTAATGAATACTTTTCTTCGGTATTCACAACTGAGAGGGACCTAGTTGTACAGGAGGACAGCGTGAAACAGGCTGGTAGGCTAGAGGAGGTCCATGTTAGTACAGAAGATGTGCTAGGAATTTTGAGGAAGTTGAAGATAGATAAGTCCCCTGGGCCTGATGGGATTTATCCAAGGATTCTATAGGAAGCGAGGGAAGAGATCGCAGGGCCTTTGGTGATGATCTTCTCGTTCTCACTTCCACGGGTATAATGCCGGAAGATTGGAGAGAAGCAAACGTCATTCCCTTGCTCAAAAAAGGGAATAGGGATAACCCCTGAAATTACAGGCCAGTTAGTCTTACATCACTGGTGGGAAAATTACTGGAAAGGGCTCTAAGAGATGGGATTTATGATCACTTGGAAAGGCACAGTTTGATTCGTGATAGTCAGCATGGATTTGTGAGGGGTACATCATGCCTCACAAACCTTACTGAATTCTTTGAAGAGGTGACCAAACATGTGGATGAAGGTAGAGCAGTGGATGTGGTATACATGGGTTTAAGTAAGGCGTTTGATAAGGTTCCCCATGGTAGGCTCATGCAGAAGGTAAGGAGGCACGGGATAGGGGGAAATGTGGCAGATTGGATTCAGAATTGGCTGACCCTTAGAGACGAAGGGTGGTAGTGGACGGAAAATATTCAACATGGTGCTCAGTTACGAGTGGTGTACCACAAGGATCTGTTCTGGGTCCTCTGCTATTTGTGATTTTTGTAAATGATTTGGATGAAGGAGTGGAAGGGTGGATTGGCAAGTTTGCGGACGATACGAAGGTGGGTCGTGTTGTGGACAGTGCGGAGGGCTGTTCTAGGTTACAAAGGGACATTGACAGGATGCAGAGCTGGGCTGAGAAGTGGCAGATTGGTAAGGAGAAACTGGGGAACTACAGACCTGTGAGTCTGACTTCGGTTGTGAGTAAATTGTTGGAGGTGATTTTAAAAGGTAGGATTTATGGACATTCAGAGAGGCAAAAATTGATTAGGGATAGTCCGTATGGTTTTGTGCAAGGAAAACTGTATCCCACATACTTGATTGAGTTTTTTGAGGAAGTTACCAAAAAGATTGATGAGGGCAGAGCAGATGTTGTTTACTTGGACTTCAGCAAAGCCTTCGACAAAGCTCCACATGGTGACATTAATTAGCAAAGTTGGGTCATGTGGGATTCAGGGTGAGCTTGCCAATTGGATACATGATTGGCTTAATGGCAGGAGACAAAGTAATAGTGAAGGTTTGTTTCTCAGAGGTGTGTCACCAGCGGTGTTCCACAGGGAACAGTTCTGGATCCTCTTTTGTTTGACATTTATGTAAGTGATTCAGTAAAGAAGATTTTCTGAGATTACAATGGGATCTTGATCAAATGATTCAATGGGCTGAAAAATGGCAGATAGAGTTCAATTTGGATAAATACGAGGTATTGCATTTTGGTACAACAAACAAGGGTACGTATGGCTTATATAATTAATGATAGGGCCTTAGGTAGTGTTGTAGAACAGAAGGACAGATGGGTTCAGGTACATAATTCTTTGAAGTTTGTGTGACGTAGAGACAGGGTGTTCATAAAGGCGTTTAGCACGCTTAGAGGTAGTAAGAACTGCGGATGCTGGAGTCAGAGATACCACAGTGTGGAGCTGAGGAACACAGCAGGCCAGGCAGCATCAGAGGAGTAGGAAAGTTGACATTTTGGGTCGGGACTCTTCTTGCCTTCATTGTTCAGTCCTTTGAATATAGGAGTTGGGAAGTCATGGTGAGGTTGTACAGGACATTGGTGAGGTCTCTTCTGGAATACTCTGTCACCCAGTTATAGGAAGGATATTATTAAGCTAGAGTGTATTCGGAAGAGATTTACCAGGATGCTGCCAGGTATGGAAAGTTTGAATTATAAAGAAAGGCTGGATAGGCTGGGACTTTTTTTCACTAGACCACAGGAGGTTGAGAGGTGACCTTACAGAAGTTTATAAAATAATGAGTATAGATAAGGTTAATAGTGGTTGTCTTTTCCCAAGGATGCCGGATTTCAAGATTGGGGGCACATTTTTAAGGTGAAAGAAGTGAGATTTGAAAAAGACATGAAGGGCAAATTTTTCTTCAGAGGATGGTTCGTGTATGGAATGAACTTTCTGAGGAAGTGGTGGAAGTGGGTACAATTACAACGCTTAAAAGACATTTGGACAAGTACATGAATACGAAAAGTTTGGAGGGATATGGGCCAGCAGCAGGCAGGTGGGACTAGTTTAGTTTGGGATTATGTTCGACTTGGACTGGTTGGACCAAAGGGTGGTTTCCATGCTGTGTGGCTCTATGACTAATCTGCTCCATGAAAGCCTGTCTGGAGCCTGAGGTTTCAGTCCATGACCAGGACCTGTCAGCAGTTCACTTACAACACCCTTCCCACACTGTCTACACTGACAATGTCACATGTTAGAATTACTAAAGCAAATGTCGTGTTCGACAGACTTCAAGCTTTGGTCAGGGAGTAAACAGGAATAAGTCTACCAAACTGACCTTCAATGGAACGTCACTCATCCTGCTCACTCTTCTTTATTGTTCCTGAACTCAAAAGTCAGGAAGATGATGCTAAATTTGTAGACAAATTTATAACTTTAGACTTTGAGCATCGTGTACAGTTCACCACACCTTTCCTCCCCAACTGTCACCCCAACACAAACAAAAATGGTATCAAAGCACTCAAAAATATGCAGCGAAACCTGAATCGAGTGGATGCGACAATGAAGAAAGATTGAGCAGGTCAAGTGTCTTTTCTCTAGTTAAGAGCAGACCTGACTGAGGTTTTTACAGTGAGGAAGGGTTTCAACAGGATGGAGACAGAGGAACAGTTTCAACTAATGGGCAGATACAGAACAAGGTGATTTGAATACAGGATAGGCACTAGCACTTCAAGTAAAGAATCAAGGATGAATTTAGATACACAGGCGGTGAGGACATGAAGTTACTGCTATGTGCAGTGCTTGAGGTGAAAAACACTGGTGCCTAATCTTGGCACATATCCACGGAGAGGGTGAGGCAAGACAATTGGCCATGGTGTACACACCAACATTCAGCAGGTGGTCAAATGACTCATTTCTGCACTATAGTTTTAACACTCAAGGATGCTGGATTCTAGTCTCGAGCCAGCTTGGAATCATGTTTTAGTTATTGTCGTCATGTCATGATTTTGAAAAAAATGTCTTATTACTTTTCAACCCTAATCCTGTTAAACTGATCACCTTCCTGGCTTCAATGTTAGCTGAAGTTGTTAATGGCTTTCTCAGCTCATGTGCTGTCCTTTTGCCGCAAACCTACCCTTATCACCTACCTCAAAAACTTTACCCTTTCAATCCTTGCAAAGTGCCACTGCATCTCTAACGTTCCGCTCCTCTCCATATGCTATCACTTGAATATGCTATCACTCCCAAACATGTACCCACCTTTCTTGCAACTTCATGTTTGAATTTCTCTGGTTTTTGCCTCTGCCACAATGTCAAAACGGTTCTTATTGAAGTTACAAATGATACCCTAAGTGACTGTGGCAAAGGGAAATTAATTTTGTCATGTCTTCAACATTTGAAATGGATGGCCATCAAATTCTGCTCCAATACCTCTCTACCTTTGTCCAGCTGCATTGGACTATACTTTTCTTCTTGCAATTCTTACCTCAGTTGCCCTTTCAGGTTGTTGATGTTATTTTCTACTGTGATACCATATCCTAAATATTGTTTCTAACCCCGACATGTAATTTAGCTTTCCCGGTTTGTTACTTGCCTTCACTTTAGGCTTCCTCATCCTGATTTCTTCTTTGCTAACTTGTCCTGTTTAACTTCTTCCAATTTGTCCAGCTCTTATTATTTCCTGGACACCTGAAAATTAATTTTCCTTCCAAGCTGTTTACACCATTCTCTCACTCCTTACCATTTAAACTTTTCTCCAAAGCGAAAACTAATCTACCTGCAAGTAAAAAGGTGTTGGCTTTAAGTGTATACTAGCTCTCTTGCCGCAGAACTGACATCAGTGGCCCAAAAATTTACATCGTCTCTCCATCCAAAACAGGACACTAGCCATTCCTATACCTTTCTAACAATGATACTGCTGTCCTTGTTAGCAAGTGCCACTGATGTTAATCCTGAGATTAGTCAGCTTCAGCTAATTTTTGAGCCCCATTCACTTGTAGCCACTAGAGCACTGGAGTTTGCAATTGGAGTTTGCAATATTTACAACTCACTTGACATTTCCAATAAACAGATTATGTGGTTTTTGACCACATTATTGTTTAGGGAAGCTTGCTATGTGCAAATAGTCTGCCACATTTTCTAACACTAGAACAGTGATTATACATTAAATTATTCTTGGCAGTGAACGGCTTTGTGACATCAAGAGGTTGTGACAAAAGCTCTAGAAATGCAAGTCGATCTTTCTTTTACATTTGTTGAACAGAAACTGGCACCTAATTTTAACACGCTTCATTGAATTAATTAGAAAGAGCATCGCTCAGCTATTCTGAAAGTTATGACTTGGTGGTCAGCTGAACCAGCTTGTGTGATACTGAGCTACACAGATTAGGAAGGTCCCACAATGAATCCCATGTTAATTTATCCACGTTGGGTCAGTGGTGGAAACTGACCCAGAGTTTTCACTAGTCTGAGGACAAGGAGAAAAGCAAGAACAGTCACTTTTGGTTATGGCCCAGTGATCCCAAATGGAGTGTATATAGGCAAGGTCAAGCTCAGCTAGAATGCTGAGTACCCGTCAGGTTATGTAATGATGCTGAAACTGATAATAATGCTGGCAGAGTACATGGAGATAGAGTTTGATCACCCTGACAGATGGAAAACATGCTAGTCCTGGAGGCTGCATAGTAGAAATCTGTAAGCCCAATTCTGAGCGACACTATGGAAAAACAAGAGAACCTCAGCTTTGAAAAGACACAATTGATAGAGGACCATGGCAATACAATACATGTCATTCAAAGTACGAAGAATGTAAATCTGGAGCAACATTACAAGTCAAGGCATGAACATAGATGAATGAAGAGGACTGCTTCATATTGATGGATTGCATTATGGACCAATATAAAGGGGGCTATTCATGCAATGTGCAATTAAAGCTTGTCTCGTTCTTCTGAGCTGTGGATTCAAATGTTTTGATTATTTTAGAAGCTTTTGATTGTTATAAAAAGGCAGGGGGTACAGGGGACTGGGGTTTATTGTCTAGACAGGTGAATGAAGATAAGTTGAGCAAGTTTCCTTATCAGAACTTAAATTGTCAAAATTCTGCGATATAGAAACTTGTCTTCAACCCATTATTGACGATCAAATTCCAAGGTCTGGATATTTGTCTTTGAGGTATCAACTGGGAATACACGATCCAAGCACCATCTTGCACCAGCTACTCCCCCCAACTCTCTTCATCCCAAGGACCTCACTGCGACCTCCCAATGGCAGAATGCAGAGCTGGGCAGGTTAGAAAATGGGGCCCGCTGTTGCATCATTGATCCATTTCTCAACACTTTCGTTAGGGCGTTAGCCCTCACCTCTCAAAACACTCTCTTCACCCCCCATGTCCCTACCACACATTCCACACCCTGGCCCTACACCTATGCTGCTGCTAAACCCTATACATTTTCCATACCCAGATGTTCAGTACCTACTGTATGCAGAATCAATGAGCCGTAAAAGTCATTTAAATGATCATACACACTACCTAAGTTAATCACCATCCATTCAGAAATCATTTCAAAGTAACATTATTCTCTCAGCAGCTTGTAAGCGTATGAACAAAGCCAGCTCAATTTGGTGTATATTTATTCAATTATGGGATATGGATGTCACTGGGTGGGCCAGAATTTATTGACCTTGAGAAGTTGGTGGTGAGCTGCGTTCTTGAATGGGTGCAGTCCATGTTTTCTGGGTAGACCCCACAATGCTGTTGGGGAGGGTGTTTCAGGATAATAACTCAGCAAAAGTGAAGGAATGATATAGTTGCAGTTCGTGATGGTGAGTGACCTGGAGGGGAACTTGCAAGTGGAGGTGTTTCGAAGTATCTGTTTCCCACGTCCTTCTGGATGGTGGTAGTCATCGGTTCGGAAGCTGCTGTCTGAGTAGCCTTGATAAATTTCTGCTGTGCTACTTGCAGATGGTACACACTGCTGCGACTGAGCTTCAGTGGTGGAAGGAGTGCATGTCCGTGAATGTGGTACCAGTCAAGTGGTTTTTTTTTTGTTCTAGATGTTGTTGGAGTTGCATTCATCCAGGCAATGGGGAGAATTCCATCACACTCCTGACCTGTGCTGTGTGGATAATGGACAGACGTTGGGGCGTCAGGGTACAAAAAGAGGCCATTTAACCCTTTGTGTATGCACTGGCTCTTCAAATGAACAGGTTATTGGAGATGGTTATTGACTGGTATTTGTGTTGCATCAATGTTACTAGTTACTTGTCACGGTCTTGCTGCATTTGGGCATGGACTGCCTCAATATTTGCGGAGTGGTGAATGTGCTGAACATTGTGCAATCACCAATGAACATCCCCACCTCTTACCTTATGAAGGAGGGAAGGTCATTAATGAAGCAGCTGAAGATGGTTCAAGTTAGGATACTACCCTGAGGAGCTCAGGCAAGGATGTTCTGGAAAGGAGATAACTTATCTCCAACAACCACAATCAGTTTCCATTGTGCTGGTCGTGACTCCAACCAGTGGAGAGTTTTCCCACTGACTTCAGTTCTGCTCGGACTCCTTGATGTCACACTTTTGTGAAATGTAGCCTTAATGTTGAGGGCAGTCACTTTCCCCTCATCCCTGGAATTCTGCTCCTTTGTCCATGTTTGAACCAAGACTGTACGGAATGAGATGTAACAAAGGGCTAGTTTTGTTGCCATTTTGTGTCTTGATTGTCTCAAGTGTCAATTTACGATGAATTCTATTTGACCTTCCAGAGCAGCTCCACTAGCTTCAGCTCACCTACACCCCTGCATCTCTTTGAGGAAACGAAAGGAGGAAGAAGAGTCTAGCACAGCAATTTCATGAACTGCCTCTTTTGTTGTTTTATGCCAGTGCTAGAACTTGGCACACAACAGGAAGACACAATAGGCGATGCAATGTGACACCATGAAAATTAAAAACTTAGAGACTAGGAGCAATGGGCAGAGATGCAAATGTGGCTGCTGACTTCCTGTTTTAGGCCACTGTACAAAATCAAGACCTATTCCATTAACACAAGATGTGGTTGATGTACATGTGAATGAGGTGTCCAGTACGGTGTGCTGTTAAAAAGCAAATGGCATCCTGCACCAAAGTATTTAATCTTCTCTGATTATTTACTGAAGAGACATGAAACAATCAATGGACCCCTTATCAGCAAATGGACAGAGTTTTGAAATCCAAGCAGTCTGCATGTCAGACTTCCCAATATTCCCTTTGGACCTCACATTGATCAGACTCCGTCAGTTCTCAGAGCGCTCAGCTTGAACATTGCAACAACACATGAGATGGCAAAGACCTGGGCAAATCTAATGAACAATTATTGACACGGAGAGCCCATGTGGAAACTGAAACACCAGGTTCAATGTGGTAATACTGAGTAGACTGTAAATGAGAACAATCTTTCTGTTGGTTCACAATTAAAAGTCCAATTTAAAGCAAAATATATAACCTAAATTGCCAATGCAGACATCAAAATGCAAGAGAACAGCAGTTTGCATTTCTGTAGAGACTCTAACTTGACAAAATGCCCACGTACCTTCACAGGAATGTCATTGGACACAAAATTAACACTGAGACACAGAAAGAGATATTAGAGCAGATGGTAAACAGCTTGGTCAATGGGGTACGTTTTAAACAGCATCGTAAGGCAGAAAAGAGAGAAAGACAGGCAGAGAGGCTTGGGAAAGCAGGTCCGGGCTAAGCACATTAAAGGGTCAAGGTATAATGTCAATGATGGGTTAAGGCAGTGATGGCTGCAAAAGAAAGACCAGAATTAGAAGAACACATAGACCATAGAGAGGAAAGGGTGGATAGTTGTTGGAAATGTCAAACACTAGGAGTCATAGGTTTAAGATGCGAGGCTAGTTTTTTTTTTTTACACGGAGTGTGGTAGGTGCCTGGAACACGCTGCCAGGGAAGGCGGTAGAAGCAGATACGATATAATGTTTAAAAGAATTTAGACAGACACATGAACAGACAGGGAACTGAGGGATATGGACTATGTGTAGGCGTACGGGATTAATTTAGAATGGCATCATAGTGACACAGGCATGGTGGTCCTGTGCTGTACTATTCTATGTTGTTCTAGTTGTCGGGCTGGAGGAAGGTTCCAAATACAGCCTGAAGTTGAATGCTCACTTTACTGCTTTACTTAAGGGTTATTTCTGAAATTAAAGTAATTAAAATATTAGGCAAAATATGTTCTTTCATAATCAATTATCATAGAAAGTTTAAAGCAAGCAACAGTCTTTTTCAAGTAATAAAGCATTAAATGGGATGAGGTTAGGTTCCTTTGGGAATAAAAAATAATTCAATTAAGAAGATGTCAATCTGAGCTGATGTTGTGTATCATTCAGCTGCCAGTTACACAAAGGCACCAGCAGAGACTTGGCAATAAATTTACTGTCCAATGCTTTAGTCACTGGTTGGCCGAGTCAACATGTTACTTACCCTAATTGTGCAGCCTGCTACAGCAATATCTACAGCACAACTGCTAAGTGACTGATCACTGCGCCAAGTGGACTATCCAGTGAGGCACCACTGCGCCAACAGTGGACTACCCAGTGAGGGATCACTGCGTCAATACTGGGCTACTTATGGAGATGTATTTGACTGAGATCAGGTAAGAAGAAATTGTCTCATGGTCCGAGATTTCTTTGGAGGGTTACGGGGAACAGTGAAGTTTAGCCATTGGAAGTTCAAACTTCCCATGGAGATCTCGCACTGGGGCTTCTGAGGTATTGCATAATACATCTTCTGAGTTCATTATTCTTCCAACATAACATAGAATGGTCTAACATGGACACAGCAATTTGGTCATCATACTTGTGCCAGCTCTTTGAAAGACAGACAAACCAAAAAAATTGCAGATGCTGTAAATCAGGAACAAAAACAGAAGTTTCTGAAAAAGCTCAGCAGGTCTGGAAAAAAAAAGAGCAAATGTTTTGGGTCCAGGTGACCCTTCCTCAGAACGGATGGTAGCTAGGAAAATGTCTGTTTAGATGCAGAAGGTGGGGGAGGGAAGAGGGAGTAAACGATAAGTAGGGATAGAACCCAAAGAGAGAGAAGAGCAGTTGGATCAACAAAGGAGTTGATAGCGATCTGGCTAGCAGAGTGAATAGATGTTAATGGGGACGGTTAGTGACTAACAATAAGTAGTGTGTAATGGAAGACAATGTTTTCTGAAGAAGGGTCTAGGCCCAAAATGTCAGCCTTCCTGCTCCTCTGATGCTGCTTGGCCTGCTGTGTTCATCCAGCTCTACACCTTGTTATCTGTGATAACAAGGCCTGGTGTGTGGGGGAGGGGTAAGACATGGCAGAGTTTAGGCCCTAAAATTATTGAACTCGATATTGAGTTCATTCTGGCAGCACCTGTGAAGAAAAAATCAGAGTTAACCAGTGACCCTTCCTCAGAACTGAGGGTAGCTAGGAAAACTTTGGTTTATACAGAGAAGATAGAGACGGGGAGGGGTTAGAGAGTAAACAAACAGCCCATTGCCCTGCTCCTTCCCTACAGCCCTGCAATTTTTCCCCTTCAAATAATTATCCAATTCCCTTTGAAAGCTATTATTGAAGCTGCTCTTCACTAGTTCAGTCGGTGAAGTTATGAACAATCCAATGAGGGACTGCCTTCCCATCATGAGCAGCCAAAAATGTGATCACATAGATATTTCCTTTTCTTGAAATATGACTGGCAATATGGGAACAGCTAGTATTTGTTTTTCTCGTTTTCATTCCTCAGCAAGCAAACAGGTAGTATTAGCTGTGGATACCTGGTATCTTCACATTGAAACACTTCAGCATATTTTACACAAATTAATTTTAAAGCGCTGAAGTGCCATTAACACAATCCAAGTGGCCCATTGTTTAGCGTAACAGCCAAAGTCATCCATGAAAGACATCACAATTGAACTTATCATGATATCAGCAGAAGAAATAGGCCTGGCTGATTTTATTTTCTCTTATTAATCCGTTTATATAAAAATTACAGCATACGAACAGGCCATTCAACATGATGTTTACGCTTCACACATCCTTCTTCATCTAATCCTATCAACATGTCCTCTTACGTTTTTCTCCCTCATGTGTGCATTTGGTTTCCCATTAAAATCATCCAACCTGGGACAAAATACAAGATGACATTAATAGACTTGCAGAATGGCACATAATTGGCAAATTAATTTCAATACAAATAGCTGTGATGCGTTACACTTTGCTGGGAAGAACAAGGGGGCCAAATACTCCTTGGAACATAAAGCTCCAAATGGGATAGTGAAACGATGTACAGTTACAATAATTTCTAAAAGTCGTGATTCATGTTAAGAATGCCGTAAACAAAAAGAAACAGAACTCAGTGGTTCACTTCTAGAATGACAGAATTGAGTAGTGGAGAAGATATGCTAAACTTGCATTAAACCTTGGTTTGACCACACTTGGGAGTGATGCAAACAGTTCTGGTCTCTATATCACAAAATTAATACAGAGGGATAATAGAAAAGAAGCGAAATATCAGATAACAGATTACATCCAAACTGAGAGGCTACACTCATAAATGCTCTTTTTTCCAAGGAAAAAGGCTGAAAGGTGACTGGAGAGAGATTTTAAAAATCATTAGGCATTAAATAAACAGAAATCATTTCTATTTGTGGGAGGTTGGGTGTATGTATCTCGTTGCCATAATGGTAAGATCATTACTAATAAATTCCACAGAACATTACAGTATGGTATAGTACAGGAGGAAGCCACTGGGCTCATCGCGTACTTGCTGGCTCTTTGAAAGACCAATCCAATTAGTTCCACTCTCCTGACTTTCTAAATGGCCCAGAAAATTTCTCTCTCCTTCAAATACTTGTCCAATTTTCTTCTGAAAGTTACTACTGAACCTGCTTCCAGCATCTATTCAAGCAGTGCATTCTGGATCATAGCAACTCACTGCATAAAAAATGTTCCTCATTTCCCCTCTGGTTTTTATGCCAATTGCCTTCAAGTTACATCCTCTGATTACTGACTGTTCCTCCACTGTTTATTTACCGAATTTTGAACACCTCAATCAATTTCTCCCCCTGCCCTGTAACCTCGACGCTCTAAAGAGAACACTTCAGTTTCTCTCACCTCTCTATAAAACTAGCAGAAATAAGTAAAGCTCACCTGCAGCCTCTCCAAGGTCTTGACACCATACTAAAATGTGCCCAGGTTTGGACACAACACAGACCTGATTATTGTCTTATAATGATTTCACATAACTACATAAGACAAGAAGCCTGTGTGATCTTTTTAAACACAATAAACTTCTTGACACAAATGGGGATGAGAATGAGGAGCTTGGTATCAGGAAGGGTATCCTGGAGAACAGCAGACATGTATCTCAGAGAAGCTTGATGAAGGATAGTAGGAGATGCTGATAGGATTAAGAGAGGTAGTAGGGTGGTAGGAGGCTGGAACACAAATGCCAGCATTGATCAATCAGGCCAAGTGTCTTGTTTCTGCTCTTGCAGTTTCAGATAACCTTTGTTATTTATCTACTGTTATTCACTCTATCAGGGACAGTGCAGTCCCATGCCACATTGAATTGCGCATTTAATGACTAAACTATTGAGAGTGATGGGAATCAGTCACCCAAAAGTCTCACTGAAAGAACCACAAGATAAAGAAGCATCTGGATCCTCTTATAAGTGGATTATGGGGTTTGTGACCATAAGAAAGTAGGCAGTCACCTAATTTGGGACAAATAAAAGGAAAACTTTCATCTACAATTTATGTAACTGCAAAGCTTATTGAAATACAGACAAGGGGCACTCTTAGGAGGCAAGAATTTTAAAGATAAATTTAATGTGCTGTGACTTAATCATGCTATTTTTAACCCTTAACAATAATAAATTTAATCTTACATTAGGGAGAAACTATAGTGAAGACTACACAGCCAATTATAAACTTTCAGCTACCCAGCTTGCATTGATGGATTCTGACTAATGAATACGTGTGGTTCATTTGGGATAAAATATGTCATTTCAGCATCAATAGAAGCACTGTAATCATCTACATAGGCTACACTTCAGACATTTTGGAAAGCAACAGGAGTGACTACTTCAGTTCAAAATGATTATTTCATTCACTTTTTACACCAAATTTACAGGAGATATACCAAAATAGACAGGCCAACACTATCTGAAAAGACTGGACAGGTTGGGGCTGTATTCATTCAAAGAGAAGGCTAAGGGCTGATCGAATAGAAAACTCTGACTTTTTGTTTTATTCTTTCACGGGATATAAGCATCATGGGCAAGGATTCAACACTCATCCCTAACGGAGAAGTTGCTGGTGAGGCATTTTCTTGAAAGTGTGCAGTTCGTATGGTATAGGTATATTCCCAGGGCTATTAGAAAGGCAGATCCAGGATTTTGATCCAGCGACAGTAAAGAAAAGGCAATATAGTTCCAAGACAAGTCTGACTTGAAGGTAAACCATGTAGACAATCAGGAGACTGGAAGAACCACAGCAGGGCAGGCAGCATCTGGGGGATTTCAGGTATTATCCTTCTTCAGGTCTGGATGTGGTGTAGGGGAAGATGCAGATTAAGGGTGAGGGGGAAGTGTTGGAAGCTGAATGGTGGTGGTAGGTACAACCTGGTTGGTAGATGAGTTCTCCAAATTCAAATAATTTTGTCACCATCCCGCACCTCCACTACCAGCCCCACCTCCTCTCGTCCATGCCATCTTCTGACCCTCCCTTCCAGCCACCAACCGGATTCATCCCTCCTATCGACCAACTAGGTCATACCACCAGTGTCCATCTATCACCACCATTCCTCTTATCTGCAGTTCCCACTAATCCCACATCCAGTCCTGAAGAAAGGTAATACCTGAAATGTTGACTGCTCCTTTCCTCCAGATTCTGCCTGCCCTGCAGTGTTCTTACAGCCTCCTGTTTGTCCACCTTGGATTCCAGCATCTGCAGTTTTTTTTTGTCTCTGACCAAGGTAAACTATATGTCTGCCACCCTTCTCCTATGCTGCTGGTTTAGAAAGTGCTGTGAAAGGAACTTTCACAAATTTCTGCAGTGCATCTTGAAGATGCTGCCCCCATGCATCAGTGGTTCAGGGAGTGAATAATTTAAGGTGGTAGATGGGGTGCTAATTAAGCTGGTTGCTTTGTCCTGGATCTTTTGAACTTTATCATTGCTATTGAATTAGAATCGGGTACATGTATCAGTTGTAGGGACAGTCTTAAACTAGATATCATAAATTGTAAGATAGTCACTAATGAATCTTAACAGGGTGTGCTGAAAATTTGGAACTTGCTAGCACTGGGAGTAGCTGAGGTGAATAGCATAGATGCATTTAAAGAGATAACAGATGATACTGTATGAGAGAAAATGGAAAAGAGGGTTATTTTTATAGATTAAGGTGAAGAAGTGTGGGGGGAAACTTGTTTGAAGCATAAACTCCAGACCGAATGGCCTATTTCTGTGTTGTACCTCCATGTAATTCTATGCTGAATTGCAACTCCCAATGAGTCCTAGACTTTCCCTCTGCTCTTATTTACCAAATGACAGGAAACTGCAAGGAACTGATATAACAGCTTTAAAGAGCGGACCGCATAAACCGCAACAAATGATAAGGGACAATTATAATATTAGGTTTCAAAGCTGTAGCAGACTGAAATTACAAGCTACACTCATCAAAGGTATAATTGTTTAACCCACCATCACTTAGGATATCCAACAGGAATCTAATTGTTTAAATGCAGCTGCCAAGGCCACCAGCTGTACATAAAATAAACCATCCTAAACAGTGTTATTGGATAGTTATTGCAGAGCCTTCATCAAGAACAAAGCCCAAAGACTTGCCAAATCCTGAAAAAAAGCAATTTTATTTTGGCAGTCAGGTGAGGAAGGGAGAAGAGAAAATGGATTCACTGATAAATTTGAAGAAAAGCTGCTCTTTTAGACGCCATCCTCCTTCCTACTGCTTTTCCCACACTCATCAAGTGACTGACAGCATGACCTACCCTGGGCTCTAATTAAAGACAAAAGACTTTTTGGTGGCTTGATGCTCTGGCTGTTGCTTGATCATCCTACCATACTCAATAAAATACATTCCTTCAATGTACAGTTCCTATTCTATTCCAGAGTACAAGTAAACCAGGTGTGTTTGATGCACAGAAAATTTGCTTTTTTAAAAAAAATTATTCTTTTCCAATATTTGGCTAGTTGGTTTCCAATAAACTAGCCTTCATTTGTTACATGAAGAACCTAGCTGACTTGTTTCTGACATTGAGCTATACATGTCTGACATAGTTATACATACACACACATAAATGGCAATAAGACCTCAACTTTTAAGTTCAAATTTTGTTGTGACCAGTGGGAGAGTGGGTCAAGGACAGGAATCAGTTCACCACTCCTAACTGGATTTTAACAATGTCTTTACTTTAACGTATGCTTTCTTCAACTTATCATTTCTTCTTTCTCTACAGCACGAGACTGCAATAACATCCTAATGTACAATTCCAATTTACTACTGCATGCATTTCTGCTCGACATCTGACTCAACTACAGGACTGTTTGCAGACTTGCCACGATGACCTGAGTACTGTGGAGAACGATAAGGAAGGAATGGGCCCAGTTACAACTGGAGTCTTCAAGTGGTAGCTGCAGACAGTCATGAAGGTGGCCATTATCGACAGCATTTAAGTTACTGACATTTCTGACTGAACACAGAAGGCATGCGGTCTTTTAAAGTAGATTTCCATTATAAAATCTGATTTATGACCAATTAATAAATAGGACAGAGTTATTTGTGTGACAGATGGACACACAGACACCAAATAATCACAGTATCCTCCTTCTTTATGTTTTATGGCTGCTAACGGGGCCAATAATCGAGTGTTGCTGAAAGCGATGCCACTATCTCATGCTAAAGCCTGAAGATCATGCGGTATTTCATTGGTCTCGCCCCCCAATCAATTCACAAACCACTGAGGGTGAAATGAAAGCCATTAGTAAGGCCTTTACATCAGGCAGCTAAGGCATGCTCCTCAGTGCAAGAAATAGATTCTGTCAATACACCAGGGGCGTTAGCAGTTCCTACAAACTCCCTGTACTTTATATTCTATGTCACTGACTCCTTGGCAACAGGGGATTTTGAACTTCAGGCTTTTAAAATCAACTGAGAGAGAGAGAGAAAAATAATCTCGTCTTTAGAAGCCCAGGGCAATCTATTGACTGCTCAGAACAAAATAAAATCAAATTTTGCTTGTACGTTACACAGCCATAAATGTCAAAATTAAATCAAGAGCATTTATCCCTTTTTATTACTTACTACCAGTTTATTAACGCTTATAAATGGCACAATAAATTCAAATTAAAAGGCTAACTCAAAAATTTGCTTCCATGCCAAAAAATATCAAGCAGATCAAGGTGAATGTCCACCAGTATGCAGACCGGAAACAGAAAAGGCAAGCCATGGGCTGATAGGTAAGGATGGCCCTGTTCACCTGTATTTTGTGTTCTGAATTTGTTTGGTTATGTAGGCATGGGGCTGGATGCATCAAAGAAAGATCAGAACCACAGGAAGCTGTAAGCCAACCAACACAGTAAATCCACAGCAACACTGATCTCCCCACTTCAGTCAATAACTGAAGCTTTTCACCCACTTCTCCTCTGTCTGCTATTTCCCTGGGACCATTTTACAAGAAATACATGGGAGAGAAATGGTGAGCAAAGAACAGATGATGCCTTCACTGGGAAAAGCAGAAAGGGAACGGGGCAGGGACAAAAGCACTGAACACATTTGCCATAAATACTGGATCAGGCTTATTCAGTCATTAAAGCCAGCGGATGTACTCATTTCGGGGGAAAAGCCGATCAAGCAGAAGAAGCATCTAGTTGGTTTTTGACATGCTATCATTAGAAAGACTCTCCTAAAGCTCAGCACAGCTGAGCATAATTTACCTGCTGACAATTAATCCTTATAGACCAGGGAGACTCAACATCGAGGTTCCAAATTCTGGCCCATCCAGCCCAGTACATTTTTGTCCCTTCTTCTAATACCCACCCATCTTCAACACTTTCAATATTGAAATAAAGATTCAGAAAGAAAAAAAAAGGTTACATATTACTTTCATGATTCTTTTCTTATGTGTGTCAAAGCAGTGTCTAGGAGATCCCAGACAGACCCTCATTTCTTGGGGCAGCATGGTGGCTCAGTAGGTAACACTGCTGTTTCACAGCACCAGGGACCTGGGTTCAATTCTACGCTCGGGTGACTGTCTGTGTGGAGTTTGCATATTATCCATATGTCTGTGCGGGTTTCCTCCCACAGTCCAAAGGTGTGCAGGTTAGGTGGATTGGCCAATATTAATTTCCCCCTGATGTCCAGGGATGTGTAGGTTAGGTATGTTAGCCATGGAAAGTATAGGGTAGGGGGATGGGTCTGGGTGGGATGCTCTTCGGTGGATCAGTGTGGACTTGTTAGGCCAAATGGCCTGTTTCCACACTGTAGAGACTCTATTTATAACTCTATGTTTCGGTCATCAATTCCTGGAGGGCTGACAACCTTAGCACAGTTTCTTTGCTGGAGTGATCTGATTTCAGCCCAGGGTGCAAAGGAGAGTGTTATAACTGCATTCTGCATATGGTGGGTTGGAGGCGAGGGACATGGGGGCAAACTGGGCGACATTCCTGCGCTTGGTTGCTATCCAGTGACATCTGTGAGGGGCTGTTTGGCAACAGAATGTGTGGGCTCACTTGTGATGTCCTTGTGAAATGACAGCTCAGAAATACTTGCTGTCAAATTACTCACAGTTATACCCATTGATCATGCATTAGAGTTGGTATCTGGGGCCTGCTCATTAAGTACCAGCAGTACCTGACAGTGCTGAGGGCAGTGCTAGGATAGGTATATACGATGTGAAATGCATCACAAATCAATACTCTTAAAGTTAATAACATATCACTCGGTAATTTAACAATCTGACCACTAAGCTCCTGCAAGCTGCTCAAGATAGCAAATCTTCCTCTTTAATGTGGAAAATTTTAAAAAGTTTAAAGCAAGGGTTGAATCCATATGAATATTATGTAATAGATCCAGCGAATCGTACTGTGTCTTTTTTAAGACCTCCACTAAAGTTACTGAACTGAAGCTGTCAGCTTTCCTTAAAAGCCTGGAACTCACTGGATCACTTTAATTACACTGAATTTGGAAGTTGCACAGTAACTTCCGAAGTGCACAGTACAGGTCAGTTGACTTTTCAAACAATTTTGCAAAACAGAAGGGGAAATTTAAATTCAGGTTTTTTCAAAGTACACAGACGTGGGTGGGGGATGACTTGATAGTGGGATGGGGAGGGGAAATGTGGGAATGGGGGAGGAGAAAGAGAGTAGCTAGGGAAAGGAAAGGAGGAGTAGAGAAAGGTGGAATGGAGAGGTGTTCGAGTAAAAGGGATGAAAGGCAAAAGGATTGTAATGAAGGGAAGAGGAAAGGGAGGGCTAGGAAAGGAAATGTGTGCGTGTGTCTGTGTTTCTGCATGTGTATGTATGCATGTGTGTCTGTGTGTTTGGGTGGTGGTGTGTGGAATAAGGGAACCAGGGAAGAATGAAATGAAGTGAGGTGATGGGAGGAGAAGGAAGCAGCTTTGGACTGTAGACAGTGGAACATGGATGGTGCGAGTTACAGGAAATGGACAGAACTAACTTTATCTGATAGAATGAGAACAGAGAGACCTGTGATACGCTAAGGTTTGAAGGCAGGCCACTCTTCTAAAATCCACAGAACCTTCCTCAGCTTTAGATATTTATCCAAGTTCCCTTTAAAAAGATTCAATAATCTTTGCCTCATCCACACGTATAGCAAAGCATCATGAATTCCAACAATCTACTGAAGGCAGAAATATCTCTTAGTCATATTTCATTGCTCACACTCTCAGAAAAAGTTTTAAATTGTTGACTCCTCATTTCATAGAATCCCTACAGTGTGGATGCAAGCCATTCGGCCCATCGAGTCCCCACACCGACCCTCTTCATGGCATCCCACCCAGACCATTCCCCTACCCTATCCCTGTGATACTACGTTTCCCATGGCTATCCCACCTAGCCGGCACATCCCCAGACACTATGGGCAATTTAGCATGGCCAATCCACCTAACCTGCACATCTTTGGACTGTGGGAGAAAACCCATGCAGAAACTGGGAGAACATGCAAACTCCACACAGACAGTCACTTGAGGCTGGAATCGAACCCAGGTCCCTGGCGCTATGAGGCAACAGTGCTAACCACTGAGCTACCATGCTGCCCCTCCAAGTTCAAACTACTTCAGGGAACCTTACTACTTACAAGTCACTTTATCATAGGAGGTAAATAGCATCCAAGGAAGGAAGAGGGGGAATTCGATCCTCCACATTAGGTTATGAAAATTCTAATGTACTCATTAGAAGGCATTTTATTTTCTGATCATTTTCCCTGATCCTATATTACAGTCTAGGTAATAAACATGCAGCCAGTCCTCCATTATTCTATCTCTTTCTGCTTCCTATTGCAATATTAACACATCTTGGAGTAAAGCCTGGGTGATCTCTCTCTCTGACTGACCCTCCCTTCCAGCTGGAGAACCTCTGCTTCTGCTGCAATCCTTCTCAAGATCAGGTTGTACCTACTTCAGACACTCAGAGATAAGTCAAGCTCTATTGACTTGTGGTACAGTACCTTAGTTGAGTAGGAAGAGTGTTCAAATGAGAATTCTCCAGCAGTTTGCTCAATAATGAAACAACATGCAAAGTCTCAATTGAGAGTGGGGAGGTGTGGAGTTTAATTCTTGTTTTACAAGTTAAAATTAAAGACTCTTCAGCTTCTCTACTCTTCCCAAATAATTCTTTTGCTTCAATGTGAGAAAATCTGTAAATACAGTGCACATGCATGTTGTGTTAGCATGAGTGTAATTTTGTGTTTGTTCTAATCTGTGTACGTTTGATTGAGTTAGTGTTTTACAGTGTGTGCACGTTAGTGTGTGTTTGTTTTCTGTTTCAATTTGTTGTGTGTCTGAGCACGCCAGTGCACATTTGTTACTGAATGTATATTAGTTAATGCATGTTTTATTTATTGCATGTGCTTTAGTGCACATGTTAACGTGCAAGTGTGTATAAGACCATTAAGGTGTGTTAGTATGTCTTTGTACATGTATGTATTAGTGTGAATTTGCATGTGATAGTACACATTGATACTGAATGTATGTTACGGTGTTTTACAGTGCGTTAACTTGTGTATGCATGCATTAACATGTGTTACACTATGTGAATTTAATTGTGTTGATATGTATGGTGCATGGGGTGTATTAGTGTTGGGTTTGAGTGAGTTAATATATGTTAGCATATGTCAGCCTGTTAGAATGAGTGCTTTTAAGTCTGAAAATGTTATGGTGTGTTGTTTCAGTGTATACGTTGGCACTTGAGGATGTGCGTCAGTGTGTGTTTGAGATTTGTTAGTATGTGCTTTTGCATGTTTGTGCACAAGTGTATTACAATGCGCACGGGTTACCGAACTGTTACGGCTCAGGAGATTGTCCTTTGGCACTTGCATCTGCACCAGCACTTTAAATAAGTCATTCATTTAGTATCATTACTTTTCCGGCTTGGTGTGGCAGCCTCCCAGACTGGCGGTGCAGTCTCTCAGCCCAGCATGGCGGTCTTTCGGCAGTATGTGGCAGTCTATCGGCCTGGTGTGGCCTCAGTGTGGATATCAGGTTTCGAGGTGATTCCTCGAAGTGTGGTCCCACCATGGCTAAGCATTTAAGAAAGACTGTAATGTGTGGACTTTCAGCTTTATTTCTATATTTTCTACTTAAAACTAAGAAGGTCTGAAACGTGTAACTTTTAATCTTATTTTGTATGTTTTATGCTATAGTATAATTACTACCATGTTTAACTTTTAACTTTGTTCTTTCTTTCTACCTTGTTCTTAAGATTCCGGACTTTGGTACTCGTACTGAAAGATGGCAACTTATGTGGTGACATTACATATATTTCACTGCACTCCTGTATTTTTGTACTTGAGTAAATGTGACAATAAAAGTCAAATCAAATTCCCCCTTCCTGCACATTCCTCCTTTTCAGATGTCTAATTTTCTTCTGAAAGCTTCAAGTGAATCTAGTTCCAGCAAATGCAAGATGGCGGCACGGTAGGTAGCCTGAACACATCTGATCCAGGCTGGCCTTAGCCTTCTCCCTCTCTCCGTTTTCATCTTTTCTTTCCCTTTTTCCTTTTCTTCATGTTCTGACAACATGGGGAAGCCAGACCAGTGTCAGCAGGGCATTGGCTGCAACAGTGACAGTACCCGTAGTGAGGTCTTCTGGCTGCAGTAGGCCCAGAGTGTGGACCCATGGACTCAGTTGGTCTTGGCTGCGGTGGAGATGGTACCCGGAATGGGGACTCCTGGATGTGGTATGCCTGAAGCATGAACTCATGGTGGGGCTATCATTGCTGTACCCAGAGCAGGGACTCCTTGAGGCTCGGGACACCTTGCAGAGAACTTGCAGAAGCCTGGAACCATGTGTGAAGAACCTTTGTACAGGAAATGAACTCTTACTTATGTAATTTTATAAAATTCCTTTTTATAACACAAAATGGTGCTGGATTGTGGCAAGAAAACACTTCTCACTGTATCTGTCTCAATGTGTGACAATAAATGAATAACTCACTCACATTCTCTGTCAGTGCTTTTTAACACTTTAACGACTCAAATGAGAAAACTACTCCTCCCAACCCCTTAATGTTGCAACTGCTTCTTTCACCAGCTACTTTAAATATGACTCTCTCAATCTCCATCCTTTCACGAGTGGATACTGTTTCTCCCTACCTCCTCTGTCCAGACCCCTCATAATTTTGAACACCTCCATCAGACTCCTCTCAACCTCCTTTCCTAAAAGGGTAACAGTCCTAACTTCTCTATCTTCAAAACTGAAGTTCCCTAGAATTCCTGTGAATCGTTTCTGCCCCTTCTCTAATACCCTTGCATCCTTTCCGATGTGCAATGCCTAGGACTGCACATGGTACTTCAGCTGAGTCCAGGCTAGTATTACATGGTCTTTCTACAGAAGTGAATCACTTCACATTGCTCTGCACTGAACTTCATCTGCCTCTTATCTGACCATTCTACCAACTTGTCTGTGTCCTTTTCAAGTTCCAAATTATCCTCCACACAGTTCACAATGCCAGGTTCCAGGTTTGTATCAATTGCAAATTTTTGAAACTGTGCCCTGTACACCACAGTTGAGGTCATTAATATATATCAAGAAAGGCATGTGACTCAACACTAAACCCTGAATAATTCCACTAAAAACCTTCCCCATGCCTAAAAAATTTTCCCCTAACCATTACTCTTTGTTTCCTGTCACTCAATCAATTTTGTATCTAGGTTGTTCCTGTTTCTTTTTCATTCCATGAGTTCTAACTTAGCTTAGAAGTATGCTGTGTAGCACTGTATTATATCCCACTTGGACGGCCACGTAAACCACATCAACAGCAATGTCCTCATCAACCTATTATCTTTTCAAAAATGAGCAGCAAGTTAATTAAACATGATCTTCCCATACAAAATCTATGCTGGCTCACTTAATTAACACACATTTGTCCATATAACTGTTGATTGGGTACAAAATTATTGTTTCCATACATTTTCCTACTTCTAAAGTTAAACTGATTGGCCTGCAAGCTGCTAGGTTTATCTTTACAATCTTTTTTGTATCATTTGCAGTTCTCCACGAGCATCAGCCCACAATCTAAGGAATTCTGGAAAAATTTGGCCAAATGCCTCCACAATTTTCACCTTCCTTTCCTTCAGTATCCTTGGATGTATCTCATCTGGTCCCAGTACATTGCCTACCTTTAAAGTACAAATAGCTTATCCAATACCACTATATCTCAATTTTAAACATTTCTAGAATCTGAATTTCCTCTTCTTTCACCATGTCCTGGACAACATCTTCCTTGGTAAAGAAAGATGCAAAGTAATGTATTATGTCCACGTGCAATCCTCTTTATGATTCTTTCTCCACTTTACTCATCTTTTTACCAACATTTTGTATTTACATGTCAATAAGAGTGTTTTGATTTCCTTCATATTGACTGCCAGTGTCTTTTCATATATCCTCTTTGTTTCTTCACAATCCCTCTGAACCTCCTAAAGTCAGTGTAATCCTCAATTGTATTTTTGACCCAAAATTTTTTTCTTCATCTTAAAATGTTTGTTCGTGTGTATTTGTTGGTGAATGTTAGCGCACGATTATTAATGTGCATCATAGAGTCATACAGCATGGAAACAGACCCTTTCATTTACCCCTTCAGTTCTGAGAAAGGGTTACCAGACCCGAAACGTTAACTCTGTTTTTTCCCTTCACACATGCTGCCAGACTTGCTGAGCTTTTCCAGCAACTTTGTTTTTGTCCTTTTCAATCAACTAGTCCATGCCAACCATGTTCCCAAAATAAACCAGTTCCACCTGCCTGCATTTGGCTCCTATCCCTCTAAACCTTTCCTATTCACTTACTTAACCAAATATCTTTTAAATGGTCTAACCATACCTGCATCTACTACTTTCTCTGGCAGTTCACTCCACACACTAACCACTTTCTATGTAAAAAAACATTGTCCCTCTTCCTTTTTACATCTTTCTCCTCTCACGTTAAAAATATATCCTGTTCTTTTGAATTCCCCCACCTTAGGGAAAAGACCTTTGCCATTCACGTATCTACGCCCCTCATGATTTTTTCAATCTCTATAAGGTCACCCCTCAACCTCTTATGCTCCAGTGAAAAAGTTCCAGCCTATCCAGTCAAGTTTTATAACTCAAACCCTCCATTCCCAGCAACATCCTGGTAAATCTTTTCTGAATCCTCTCCGATTTAATAATATCCTTCCTATAACACGGCAACCAGAACTGCACACAGAAGAGGCCATACCAATGTCCAGCACAACCTCAACATGTCGTTCCAACTCCTATACTCAAAAGTCTGAGCAATGCAGGCAAGAGTGCTAAACCACCTTCTTAACTACCTTGTCTGTCTGTGATGTAAATTTCAAGATTAAGTAGCTGAATTCCTAGATCTCCCTGTTCTACAACATTACCCATGGCCCTACCATTAATTGTACAAGTCCTGCCCTTGTCTGTTGTACCAAAATGCTATACCTCATCATTATCCAAATTGACCTCCATCGGCCACTCCTCAGCCCATTCACCCAATTGATCAAGATTTCTTTGTAATCTTAGATAACCTTCTTCACTCTCTACTATACCATCAATTTTGGTGTCATCTGCACACTTACTAACCCAAATCTCCTATGTTCCCATCCAAATCATTTATGTAAACAACAATCAAAAGTGGACCCAGTACTGATCTCTGTGGAACACTGCTGGTCACAGGTCTCCAGTCTGGAAAACAACCCTCCACCACCATCCTCTGTCTTCCACTCTAAAGCCAATTTTATATCCAATTGGCAAACTTACCCTGAATCCCATGTAATCTAACTTTACTAATTAGTCTACCATGCGGAACCTTCTCAAAGGCTTTACTGAAGTCCAAGTAAACAACATCTATCCCTCATCAAGCTTTTCGGTTACTTCCTTAAAAAATTGAGAGACACCACTTCCCTTGCACAAAACCATGCTGACTATCCCTAATCATTCCTAGCCTCTCCAAAAGCGCCTTCAATAACTTACCCACCATCTAGACTCACCAGTCTATACTTCCCAGGCCTCTCCAAAAGGCTTTCTCAAATAAAGGCACAATGTTAGCAACACTCCAGTCCTCCAGCAGCTCACCCGTGGCTACAGATGATACAAATCTTACTGCTTAGGCCCTGCAATTTCCTCCCTAATTTCCCACAATGTTCTAGGATACACTTGATCAGGGCCCAGAGATTTATCCACCTTGATGTTTTCTAAGACCTCCAGCACTTCCTCCTCTGTAATGTGAACCATTGCTCATGTGTTAGTGTGCCCGTGTTTATTGCTGCATTTGTGTATATTACAGTGTGTGATTTTCACTGAAGTTCATTCAGGACTTGAGCACACCTCAGGGTCCCTGCACCATGATTTGTTTTTAAAATTCAGATCCTCCACTTTGAAATTTTTAGGGTCGCCTGAAAATTAATGAATCAATTAAAAATTATAACCATCCATTTCCAGAATGACTACGTTCTGCCTACTGCTGACCTGGCTGCGTGCCAACCCGCAGACAAATGCTATCAGTATTTCTGACTATCACGAGTGCACAGAGACCATGCATAATTGACTAAAAGATGGGCTAAAACTGTGGCCAATCAGTGTGAGATCAAAACCCGTGGAATATTCAGTGCTGCTTGATTACAAAATACATATCCTTTGCTCTCCTCCCCTGAACACACCATGAAATCTCTTCAAGGTCCAGAGTGCCATAATATGTTCATTACTGTCATGCAGTATGAAGTGCAGACTATAGGTTTCAGGTTAGACTCATACTTCACAAGAGCAATTTCCTTTTATTTTACTGCGTTTGATATTGCACTCCATTAAAGTATGGAGGCAAAAGGACTGCCTAACGATCATTGCAGAGCACACAAAGCAGAATATCTGTTCTGGAACAGTAGGCGTGGTTCGATAAGAAATAAAACTTTGATTCCCCTTGTGTGGCTGCAGTAAACCTTTCAGGAGTAAATGCTGAAGTACTTGCACCCAGGAGGTAGTAGGCGGCAGTCAGCCAAAAACTCTCCCAGCCTGGGAAAGGCAGCCCCCTTCTTTCAGACCATCAGCAGCAGCAGAACACAGAACATAGAACAGTACGGGCCCTTCAGCCCATGATGTTGTGCCGACCTATTATCCTACTCTAAGATCAAACTAACTTGCATACCATTCATTTTACTATCATCCATGTGCCTATCCAAGAGTCGCTTAAACGTCCCTAATGTATCTGACTCCACTACCACCGCTGGCAGTGCATTCCATGCACCCACCACTCTGTGTAAAGAACCTATCCCTGACGTCTTTCCTATACCTTCCTCCAATCACATCAAAGTTATGCCCCCTTGTGATAGTCATTTCTGCCCTGGGGAAAACGTCTCTGGCTATCCACTCTATCTATGCCTCTCAACATCTTGTACAGCTCTATCAAGTCACCTCTCATTCTTCATCACTCCAGTGAGAAAAGCGCTAGCTCCCTCAATC
Source organism: Ginglymostoma cirratum (assembly GCA_024137785.1). Lineage (NCBI taxonomy): Eukaryota > Metazoa > Chordata > Chondrichthyes > Orectolobiformes > Ginglymostomatidae > Ginglymostoma > Ginglymostoma cirratum. The sequence continues at coordinate 9,676,304 of JAHRHZ010000144.1, read as the reverse complement.
TTTTCTCATAAGACTTGCCCTCCATTCCAGGCAGCATCCTGGTAAATCTCCTCTGCACCCTCCTTAAAACTTCCACATCCTTCCTATAATGAGATGACCAGAACTGAACACAATATTCCAAGTGTGGTTGAACCAGGGTTTTATAGAGCTACAGCATAACTGCGCGGCTGTTAAACTCAATCCCCCTGCCAAGAAAAGCCAACACCCCATCCACCTTATTAACAGCCTCATCAACTTGGGTGGCAACTTTCAGGGATCTATGGACGTGGACCCCAAGATCCCTCTGTTTGTCCACACTGCCAAGAATCATGCCATTAACCCTGTATTCTGCATTCAAATTCAACCTTCCAAAATGAATCATTTCATACTTTTCCGGGTTGAATTCCATCTGCCATTTCTTTGCCCAGCTCTGCATCCTGTCAATGTCCCACTGCAACCTACAACAGCCCTCCATACTAGCCACAACTCCACTGACCTTCGTGTCATCCAAGTGCCCCCTCAGATGGATGCAAAAAAATTTTAATGGCACTATTTTGAAGGCATTTTCCCCAATATCCTGCCATTTTTAAAAGGTTCTACATAAATGCAAGTCTTTTGCTTGCGAAAACAGCTTTGGGTCTATCAGATGCCTTCTCTATCTTCACCATATAATTCAAACGACCAGAGTCTCATGAGGTTTTCTGTCTGTCACAATGCAAATACACCAATGGATAAATGATATGGAATAGCTCCTTCATACTGTCATTCCTTCTTGCTGGCTTTATACATTTCAAAATTCTATTGGCTTTTATTTTGATGCCATCCCAATAAAAACGTTTTATGCAGATGATAGCTGTGCTTCTAACGGTTTAGTCAGTAATAACTGTATGTCAATGAGCAACAGGGATCACAAGCAAATGCCAAAATCAGCTGATCTTAGCTGAGGTAGGATGGAGAGAATGAGGGAGGGAGGAAAGCAAGGGTAAGGGAGAGAGAGGAAGAGACAAGTAAGAGAAAATGAATTATCAAAGATAGGAAATAAAACAAGTATGACCCTTGAATTAATATAAGACCTGTCAGGACTGCGTGGCATCCCAAATTGCTTTATTGTCAATTAAACACTTGGAGGGTAGTTACTACTGTTATTTGGGAAACAGCAATCAGTTTGCATAGTGAATCCTAACCTTCCGATACAGAAAAATAAGCTAACCACCAAACTGCTGGGAGGTTTCAAGGCTAGAGGGGGAAAAATACAGTTAACAGGGCTTGCTAATTCTGATTATCATAAAACCATTGCAGCTCAGGAGGCCTTTCAGCCTGTCATTTGTGCACTGACTCTACAAGTGAGCAATTTATCCAGCACCACTCCCCTGTCTTCAACCAATTCAAACACAGTTAGGTAAAACTGGGAATAAAAAACTAGTAACAGAGGCTTTGAAACAACTTGATTTTTGTAAAGACCCGTCCAGTTCACTGATGCTCTTACCTGGTCTGACCTACATATAACTCAAGATGCACAGCAATGTGGCTGATTTTTAACTGCTTCTGAAGTGGTCGAACAGCCGCACATTTGTACTGAAGGCAGTGGTTCAGCACCACCTACTCAAGGACAATTAGAAATGGAAAATAAATACGAGCATGCAATGTCCATATTCCAAGACGGAATAGAAAGTATGAAGAATTGGGTAACTTATGCAAGCTGCACCCCAAGCACGAGCAATTGAGTACGATGGAAGCAGGCTTAAGGTAGCTGGGGTGGGGCCGGTCCGGAATTGAATGGGAATGGTGACAAGATGTTCAGCCCCATCGTTACTCAGGCTTCTTCCTGCTTCAGGGGTCAATTAACTGCCAATTAATGGTCTCTTCCAACTGCTGCTGGCATTCTACTTAGGGGTTAGTGCTGGTGGAAAGATCTGGAGAAAACCCTACTCGTTTTTGGGACACTGCCCAAGAAAAGCTACTGGACATTCTGTGGGCTCAGTGGAGGATGTCCTCTTGATCAGGCAGTCTGTGGTCCATGAATGGAAACCCTGGCACTTAGCACTAACCCAAGAAAATATACCCCTCACCAACAACCAAGCAAACCCACCCCTCCCAGGGCATGTCTGAGTGCACCTGATGATTTCAACCCCGCGTTTTTGGGCTCCAGTACCATCTCCATTATTGCTAGTCCAGCCTGGGTGCAATCTGTAGGGAGTGGTGAGAGTAAAGAGCAGCAAGATCTCCTACAGGCCAGCAGAGGTGGGCCTTCACCCTTAAAAGAACATGCATCCTGATGCCGGTCAGTTAATTGCCCAATACGCAAAGGGTTGGGGTGTCTGGAGACAGCCCAGGCACAGCTCCTGTAGGTTCTCTGGCCCACATGTCCACCAACATTAAATTCAGTTCCAGAGTCAGCATCTTCAGCACATAAGTGGGACTGTTTGGGAAGATCATAAAGTTTTTAATCTCATTTATTCAAATGTTACCTGCCACAGGTCAGCCCATTCCTAGGTCCTGTTCCAGACTAATATGAATGTTTCCATTATCAGGGGAGCTATGCATTTAATTGAAAATCTCAGTGAAAATTCCAGTTTCTGAACTTGCGATGGAGGGATTTTAAAATATTCTTTCATGAGATATGGGCATCAGTGGCAAGGCCAGCATTTGTTACCCATCTCTAACTGCCCATGTACTGAGAGGCTTGCATGACCATTTAATAGGCAAGTTAAGAGTCAGCTATATTGCTGTAGGTCTGGATCATATATAGGCCAGACCGGGTAAGAGCATTAGTGGGCCAGGTGAGTCTTTATAAATACATGAAGTTCAAGGGCCAATATACATGGGCCAGAGTGGGTAAGGATGGCAGGTTTCCTTTCCGAAAGGACATTAGTGATGCAAGTTGGTCTCATAGTCACCATCATTGAGATTAACTTTCAATTCCAGATTTATTAAATGAATTCAAATTCCACCAGCTACCAGGGTGGGATTTGAACTCACATCCATCGATAATTAGTCTTGACTCCTGGATGATTACTTTGATGACATTAGCTCTGCACCACTGTAAAAAGACCCTGGGAAGGACAGGAACAGTCAGTACGTTCAACAAGGTGAAAGAAATTAAGGCTATTAAAAATGTGTCCGCAGGCTATATGAATGGACAGAATGAAAAGTGAAAAGGTGGGTTGAGTATTGATCTAGTCTTTTCTGCATCACTCTACACACTGTCACAACTGTTCAAACACAAGCCTGGGAAGACAGTGACATGGTATTGATGTCACTGGAACAGTAATCCAGAAAGTGATACTAATTCTGGGGACAAGGGCTCAAATCTCACAGCAGCCAATGGAATCTAAATTCAATCAATTATTCAACCAGGGATTGACAGCTAGTCTCAGTAATGGTGACCATAATCATCGGTTATCCCAAGAGTCCATCTGGTTCAATTTTGCTCTTTAGGGAAGATCATCTGCCATCCTACCTGGTCTGGCCAAAACCTAACCCCAGAAGAACTGCAATGTGGTTGACTCTTAACAGACCTTTTAAAATGGCCAAGCAAGCCACTCAGTTGTAGAAAAGTCAAAACAAGGGGACTGGAGTAGTTCAAGACAGCTGCTCACTATCATCTTTTCATAGGAAATTAGGGACGGATAAACAATGCTGGCTTTGCCAGTGATGCCGACATACCATGGAAGAATAATGATAAATAATAATTTGAAACTGAAAAGGAAGTGGCATCTTTCATGGAGATATAAATTCTGACTTCTTTTTGCTCTGAGATTGGGAACGTGGATGAGGATGAGGATGAGGATGAGGATGAGGATGAGGATGAGGATGAGGATGAGGATGAGGATGAGGATGAGGATGAGGATGA
>JAHRHZ010000144.1:9642091-9665272 GCA_024137785.1 Ginglymostoma cirratum | reverse complement strand
CCATTTTTGAAGAAGGGTCTAGGCCCAAAACGTCAGCTTTCCTGCTCCTCTGATGCTGCTTGGCCTGCTGTGTTCATCCAGCTCTACACACTGTTGTCTCAGATTCTCTAGCATCTGCAGTTCCTACTATCTCTCCCATCAATGTGATGGTTTTGGAGCCACATGTAGGCCAGATCAGGCAAGGACAGTCGTTTCCATTCCTAAGGGACATGAGTGAACCAGTTGGGTTATGAGGATAATCGTAGTTGTTTCACGGTCATCATTTGATGGTCACCATTACATTCAAATTCCATCATCTGCTATGGTAGGATTCAAGCCCTGGTCCCCAGAATATTGCCTGGCTCTCCTGATTAATAGTCTAGCAATAACAGACAAAGGCCATCGCCTCCCCAGTTATTACTACATTGCATTATAGAAAATCGCGCTATATAAATAACGGGGCCAATGGAAAAGTGGGGTTAGGTGCACAAAGGACACATAACAATTCTATTTTCCAAAATTCTTCCTTACCTGTGTAGCTTCATTCTTATAGCTGCAGTTATAATGACAGTTTATCTGACAGGTGATGCTGCAAAGGGACAACACATTTACGAATCTGATCTTGTATTTGCAATGAAGTGACAGCTGAGCTTTAAATAGGATTCTGCCAATGGAAATCTCAGCAATGGTCAGTACTGCACGATAGTGTGAGCATGATCCAAAAGTGGTGAGCAGTACAAAATTGAGAGAGCTAGAACTCTCAGCCAGCAACCCTCCATGAAACTGCCCCAAAATTGATACGTTGGTAATTTTTAGTAAAATTCCTTCCTCCATTTAAATGCTGATCTGACCTGACACTCCATTGGCACAGACTTCTGGATAGATTTTCAGATAAATGAAGCAAAGGAATCTGACCTTTCTTTCCTATGTAGCCCTTTGGCATTGAAGTTAATTGTAGGATTAAAATGTGTTGTAAACCTGAGTAATATTGTATTCAAAAAAAGTGCAGGAAAGGAGCAGGTTGTAACACAGACAACTTTTGGTGTAAATGATTTACATGAACAAGTTCAAAAATTCTTACATATTAAATATGTGACAAAATCTAGTGAAAAATACTACACACAAAGGTGCATGTTTTAACAGCACTTATTTGAAAGTATATTTCTTTTTACTCATACCATCAATTTAGCTTTGGAGTCCATTCTTCTTTTTAAATGAGCTGTATTTTTAAATAATGCTGATGCATTTAATGTGTTCGGCATAAACTCTTCAAACTTAGACTTCACATATTTTCCTCATAAGACGGTTGTTCTCTGTGTGATATTATATTTGAGGTTTATGATATACAATCTATACTCGATGGCCAACACAAGTACATGTTTTACAAATAGCTCGAAGGAGGAGGCAATGGCCTAGTGGTATTATTGCTGGACTGTTAATCCACTGACCCAGACAACATTCTGGGGACCCGTGTTCGAATCCCATCATGGCAGATGGTGGACTCTGAATTCAATAAATATCTGGAATTAAGAATGTAATGATGACCATGAATCCATTGCCGATTGTTAGGAAAAACCCATCTGGTTCACTAATGTCCCTTAGGGAAGAAAACTGCCATCCTTACCTGTTCTGGCCTACGTGTGACTTCAAACCCACGGCATTGTGGTTGACACTTAACTGCACTCTGGGCAATTAGGGATGGGTAATAAATGCTGCCTCGCCAGCAATGTCCACATCCAGTGAATGAAAACAAATAAAAGTTCCCCTGTTTGTCAATCGCATTATAGCCAATTCATGTTGTTGTTACATGCGTTATAAGAGAACCCCTTGTAATGACGTGGGATCTTTAAACCTGAAACAATGGTAGCATATTGGCCTAGATATTGCACTCAAGACTCTGCAGTCAGATGTTGAATCTATAATTGCCTGATTCAGTGGTGTCCGTGCTACTGGTAAGCCACAGTAACACCACAATGCACTGAAACAAAATAACTACAGGTTTCATATCAACATTTAGTTGAGGTTCTTGACAAGGATTTGCAGTTTATCAAGACTGTGGAACCTTGTGCAGTATCCAGAACTCTTAAATGATGACTGAGTCTTGGTACTATACTCAATTAAACCTTTCTTCTGAAAGAAATGCTAATGGAGGTTTCAAATATCTGGAACCAATAATGAACTTTAAAGCTCGGCAAGTTAACGATTGATTAGCTGATCTGAGTGATGTGTGAAATGAAAATGCCAAAAAAACCCCACAATTTCTTATTAATTTAATGTTTTGGGTTATGCCTGCTGATTTAATCACCTATATTAGTAATTGCAATTTTTATGGCTTAAAGAGGGAAAGTTAATTTTTTTTTCTATTTGCATCTTTTCTAAAGCCTGGACTCTTGACAGTTAGATTACTTGCAGGTCACATCCATTTGATCAGCTCCACAGAGCAAGTGTGCAGTAGTTACGCAGTGCTGACGAATCCAGCAAATCACTTACTGCAATGGAATCGCAGCCCAACACAGGTAAAACGGGATGGGAGGAACTATTTAGCTCCAATAGTGGTGGACCAGAGTGCTTCAAGATTTACAACAAGTATCATCACTACCACCGTGCCACTACCCCAAAATGGTTGACAGGATTGAGAATGTGGACATCAATAAATCTCATATTGTAAGCAAGGACTTGCCCTTTTCTAAAACACTGGTATTTTGACACTGTTCTGTCATGAAACTAAGATTGAATCACATGACAAACACGTAAACTTTATCAATATGGATATCACAATAGACAACAATATAACATAATGAAGCCTCTCAAAACATTTCATTGGAGCATTATCGATCAACTAAGTAACAGAAAGAAATATTAGGTCAGATGACATAGGTTGTAAGGAGTGTCTTAAAGGAGGAAATTGAAATAGAGAGGTTCAAAAATGATATTCCAGAGCCTGGAGAAAAGTTACATGAAGACAAGAAGTGGTACGATTGCAAATGGCAACCAATCTTATCACTTAGCCGTCAGCATCACAATCTCATCATATACTACAACAAACTTAGGTTTGTTTACAAAGCACCTTTATCATAGTAAAGCATCCCTGGATGATGGAGATACAGGAGCATTAACAAATAAAAAAAAAAGAATATATGCAATCAAGCAGAATAACAGCACATTGTGCACATGTCAATCATAGCAAAAGAAATTATTTTAGGCACCAGATATATGGTCCATCTGGCAAAACTCAACTTGTATTTCAATTCATGCCAGTATCACGGACCCAGACTTGACGATTATCTGGGACCATTCTGAAACAGTGCTTATATGTCCCCAGCAATCTTCTCCTGACACCTCAATGCTGGCATTAAAGAGCTAGTTTTTTGATGAATTATTGTTTTAAAGGATGTTTACCACTCAGGATCTGATTTCAAATCCACTTGTATTATAGCTACAAATTCAGGTGGCCTGATGAAGGAAGGGACATGTAAGTATCAGATCCTGTTGAGTTCCAATCTTCTTAAGAGAGCAAAACGTACTAGGAACACGAACAAGGGTTGAGGGAAAACACTTTTTGATGGTGTCTCTGAGCCTGTTGTTAGAACCTGGTATTCACCCAGGAAGTAAGTGTGCATCTGGCATGACGCTCCACAGAAGAGCACCTTTAAATCATCTCAGATCATTTCTGTCTACATTAAAAGGTACTACTTGAAAGCAAGTGGCTAATGCAGACTGTGCTCAGTTTGAAACATCTGCCAAAGTGGCAGCAGCAGCGGAGGTCATATAACTGGCCAGAATTCGAGCACAGTCGCTGAGACAAAATGGAAGCAACTAGTGTGTCAACTCTTCATCAATCCCTAATGCCTACCGCTAGAATTTATGCTGTTACGTAGAGAAAAGATTAGATCACGCAATGTCTTCTATCTCCGAATGAAACTAATGACTCTAACTGTTGTACAAGATAGGCAATTCTTGAGCAATGGTGACACTTGAGAGGATCACTGACCAGAGGAATGGAGAAAAGCACAGTATCCCAGGACTACCCAATCACGATGTTAACAGTGGCCCTATCCTCTGGTCTCTGCCAGGAAGAAGAATGTAACAGGAATCCAGATCAATTACCTAAGAATCTTCACAAGGAAACAAAATAAACATCTACACTCCAACAACTGAACTGTTTTCGATAATCCACCATGGGATGAATATATGAAGTGTAACTCCATGGCCAGCCTTCCTATGTAAGAAACATCACCAACATTAATAACTACCAGCACTGAATTGATTCTGCTAATAAGCACCACACAAGCAATTTTACAAATAGGGTGTACTTACAATGCAACAGATTTGAGAAACCTATCAAACAGGAGAGCAGGAGCACACAAGTGGGAATTTGAATGGTTGAAAATCCTAGACTTTTTCTCCCTTCCCTTGATGACCCTCTGAACAACTTAACTGCAGTCAATGATAAACACCATTAAAGAACAATAAAGTACAAACACAGTAGGTTACCTTCTGCCGTGCCGGAGACGCCATCTGCTTTGAAATTACTGGTGCTTTTCTTCCTGCGATGCTTCTTCCTGTTAGCGTGGGGTGAAGGTGGAGGCTCTATCTTGGGACTGGTGGTGCTTGATATGCTGGGGCTTGAACACACAGAGTCTCCCAGGCCAGTATCTTCAACAGAAACCCAAAACAAAATAATCATGAGAAATGACCGAGTGTAATAATTTTTGAACACTTCTAATACACTGTTTAAAGGCAAATCCTAAGCCTAGCAAACTAAGATCAACATCTGCAATACCGGAATCATTCGTGGGCCCTTTTCTCCCAGATAGACAGTAAATAAAGATATGGAAGACTTAGGGTGCTTATTGCTGCTTGGGTGTGTAGACCTGTGGCACACTGATAATGCCCCTATTTCTTGGCCAGATGTTCTGAGTTCAAGTCCCAACTTAGGACTTAGTGGCCAAAGAGGGTGTGCTCACAACACGGCCTAACAGATTGATTATTAGTTTTTAAATCCTTCTCATCTGTCTGGGTGGCAGGCAGCAAAAGGTGAGAATTGCCTAGACAGTGCTTTAGTGGCGAACCACTGCAGTACTGTGGGAAGCTTAACCGTGGACAATCCAATGGAAGTCTACAGTTGCCAACACTTTCTTAGAAAACAGTGCCTGAAGAGACAGAGAATGCTTACAGACATCTTCTCGAAGATTTTCTCAGATAAAGCCATTGAGTCGTTAAGGCACAGAGAAGCCATTTGGCCCACTGAGTATATGCTGTCTTCCTGCACAGCAATCTGATCAGTGCCATTGACAATCATTTAGCTCAATGAAAAGATGTACAACTTAAGTCTGTTAGAAAAATATCATCCATAAACTTATGGAAAATCCCAATTGACTTCCTGCTCCAAAGTTTCCTTTTCTATCTCTCTTTAGCTCATTCTTTTATCATAGGTTGGCTTTCCTCCCAAGTGGCCTTTTCACAGACACTATCTGGTTTGAGGTGAAGGCCATGGACAAGTGGACCTGTAAATCTTGAGATGTGAAGTATCCCAAATGAAATCACTGACTGGAAATCTAGTAGTAGATTCAAGACTGGATCCCTGGTTGGGAATGGCACTAGCCCCAGATTTTTGGGCAGGGAGTTGATGGTGCATAGTGGCACTCAAGAAGTGGCTTATGGGCACACAGGTGTTAACGTACCACAGAAGAGATTCACCTGTCCAGTGTTCTCAACTGGGAGCCATGCTGAAAGAATTGAAGGAGAGTTGCAGATGCAACGTCGTAATTACATCTCTATTTTCACAACTATTTTCTCTTGAGCATGCTTCCTCTATAAGACAGTAAGATTGGTCAGTTTACAATCACAGATCCTTTTTTGAAAGGGATCCCCAAGACTATATTGTGTGCATACTACTAATGATTAAATCTTCTACTTTAGTTGTAACACTCCTACATTTTATACAGTATGTCCTCTTTCCCCTACCCTTGCATCAAATGTTATGAAGAAGGACGGGCCAGCACGTTGTTCATAGTCTGACAAAAAGGTCACTGAAGTGAAACAAAACTCTGGCTCTGGTTTACATATTGCCTGTCCCACTGAGTATTTTTCAGCATTTACTGTTTTTATTTAGTGTTTCTAACATTCACATTATCTTGCTTTAGCTAACCTGTTAATCATTACTCCATTCATGAATCACACAAACCCCTCATTTATACTACATAGGCCACTCAAAGCCCACTGCATCGAAATGAGTAGCACCTAGAACAGAAAATTGACATTGGAAAACACATCAGTTGTTCACTGATATTCTGTTTACTGAACCCCAAGCTGTGCAAGATTTGAAATGCACACATTTGATAAGAACTGATTTGGAGGATTATTTTTAAAAAATATGACAAGGTGATGTTGCAATGAATCTTTACATCACTTACAATAATTGCTTTTCAAAATATTTTGCTGTATTTCATTGTAAATGATATTACACCTTGAGCAGGTCAAAGAAGAATTATGATACTCAAGTGAAATATTTTTTTGAAATTCACTTATCAATAAACATCATCCTGGATTTTGAGGTAGTAATGATGTTGAAAAATGTCATCATTCCACTGAAACTGACAGCAACTTCTGGAGTCCGCACATGTGCAGAATAACACAGAAATTCTGTGCTTGTCTAAAGGGATGGCTATTCAAGATTCCCATGAAGCTTCCACTCCTTGGCTGCAATCACAGAAGTGAACAGAATTCATTTCCACTTAGGGTTCACTGCAAAATTCCTGAAAAATGTTCCACCTTGTTAAATGAAATGTAACTGGGTTCATAACAGCGCTACAATTTCATAATTGCTACCGGACACCCTCCCTGGTATACAATAACTAAATTTTTCCCTGTGGAATGTCAAATTTGTCCATAAATGCATTTTACCCCCTTTTTTAGATACGGTATTAATTAACCTTAAAAACATTTATTTTGCTATCTGCAAAATTTAAATATAAAAATAAAGGGTATTAAGCACTTCTACTTTCCTGATTTGCCACTTGTGAATGCTTCAATAGGATCGGTTGTTTAACCAGTTGACGTCATCAGTGCTTCATGTCTGGAGATCCTCTTGGATCTGGTGCCAGATTGAAACTGCTTCTGAACATGTCCCACAGATTGCCAGATATTTTTAAGGGGCTTTCTTTAAGATAAACAATGAATGTCTTGTTTCTTCACACCTGAGATTTGCATTCAAAATATTTATATCTCACTAAAAGTGATGATTGGAACTCACTTCTATTATTTCCTTAATATGTGAATTTTTAAGTTATTGGCTCTGAGCTCCAAACCCTGGATCAATGTTTGTCTAATTATCCCTAGCAAAAAAACAACTCCGGTCCTGTCCAGAAATGCTGAACAGTTGTCTCTTTGGTTGTTACGTTGATCTCGATTATACTCAAGTTAAGCTCTAATGATACTGCAGCCAAATACTTTCCACTAGTCACCTCAAAATGCACTTGGCTACCTCCCCCTCAACTGGAAACATGCATTCACTACAGCCCTAAATCATTACCATTCAGTGTAGCATTTACGTGGTGAAATCCTTTTCTTTAAATGCCCTTAGGGGCTGCTTTCTACTTTTTCTAAACACTACAATGCTCAGAACTTGGTTGCATGTACAGCTGGAAGCAAGCACTGTTTTGGCATACAGGCCTGAAGCAGATCCCCGGAGATGCCACAGATGAACACTAAGATGTTATCTTTCCATGCAAGATTACTTTTATTACACATTACAGTGATGTACAGCAGGAAAGCTTCGTTATTTTAATGGACTGCATTGATGGGATACACAGAAGAGATTCACTCACTTCACTTTTCCTTTTAAAAAAAAATCTGCCACAATTTTCTTTGAGGGATACACCACCCTTTTTACCATCAGTGGTAGCCTTCTGTCTTTGAGATGAGAATATTAAAGCAAGACTCCTGCCTGCCCTGTTTGGTGGCTATTAAATACTCCATGATACAACTTCAAAGAACAGCAGGGATGCTCTCCACGGTACCTTGGCCAATATTTATCTATCAGTGACGATGAATAGATAACCTGTTTCAGACACTTTAGTGACACAGAGAACAAGGGCAGCCAATGTGCTCTTTGTGCGATGTTGCCCTGTGCAGACTGATGATCACGTTACTACATTACCGTAATTATTACATTTCAGAATACTTCATTGGTTGTAAGGTGCTTTGGTACATCCTAAAGATATAAAAGGCATTACACAAATGGAACAACTTCTTTGTTTTCTATACAGGTTTTTAACTGAAATTTAGATGTTATGTGAATGGCTTCCAGGGTTTGATCTTCAGGAAATCAGTCTTAAGGGAGTAACTTGTATTTGTAGTCCTTTGGTTGTTTTCTGTCAGATATTGGCCGATGGTTCTAAAGTTGTAGCTCATTTACATTTTGCTCTTGCAAGTGTCAGGCCTGAAAGTGATAGCAGTGTTATGGAGTGGATGAGTGCATCTGACATTATGTGGTTTACACTAACTGTTCTGTGATAGCACTGATCTCCCTTTGCCTTCCAACAAGGGTGTCACGGTGGCTAGTACTGCTGCCTCACAACTCCAGGGACCCCCCCAGGTTTGATTCCAGCCTTGGGTGATTGTGAGGAGTTTGCATATTCTCCCAGCCTCTGCATGGGTTTCCATGAGGTGCTGTGGTTTCCTCTCAAAGTCCAAAGATGCGCAGGTTAGGTGAATTGGCCATGCTAAATTGTCTGGTAGTGTCCAGGGATGTGTAGGTTAGGTAGATTAGCAATGGTAAAAAAAAAAGGAGGGTTACAGGGATAGGTCTGGGGACAGGGACTGAGAGTGGGTCTGAGTGGGATGCCCTTCAGAGGGTCAGTGCAGACTTGATGGATCAAATGGCTAACTAAATCTCTGATTCCAGAGTCTGGCACTGCCGAGGAAATCCTGAACCTTGCCTTTCCAGTTTTTTGTCTGTCTATTCTAAACACTCCCCTTTCTCCATAATTTGCACTGTGACTAATGACAGAAATAGAATCATGGAATTATTACAGAGCAGGAGGCAGCTATTTGATGTATTGCACCGGCACATGCTGTTCGAGCGAGCATGATCATTTATGGCTAATCTCCTGTTTTGTCCCCATACACGGTTCTATACCCTCACACACTGTTTCTATTCATATTATCCGATGCCCTCTTGAATACCTCAATTAAACCTGCTTTCACCACACTTTCAGGCGGTGCATTCCATTCTTTATTTGTGGATCTTGTCTGCCCGCATGGTGTGAGGATGGGACAGGCTGGTGAAAAAGCGTAAACAAAGCTTGCCTAGTGGGTCAACTGAAACTTCCATTAACCTGAGACCTTAGAGCACAGTTCTTAAATCAAAAGCTTTTGGCAATTAAAAGTAGCTCCCTTGGTTCTCAGGAGAGCAAGAATGCTTTGGATTGAGACCATGGAGGTAAGATCAGCAGTGCTAAGATTTACACAGCAAAGTGCAGTATTCAAGCCACTTGCCGATTGAATACTCTTTACCTGTTTAATAATCAATTTAATTTTGTAACATTGAAAACAGCAGTAACGAATTGAAAACAGCAGTAATGACAGCCTAATTCAAGACTGTGAATTAGTGCCTGCTCTGTCTCCCTTATAGAGTAACGCATCCGACTTGGATTGAATACAAAATAGGCATCTGCCTTGTATCAATCAAAGCGTGAAAAGGTTGATTGCTACAAGTTATCTAAAAAAGGGGGCAGAAATTAGATGACTACACCATCATTTTTGCTTCTAAACCAGCTCTGACAGGAGCATTAAAACTCATAGGTTCCATTTCACAGGGGAGGGACATTTGCGACCCTTTCATATATTCAGTGTCTCATATTAGTTCTTCCCAATCGGGCAATGTTCAAAAAAAATAATAATCTGCAATAGCTGCATTTCGACACTTGAAGTACGAGTTGGGAAAGTGGTTTCACTTTTCACTCTGGAAGCTGACAAGCATGACTAGAGGGGGAATAAAATAACATTCAGTTCACATAAATATCAAGCAGCCTGCCTGAGACTGATGGGACCAGAATGTGTTCTCAGCCATCATTCCCCAGACAAGCCCAAGGACACCCATAACTTATTTTACAATCATTTAGTTTCAGCTGAACTGGAAAAGTGACAACTCATCTCCGCTGACAAGATGCCATCTCAAACCTTACAATTAACTGTACACGATTAACGGCCCACTCCGTCATTATCTTCTATCATGATCAACTGTATGTGCAGCCCTCCATGCCAGAAGGCCATTAGGACTGTGCGACTACCCAAATAAGTAGTTGGAAATCTGGTCAAAGTACCAAGTCCCAATTCTGAGCATCTTAGCAGAAAAACAGGCCAAAATAATAAAAGCAACTGAATGGCAACGAGATGGCCCCGTGGTTTAGGACCTTCTACCTTAAGAATGCAATTGGGATCATAGTCTCTTATTAGCTGGCTTGAAGGATACTGTGAGACATGCATTCGAGTAGTTTTAACCCAATTCCAACAGGCCTCAGGCCATAGTGCAAATCTGTCCCAACCCAGCACTGGTGACATGAAGACCTGGCATTTTGTCAATTGGCAATCATGCTCAGAGGGAAATGAAATAATGTCAGATTGACAGGATTAGCTGCCTTTCTGAAATGTGAGCGGAGGAGGAGATGATCAGATTTGAGGCCTGGCAATCTGATCTGGGAATGCTTGACACAAACTCAAAGGCATTAAAATCAGTTAAAATGTGCGGAACAAACATATGTCCTGAATGAATGGTTCCTACCCCACAAACACAATTATTTCTAAAAGCAAAGTAACCTTCAAGTAGTCCCACACCTGGGTACTGGTTTCACCAAAATTTCAGCCTGCAAGGTCATAATAATGATAGTTCAAAGTTGCATTGGAAAACATGCAATGTTCCGAGTATAATTGCCATATCACAAAAATCTAAGTCTCACTAACTTTCCATGTGATTCAGTAAAGTTTAATCAAGATGTAAGTTTTGGTCTTGGTAGTTCCATACTGTAAAGATTACAGCACAAACTGCAGTTTTCAGAAGCTGACCCTTAGTATGGACTGTACCAAAATTATTTGGCTCGTCTAACTAGGAGATGCCTCTTGCCTAGGTGTTTTCAAGAAGGCGTTGGATTTATTCCTTAGGGCAAAAGGGATCGACAGGTATGCTGTGAAAGCAGGAACAGTGTACTGTATTGGATGATCAGTCATGATCATACCAAATGGCAGAGCGGATGGGAAGGGCCGAATGACCTACTCCTGTACCTAGTTTTTGTTTGAACATTGCTCTGCACTATTGCCTGCCTTGCTGATTGTTTTTCATCTTGAAATTTGGTGTTTCATCCACATTTAATTTGGAGGTTGCATGAGCATCATTATTTGTCGCTTGCCAGCACCTAACTATCAACTTGTATATACTCTCACTAAGAGGCCTTAGTCAGTGAAATAGTTTGTAAACAGACCATATCACTTTGTGATAGCATAGTGCACTCTTACCTGAAACGTGTGCCATTATGTTTTTTAATTCTTTCATAGCGTATGGATGTCACTGACTAGGCCAGCAATCATTGCTCATCCTGATTTGCCCTCGTGACTTTGCTGGTAAGCTGTTCTCTTGAACTACTGCAGTCCATCTGGTGGAGGTGCCCCATCTGGACAGGTAGTGAGTTGTAGGATTTTGATCTTATGACAGTGAAGGAATGATGATATGGTTGATATGGTTGACGTTTGGCTTGCATAGGAACTTTCAGATGACAGTGGTCTCACACACCCGTTGTTTTTGCTCTTGCCAGATGGTAATGGTCAGGGTTTGGAAGGTACTCTCAGAGAAGGCTTGATGAATTGCTGCAGAGCATCTTTATATTCTACATATTGCTGTCACAGAGCAAAAGTGGTGGAAGGTGAACGCTCCTGGCAGGGTGTTGCATCAAATGGGCTGTTTGCATGCTTTTGGAGCTGCACCCATTCAGGCAAGTCAGGAGTGTTTCAATAAACTTCTGACTTCTGCCTTGTAGATGACGGTCAGGCTTTGGGGAGTCTGGAGGTGGGTCACGAATCAGAATTTCCAGCTTTTTACCTGCTCTTGTAGCTGCAGTATTTATATGGCTGATCCAGTTTAGTTTCTGGTCAATGGCAAACCTCAGGATATTGATAATGTGGATTCAATACTAGTTACACCATTGAATGTTGACACAAGAACATCAACTGCATATTTCAAGTATGAGCTGTGCTTTGGGGTGTCTCTGAGAAATGTGTTGGATCAGCATTGTGGAGGTCGCCAGCTTTCTTCCAGTTCACAAGTCTGACTACACTGTAACACTGTAGTAGCTACAGAGTACACTTTGCAAAGTCTCAGTGAGCATTTAATTTCCAAAATTATAATTGAATTAATTACAGCATCTGAAAGGTTAGGGAAGGAACAGCCAAGTTTCATTGTTGTCTTATCCCACATTTGTCCTTTGTGGGAATTCTGCAACTGACCCTGTCAACACAACTTGGTGGCAGATGTCTTGTTCCTAGCTCTTAGTTTAGGTAATTCACTGTCAAAACATAAAAATGTGTTGTGTAAGATGTGTTTAACAAAAGTGATAGGGGTCAAGGTTTTACTCCTATTTGCATTTCACACACTGACTGCTTTATGACAAACCTAGGGGAAATGTAACTCTAGCTCTGACTGTTTGAACTGTATATTCAGAAAATTCTTGCATTTCAAATATACCCTTCTATATTAGGAAACATTTCAAAAGGATGCTCATTCTACTGGGCGGTTTTAGAGTAAAAGCCATATACTCATTGTCCCTGATCCCAGACGTCACCTGTTTGCTTTGCATTATACTGCTAAACCAGTGGTCATACACGGCCTGAGTGTGGTTCGGGATCTCAGTGCCGCAATGTTGGAAGGGTCATCCACCAACCGTCAGTACTATTCCTGGTGAGAAAGGACATGCACAGAAGACCTGCTGTTATTATTGCTTAGAGAAATAAGTCAGCATGATGTGGTTATTAAGAAGACAAACTCACAAGACCAAGTCCCTGCACTTAAAGCACTGAGGTTGGTGACCTATCCCATAAGGCAGAATCTCAGTCTTGCATCTGTACAGGTCAACAATGACGTTAATTCCCAAAACCTGGCATTGTTTAGAAAATGGACTGTGAACAATCAGCAGAACTGCATCCAAAATGGCAACTACCAAAGTGTTGTTGACCAGTAACTTTAAAATAATGGGCAAAATGAGGAAATGGGAAGCAAGAATATAAGGAATTTCCTTTAAAGCCTTCAGAATTGGCTGACAATTCAAGTCACTATGCACTCCCCCAATCTTTGGTATTATTTAAAAGCTCCAAATAACTCAAGCCGAGACATGGGAAACTTTTGATCAATTTTACAAAATCGTTGTATTTTAAGTAGCTTGACCTCACAAGGCTGCAACCTGTAATTTTTTGGACCTTGAAATTCTTGCACGGTTCAAATCAAAGACAACCGCACTGACATGTTGCAGTCAGGTCTTGTTTCAGGCTTGAACACAATGGGATCCTTTATCCACAGACTGCAGCTGCCCCAACCACTTGTTGAATTGTTCTTTCTGTCTGAGTTATACATGGATGTGATCAACTTGAATTTGGAACGCAACAGCCAGTTGACACCCATTCAAGAGCAACAGTCTCAATCAACAAACTTTCTTAAAAGAATCAGTTGTGGAGAAACATCCAGAATTCAATGTCCCGTTCATGTCAGTTTTCAACTGCTCGTTAAAACAATCTTGACGAGATGGTTTAAAAAAAAACTGACTGGAGTTACATAATGTCAGAAAGATCAATTAGCCCCATGAAACAGCCATGGTCATTAATACTGGTGAAGTTACTGACCTGGGCAGTTTGAGGGAACTCAATCACCTTCAACAGAAATTGTTGGTCATATAGATTGCAAGTCAGAGAGAAGTTACTGAATCCGAAAGTCTGAGGGAGCTGTGTTAGCTTGAATAGGGAATGTACAGTGCTGGATTGGGAGACAATTGCTTGTTGAAGGAGGCAAAGTCTTAAATGGGCTGTGAAGAGTCACACTAATGTTGCATATTCAGATAAAATTCCTCATTAATGGCTGTTACTGACACTGAAAACAGTGGGAATTCAAAGTAAAAACAGGTGGTGGGGAAGGAGAGAAATAAAGACATGTCTGAACGAAAAGCAGCAATATCTGGTGGGGGGCAATAATAATCTAGTGTGTATGGATAACGTTTCCTAATCTACACTGTACTTTAGATTCAGACACCCTACAATAATAAACCAGTGAAGGCTGCTGATTCAGAAATAGTCAAAAGAATAACAAAGTTGAGAGCGACCAGTTTGGATAAGCTTACTGTTCGCTGGATAAAAACGATTTTCCTTGAGTTTCTCACTGATTTTTTTAAAACCACTTTATGCTAATAGCTCTTAGATTAGGATTTGTGGAAACATTTTCTAGCTACCTCTGTTCGCTCACACCAATTCATAATTTTAAAAATCATTTTATTAAATCACCTCTCAGCCTTCAACTTTTCTAGAGGAAGATCCAATCCAAGGCTGATATCTCAGTGGTGGTATCCTTCTGGTAAATCCATTTGACACCTTCACTAATGCTCCTACAATCTTGTAATTTGGAGACTGAAACTGTGCATGGTCCTCCCCTAAGTGATGGCTTTCGGAAGTTTTTATAAGTCATATAAAATTCAAGCTACTTTTACTAACTCAAACACGTGACACCATCAGCTTTATTTTCTTGGGTTATTTTAATTTATAAATAAAGGTGGTGAATGTGTATAACTCTGCTGCGATCTTTCATTTAGTAAGTGGCAGCCACTTTGGAGTGCTATTTCAGATGTGAATCAAATTTTTATTTCCATTTTTAAATTATGATACATTACATTCTGTGGATATTGAGATTCATGTTCATCCTGTTACTGATATATTATTTCTATATTCTTTGCCAGACGCAGGCCCACTGACTAACCTTTATGGTTATGCCAAGATAGTTAACCCTGGAACGAGGGTACTAAAACATCCCTTCCGAAGCTGAACTGGAACCTAAACAAGTGGAACATAAATTGGACAGCCTTTACTGCAATGCAGCAATCAGAAATAATCAACAAATCTAGCGTCAGACCAACCATGACTCGGGGGAGGGGATCTCCCCTTCCCTGACCGCATCCCAAAACCAGCCCAGATGGTCGCCACCTCCCTAACCATTCCTCCCACCTCAAGCCCCACCCCCATCTCCTACCCACTAACCTCATCCCGCCTCCTTGTCCTGTCCGTCCTCCCCGGACTGACCTATCCCCCACCTAAATCCCCACCTACATTCACCTTTACTGGCTCTAACCCCGCCTCTTTGACCCGTCTGTCTCCTCTCAACCTATCTTCTCCTTTATCCATCTTCTATCCGCTTCCCCCTCTCTCCCTATTTATTTCAGAATCCCCTTCATCCCGCCATTTCTGAAGAAGGGTCTTGACCGGAAACGTCAGCTTTCCTGCTCCTCTGATGCTGATTGGCCTGCTGTGTTCATCCAGCTCCACAACGTTTTATCTCATTCTTAAGTGTGTTTGCATGACTTACCTCACCCCAGCCAAGTGGTTGTGATTTCCACATTCTAATACATCGCTGAGTAAAAAAGGTTCTCCAGAATTCCTTATTGGATTTATTAGTCTATCTACTAGCCACACAAGTGAAAAGAATTTATGTCCACCCTATGAAATGCCTTTGTAATTTTGAAGACCTCCATCAGGTCACCCTAAGCTTTCTCTTTTCTAGAGATGAAAATGAGACCCGAGCTGATCAGACTCATAATTATAACATCACAAATCTAGTAGCATCCTTGTCAGTCTTTATCTGCAGTACTTCATATCCTTTTATGTAATATGGACAGCAAGATTGCACAGTACCCTATGATCTAACCAAATTTTAAAACATATTTAGCTTCATACACTATTATAAAGTGTCCTACATGTACAAATGTTTCTTTTTTCACTGTGTCCAAATGTCACCAAACAGTTGTTTACTTCAGTGAACCTTTACATCAGAGTGCCTAAACCTATATTTGACGGACAGTATAGAGGCTGCCTCTTTCTCTTCACTATACACTACTATTTAACTTTAAACAGTCTCAACCAGGCTTCAAGTGGGTATGGGCCACAGAAAGCGGCCCTGAGAATACGGGCAACTGTCAAGAATGTCTGATGTGAGACTGAAAAAGCAATGCAGTGAGAAGATCTCTCCAGGGTCTGAAGAAGGAAGCTTCGGATAAATCTTACAAAACCCTCACTGGTGGGTGAATAAAGGGTGTTAAAAATAAGAAATCTTTTAATATTAATACCCATCATTACGATGCCCAGAAGAAACCACAGCATCACACACATGAATGGAACTAGCTCTGAGTTGTACAACTTGATGCAACACAAGGAGCTAAATGTTAAAGCCCTCTCTTTTCCTATTCAGTCACAGGACACTGGCATTGCTGGCTGGGCCAGGGTTTATTGCTCATCCCTAGTTGTCCTTGAGAAGGTAGTGAACTGCACTCTTGAGCCACTGCAGTCCACATCATGTAGGTTTACCTACAATATCGTTAAGGAGGAAATTACAGGAATTTGACCCAGTGACTGTGAAGGAATGATAATATATTTCCAAGTCAGGATGGTGAGTGGTTTGGAGGGAAACTTGCAGGAGGTGGTGTTCCCATGTATCTGCTGCCCTTGTCCTCCATGACAGAAATGATTGTGGGTTTGGAAGGTGCAGTCTAAGGATCTTTGGTTAATTTCTGCAGTGCATCTTGCAGATGCTACACACTGCTGCCACTGAACACTGATGGTGAAAAGAGTGGATGTTTGTGGATATAGTGCCAATCAAGCGGGCTGCTTTGTCCTAGATGGTGTCAAGCTTCCTCAAGTATTGTAACTTTGCAGTATCCTGTATCTTCAACAATTTCACGACAATATGTGGAATTAACTGATTAGGACCTCTGCAGGAGGCTGAGATGGATCACCCACTCAGCACTTCTGGCTCTGTTGGAAATGTTTCAGCCTTATCTTCCTGTCAGCGTTTGAAAGCAAGACATTCTATCTCCCATTTTATAAAGGAGCAGTGGAGACATTGGGCAGCTCTCCCATCCTTGGACTGTTAACGTCCTTAAGTTGCCTACTGATGCTCACTAAACAGCCTCATCCCACTCCCACAGGTTTTTTTTCATGCTTATCATGAGTCCATTAACATCTTGCCAAATAAAATGACTGTGGGATATCCAAATTTTATCTAGATGAGCTTCCAGTTGAGTTTTTATTTGGGAGAGTGGGGATGGGTGATATTGTGTGAAATCCAGCACAATTTTTTTTTGTTAGTAATGCAGGTCTCTGTTGAGTAGTCTACACACTTATAATTAGCATTTAAAGTAAAATGTTACTGACTGCCATCAGCAAGGTAAAATAATGGTGCAAAAACAACATTCTGTGGAAGATGGAAATCTAGAAACTAGAATAAAAATGCAGCAAATATGCAACAGGTTTGGCAACATCTGTGGACAGAAAGAGAGACCAGGGCAGATGCAAGCTCACTGTCTACAACAGCACAATCAGACGCAGAGAAGTTATTTTCCTTTGTGGGAGTATCTAAAACCAGAGGGCACAATCTCACAAAAAAGGGGGCACTCATTTAAGATACAAAAATTACTTTTCCCAGAGCGGAGTGAACCTGTGGATGTCTTTAATATAGAGGACAATAAAGGGTACATTGTTAATTACATTCAATGGTGAGACAGACAGATTTTTAATCAGTTAGTGAATCAAGGGTTATAGGGAAAAGACCGGAAAATGGCACTGAGATTATCAGATCAGTCGTGATCTCATTGAATGATGCAGCAGACCTGATGGCCTACTTTTGCTCCAAATTTTATGGTTTTACATTACTAGATTACAGGGTTACAGAACTGAGGTTCAAAACCCACTCCAAATTTTCAGAGTTTAAAATTTTTGGAAAGTAAAAATTGGTGACTGAGGTTTCTGTATTGTTCTAAATCCACAACTGTTTCACACATCACATAACATGTTTCCAGGGGCCTTGGTGCCCTCAGCCAGACTAGAATTTACATGACTTCAGCCAAGAACCATGGCACTCAGTTGGCCCACCATCACCTTCAAATGACCACAATGGAATGGGGTGAGGATATGAAAAGTTCTAAAGAAACATACTTTTTTTATTGCTTTGCCGGGAACAGGCAATAAATGCTAGTAATGTCCAAGAATAAATTTTGGAGAAACAAATGAGTTGAAAAAAATGTTGAAACCAAAAGGCAGTAGCAAGCTGTCTGTAAAGCCAGTTTAAGACTAATGTAAATTATTGATAACACTTCTAATTACGGTTGGTGTGGACACAATCAATAGCAGGCAGGCTTTTACTGCAAAGGCACAGGATTTTGTGTATGTATTATACAACATACATCCTTTGGTAATGTTTGAAACTCGGTGTCAGTCACATGACACCATACACCTTCATACCCAATTTCAGAATCTCACTCTGTGCTGCTGCGATGGTACACACTGCAAAATAGTAAGGACACTCAAATTTGAATGCTAAAGTCTAGACTGCAAAATATAACAAATGACATACGGTTGACAGTGAGTTTCGGGCCATAATTCACTTTCATAGTTTATGTCATCGTTAGAGGTGTTTGATTGAATTCCTGCCTCTCAACACCCTGCCAGACAGCAGTTATTGGATATTTGTTACCTTGCACAGTGTGTCTGAAGCACCATTGACGCAATCATTGGTCCTGTGAATATTCCTGTCCAAGGCTCTCTCAACAAGGTCTTGACAGAACTGCTGTAATCCAATGGTAAGCAGCTCATCTGATGTTCCAGTCAGTTAATTAATAGGGACTGAAGTTTACTTGGGAAAAGTAGGAACAGGGTACTGAGTTGGATGATCAGCTCTGATCATTCTGACTGGCAGAGCAGGCTCAATGGCTGGAATGGCTTACTCTTGTTCCTATTTTCTATGTTTCTATGTAACTGCATGTCATGGTATGGGGTCATACAGGGTAGAAAGGCCCAATGCTTACTCCGTTTATGGGCAGGATTAGCAGATTGTATTTGGGGCTTTAGAAAGGAGATGGAGGCCAGGGAATGGGGGTTCGTGGTGGTAGTGTTGAATTAATCAATCAGCCAATATATCTATTACTGATTGTTAGCAAGGCTGCGTACTCACCGACTATGCACCTTATACACTCATTCCACCCCAAGTCCATTGACAAGTATTCTGAGTGACACCACCATTGTAGGTTGGATCTCAAATAACAAGGCAGATTGCAGGAAAGAGATTAAGTACTTAGCAGCATGGTATAAAGACAACAATCTCTCCATCAACGTCAGCAAAACGAAGGAGCCAGTCATTGACTTCAGGAAGAAAGGCGGAAGGTATGCCCCTGCCTGCATCAATGATGCTGAGGTGGAGAAGGTAGAGAGCATCAACTTCCTGGGAGTGATGATCACCAACAATCTGTCCTAGCCTTGACGCGACAGTCAAGAAAGCACAACAACGCTTCCATTTCCTCAGGAGGCTAAGGAAATTTGACATGTCTACGAAGACTCTCACCAACATTTATAGATCCACCACAGAAGGCATCCTATCTAGATGTATCACAGCATAGTATGGCAACTGCTCTTCCCAAGACGGCAAGAAACTACGGAGAGTTGTGAACACAGCTCAGTCCATCACGCAAACCAACCTTCTGTCCACTGACTCCATCCATTGCCTTGGAAAAGCAAGCAACATAATCAAAGACCTCTCCCACCGTGGGTATACTCCCTTTCACCATCTCCTGTCAGGCAGAAGATAGCAAGTTTGAATACACGTACGAACAGGTTCAACAACAGATTCTTCCCTGCTGTTATACTTGATCACACCTTTCAAATATTAATGTTGATCTCTCTTTACACCTTCTCTGCAGCTGTAACACTATTGTGTACTCTGTTCTGCTACCTGATACACCTTGAGTGGTGCAATCTGCTATAGACCATGTAATGCAAAACTTTTCATTGTATCACGGTACATGTGACAAAAATAAATTTAAAAAAAATCAAAACTGGTCATCAGCAAATATTATAGAAAGAAACAAAGCTGTTTTGCCAGCCTCAGGATGACTCACAGTGGCTTAAAGTCCTTGAAGTACTTGTGAAGTATAGTCACTAATGTAATTTGAAAATGCAGCAGCCAAATTATGTGCAGCAAGTTTCCATAAACAGCAATGTAATAATGATCAGATTGTCTATTTTAATTGAAGGCAATGTATTTATCAGTTTCCAAAGAGCACCATAGAATATGAGACAGACAGTCCTTGCTTTAATATTTAATCTAAGAGACGACAAATTGAATAGCACATTGGTAGGGGAGGCAATGGCTTAGTGGTGCTATCGCTGGACTGCTAATTCAGAGACTCGTGTAATGTTCTGGCGATCTGGGTTTGAATCCTGTCATGGTAGATGGTGAAATTTGAATTCAATAAAAATCTGGAATGAAGAGGTGTTTAATGACGACCATGAATCCATTGTCGATTATTGGAAAAACCCATCCAGTTCACTAATGTCCTTTGGGGAAGGAAACTGCCATCCTTACCTGGTCTGGCCTAATATGACTCCAGACCCCCAGTAATGTGGTTGACTCTTAACTGCCCTCTGAGCTATTAGGGATGGGCAACAAATGCCAGCCTAGCCAGTTAAGTGCTTGTCTAATGAATGAATAAAAAAGAAACAACACTCCCTCAGAACCACACTAAAACGTCAGAATAGATTGTGGGATAACACAGTGTGGAGTAGAGGAGCATGGCAGGCCAGGCACCATCACAGGAGCAGGAAAGTTGACGTTTCGCGTTGGGACACTTCTTCAGAAATGGGGGAGGGGGAAAGGAGCTCTGAAATAAATAAAGAGGGGGTGGGGCTGGGGAAGTAGGTAGGATGGTGGTAGGTGAGTGCAGGTTGGCAGTGGTGGGCATTGGTAGTGAGGTGGGAAGAGCAGATAGGTGGGAGAGAAGATGGACAGGTTGTGTTAGGTCAAGGAGGTGGGGATGTGAGGTAGGGTTGGTCATGGGATGAGGCTGGGGGTGGGGAGATTTTGAAACTGGTGAAGTCCACATCGAGACCATTGGGTTGTTGGCTCTCAAGGCGGAATATGAGGTGCTGCTCCTCCAGTTGCCGGGTCGCGTCATTGTGACACTGGAGGAGGCCCAGGATGGACATGTCAGCCAGAGAGTGGCAGGGGTTGTTGAAATGGTTCATGACTGGAAGGTGTCGTCGTTTGTCATGAACAGAGCGCAGGTTGTCTACAAAGTGGTCTCCGAGCCTCCACTTGGTCTCACCGATGTAGAGGAGGCCACATTGGAAGTAGCAGATGCAACAGACCACATTGATGGATATGCAGATGAACCTGTGTCTGATGTGGAAGGTTTTTTTGGTTCCTTGGATGGAGGTGAGGGGGGGGAGGTGTAGCACTTTCTGCGGTTGCAGGGAAAAGTGCCAGAGTTGGTGGGGCTAGTGGGGAGTGTGGAGTAGACGAGGGAATTTCTGACTTGAGCATCAGCAGGTCTTACTATCCCAGATTAGACCGTGAGCTCTTTTTCAAAAAATACTTCAACTCTGACTCTTCTACTCCAGCAGCAAAATCACGACAACTGAGCCATGGGTGTGATTTCATTTGTAAACCCCTGTGTAACTTACATTGACATTAAAACACTTTGGGACATCTTGGGGACATGAAAGGCACTACAAAAATGCAAGTTGTGCTGCCAGTCAAAACTGATTGCTTGTTTGGGTTGCAGGGAGGAGCTAGAGGAACATAGAAAATGAATAACCCAAAATAACAATAATCCAGAAATTTAAATATCTAAGGTGCACCTATATCCTGAATCGACAACTTCTCCTAATCTTTGTCTTCTATATTTTCAATACATTTCATTGGGGGAAAGTAGATCTGGAATTTTAGTGCGAGTCCAGTGGTCAGATTACTGGTGAGGTGCAGACTTTCACACAAATGGAATAAATGGAACCTATGAAGGATTGTGACCTTGGGCAAAGCACTAAAGTCAGTGGCCTTAAAAGTGATCATGCACTGACTAATGCCAGCAGCAACCTGAATGGCGAGGACACAGTGAATTGGGTTCGGACTCCTGGTATCATCAAGATATGCTTGGCTTGACAATGGACATCATCCGTGCCCCAGGAGTTAGCTAATATGTAACGGTGGTGCTGGAAATGCCAGTAGTCTGGGAGTCACGTAAAACTAGAAGCGGGAGAAACAAAATTAACTTGACATGAATCATAATTTGAAATGCATCTTCACAATTTTGATCATTCCTTTCTATTTCTGGACTCAATTTTAGGAAAATGCCACTTGGCATACTCAGGTGGCAAAGATTTTCCCCGAAACTGGATCCGTCACATTTTAAGATCTTAAGAAAATTGCGCATCTCTGCCTGATGTCTGAGCAGATGTGGTAAGGGCAAAACAGCCCAGATGAATACCCGAATCAATCATTTCATCAACTGCCAGAAATAAATGAAGCAGACAAAGATTAGACATGGGACAAATAAAAGAGGTAAAAGGAATCTTGAAATCCACAGCAGAAGAAAATTCCACAGACCAGACAGTTGGCAGAGGCACAAGCACTGTTCATTTTCTAAATTAATATAAGCAGTTTTGACTCTGCTGTCTTTCTTAAAGATAGCTGTTGTTGCCCAATCACACACACATCTATAACGGCAGCACAATTTTCCTGGAGGCCAGAGCAGGGAGTCAGTGGCACAAAGCATGTGTCATCATCAGGGTACCTGGGGCACAAGGTGTAAAGGAACATTGACCTTTCTGCTGTTAATTTGTTCAATCTGATCCTTGTGAAGATCTGGAGCTGTTGGGGGTGACTATTAGTCCGATCTCCTACCGCTTTTCGGGTAGCACAGTGCCATCATGATTACCTTGTGGCTACTACTAATGTTTTGGAGTACTAAAGGGAAGAGAGAGAGACAGAGAGAGAGAGAGAGAGAGAGAGAGAGAGAGAGAGAGAGAGAGAGAGAGAGACAGAGAGAGAGAGAGAGAGAGAGAGACAGAGAGAGAGAGAGAGACAGAGAGAGAGACAGAGACAGAGACAGAGACAGAGACAGAGACAGAGACAGAGAG
>JAHRHZ010000144.1:9599484-9641991 GCA_024137785.1 Ginglymostoma cirratum | reverse complement strand
AGAGACAGAGAGAGAGACAGAGAGAGAGACAGAGAGAGAGACAGAGAGACAGAGAGAGAGAGAAAGATGGGTGGGGACACAATCAATGGGACATTTTGAAAATACAAGACGGAAATTGGAAAATAAAACATTCTGTACAAGAATGCACCATTTTTAAAAAATGTATAAATAATCCCTCCTTCAACTTATTTATTTTCTTTGCTGATACATGACAGAGACTAAAAGAAAGGAAAACCTACATTTCTATAGTGCCTTTCACAGTTTGCACAACATGCCAACGCATTTTACTACCAAATAAAATAATAACACCAGTGTCTAAATATGGAGTAGCAGTTGTGGCTGAGTTTTAGTGTCCTTGCCTCCGATTCAGTAGATCGTCAGTTTAAAACCTAGTCCTGAAGCTCAAAATTCAGGTCTACCTGGCAATACTCTGAGTCAGAAGGTTGAGGGTTTCATGCTCCACTCCGTGTCCTCAGCATAAAACTAAATGCTGATGAGCCAGCAGAGTAATGAGGGAGGGTTGCCATCTCTCCGATAATCTACTTGATCAAGGCCCAGTCTGCTCTCTGAAGTAAACATAAACAAACCAAATGTGATATTTTGTAAGCATGGTGTCCAGGTCAAACTTATTCAACCAACATCACAAAATCATATTGCCTGGTTATCCCACATTCTGATGTTAATCACATTACTGTTTGTGGAAGTTTGCTGCGCATATTGCTGCACTTCCCACATTACAACAATGAATATTGACTAAACAACTTTTGGACATCTTGAGATTATGAACAGCACAACAAGTATGCAAGATCTTTCTTTCTCTCAATTAAGGCTAATGTGAAACAATGTAAATTAAGTAGCACTTAAGCAAAATTGCCACACAATCACCAGCTTCCCTTTAGCTTCACTGGCATTACTATCGCCAAAATCCCAGACATCGAAATTCTGGGTGGGTTACCCGTGACCACAAACTGAACTGGACCAGCCATAAAAACACCATAGCTACAAGAGGAAATCAGGCAAGGAATTCACCTGCTGACACCCCAATACCTGCCCATCACGCACAAGGCATAAGTCAGGAGTGTGATGGAATACGCCCCACTTGCCTGGATGAGTGCAGCTCAACAGCACTCAAGATACTCAGCACCAGGAGAAAGCAGCCCACTTGACTGGTACTCCATTCACACCTTCAACATTCACCCCTCCACCATGGCATAGTGCAGCAACATTATGAAACATCTAAACAACACATTGTAGTGACTCATCAAGGCTCTTTCAACATTTAAACACTATCACCTAGAACAAGGACAGCAGGCATGTAGGAACACCAACACTAAGTGGCACACCAGAGAAATTACGCGCTAGTACTACTTGCTCCAGTTGAATCTCTGGTATTAACACGTCGGTCCTCTACAGGAGAAACTGCAGCCTCTCAACAACTGTGGTCAAAAGACTGCGTGACTGTTACAAGATGTAATCAGGTTCTCATATGACAGGTTAACACAAAGAACTGTGGAAGCTAGAGATCCAAAACAAAAATAACTGGTGAAACTTAGCAGGTCTGGCAGCATCTGTGTGGAGAAAGCAGAATTAACACCGAGGCTCCATGTTGGTTGGCAAACAATCTAAGATATACAGAAGTCCATTAGTGCTCAAATCCATTCTTTTTAAAGATCTGTGAAGATTGGCAACCCTAGGCTGCAACCATGCTCATCCCCTCCTGTCAAGGTGAGCTGTACTGTGCTTTGTACTGAAATCATGGGGAGCGAGTAAATCAAAGCATTCAGCTGGAAGCAGCTTGAGTTGAATTTACTGGAACATGCTGATGGAAACACATTATGATGTCTCAATTCCAAAGTACAATGGTGTTTCAGCAATTGGAAATCGAGGTTTGAGAATAACTGTGATCTCAATTCATAGTCTCTCTTGGAATGAGTTACACAGAGTTTAAAGCAGTGAAACAGCCCAACAGAATGCTCCACACAAAAGTCTCCTCTCATTCTACTCCAGCAAACTAAATCAACATAATCTCTTGGCCTTTCTCCCTTCTGTACTTATCTGGCTTCCTCTTTAAATGCATTTGTGGAAGAGATAAAGGGTACTGAAATTTACCAGTGAATAGTGTCCTACAATGCACAATTTACTACATTCGGTGCTATCAGACATTGGAAATAAAAACTGAACATTAAATTCAATCTCTCTCAGCCTTGCCACACAAGAATAATCCATCATTATTGCTTCATCCAGATCATTAAAGACTAAATGTGACTATAACCATAATGGTTGCAGGAAAATCAACAGACAAGTATCACTGGCTGTAGTTGTTAAACAGTGCACGATGAAATCAAACTGCTTGTTCACTTAGGGACAAAGCAAAATCTCTTTTGGAAATTGTTATAAGTTGATGCGCTCAGTCTGTGTGACACCATTAGTATGATAAACAGTTGAGCATGTATCAGAGCCTGAGCCTTGGATCGAAGCGACTTGTGATAAATCTACTCCAGCAGTTACTGGAGGCAGGAGCTTAGTGCTTGGCCCCATTTTCTCACAGTTTAACTTGCACCTCTTACTCCCCTGTTCTGCCTCTTACAGTGTAATCTATCTAATGATACAAGGCACCTCTTTAAATGGCCAACACCCAGGGGATCCCCAATAGCTGCTTAATAAGGACAGTAAAAAGCCCCAGCATACAAAACGTCGACTAAATCTGTGAGCTACTCAAAGGCTTCCAGACACTAATGAAGACACAGTACTTTTTAAAACTGTGTCAGGCTGCCATGAGATCTGAGAAACATTTCCCCTGCTAGTAGCTGTTAGCGCTGCTAAATGCTTAAGCTCCCGCCTCGAAATCATCACACTGATTACCAGGGACATTGATTACCAGTACAAAACCAAGATGCCAACAGTATCAAAAAGACCAAGGTAAATATTACACCGTTAAGAATCGATCTTCAAAAAAGAAAAATCTTCATCACTTTATGGTTTCAAAATATAACATTCCTCTCGCTCTGCTTACCTCAGCCTGGGTTCAAACTGATGTTATTATCTTTTAAATAGAGTATTTACATATTATTTTTGGTTATTACAGGTTATTTTTACTATCAATCCTACTTCTCAAAGGCCTCATCAGTTAATTTTAACTTGGCTGCTAACTTAGCCGAAAAATGCTGACTGGACTGATTGAATGTAATATTAAGAGACTGTTTTTGCTTTGTCTAAATATTTAGCATAAAATCCAGTTTGTGTGGTCCTATACATTGGACCATCTGGGGAAATTTATGAAGATAATTTCATACTCTTACTGCTCAGGGAAAGACCGAGACTGTCCATTAAGTTTATCAAACAACGATATTATGCCCAACAATCAGATACCAGGTCCTGCATGGACTTAGACTTCCATTTGCATCTGTGTAATAGTAACAAAAAAGTCGACAATATAAGTCATGTCATGCACTGCACTCTAAAGGCATTCTGCAAACAGTATAAATATCCCTTGCTATATCCATGGTCCCTTGCATCATGAACAAATTAAATTGGTTACGGTTAGAGGTTACAGTTGCTTTGTAACTACCAGAATGTAAATTCATCTGCACTCAATGAGCGTGATGTGTTCAATAATTCAGTAACACAAATGTATATTTTTTAAGCCGCTGACACTTACAATGACTGATAAATGCATTTCCTTTAGAAACATATTACTGGCTTTCCTTCACATTCTTTTCAATTAAGCCCAAATTAAACTGTAGGCAACATCAATACATAATTTCTCTTTCAGTGTGATATAAAGCTAGAGAAGTCTCGTCCAGTATCAGTAATACACTCACCAGTCCTTAATTATTGGAATCAATACAGTATGAAGGCATACACTACTTTCTCCGTTTCACCCTTCCAATCCCATTTTCCACAAGGATTCTTACTTCACGGATCCTTCTTTTGGTTGCCAGTGACAAGTAATGCTGTAGGAACATTTGGAATTTCACAGGAAGTGCTTACAATATTGGATCATTGTGGCAAACCTCTCCATTCAGGACAGAAATTAAACTAATCAGTAAAAGTTCCAATGACAGTTAAGAATCTTGGAACACAGCACTGATGCTTATTAAGTAATTGCAAGTAATTCTAATATTTTAGCATATCAACTGAATGGTCGCAAAAGCAGAAGTAGGCAACTAAGCCACTCAAGTCTCTTCCATCACCTAAGCGGATCATCCTGCTCCTCTGATGCTGCTTGGCCTGCTGTGTTCATCCAGCTCTACACCTTGTTATCTCATGATTAATGTGTATCTTGTAGGTCTTGAGGCACAGTGGGTAGTATACCAGACTCTTGAGTCAGAAGCTATGGTTCGAAGCTATCTCAACTCTTGACAGGCGACAAAGCTGCCTTCAGAACACAGTCAAGCCAATGGTAGGCAGTAAGAGCAGAAGAGATTGCTGTCAGTCATGTGAGCCTACAATATACATGTAAATGTATGTGGTACCACAGCAACTCACAGTCCTTCAGTGAACTATGGCACCTGCATGTAACATGTGTCTTATAACATTACTAAACCTTTCCACCTTTAATTCCATCTTCAAGTCCATCCTTAAATCCTACCAGTCACCTACTCTAATATCCCTTGGTGTACTTCAGTTTTAAATTTTGTTTAATTGCACTCCAAATGAAATGCCCTTGGATGTGACACTGCGCAAAAAGATGTTACATAATTACAAGTTATAGATGTTAATTTTGCATCTCTTAAAGATTTGTCCTCCCGCACCCACCTTGGCTAGATTACTACTGTGTAATCACTGTTGTGTATGGCTTACAAAGGAATGGCTTATACAGCAAATATGTACATTGATAATGGCTGTAAATTCAATCTCCTCCCTCTAACTGTTGTATGACAATTGCATCCTAAGAATCAGATCCTTGTGCATGACAAATCCACCCAAACAGCACAAGCTTTACCACAAACATAAATAACTACATAAAGCTGGACATGTGACAGAAACTAAAATGTCACCAAAATTCAGTAGATTTTCCTTTTCAGAGGTCCAGGTCAACGAATCAAGGTGAGGTGGAATGGAGATGGTTGTATCTTGCACCCAACCTCATGCGGTACCTGTCATGGGGGTGCTTAATTGGGCAAAATTAGAGGGAGCTTTATTCAGTATTGAACCCTGCACAGGTCCTGCACTTAGGCTTCACTCTATGCAACATGCTTACATTGAAGCAGCAAAACTAAAGTAGAAGCTGTGGGCCAGATCTCCTGGTTAGTGATGTGATGGTGGCAATCGTTACTGACCACAAGGGTAATTATGGTCTTACCTTTTACCTTGCAGCTGGATCTCCCTGTCCTGGCTGTTGCAGCAATCTCTCACTGTAACTAAGCTCAGGGAACAATAGTGAAGAGGAACACGGCTGAGGACAGACTCCCTTTCTACCATATCTGCTGCACTGTTCAAAGAACTTTTTAATAGTCTCAAAAGTTTTAGTGGGGTTAGTGGGGGGACTGAATGGGTGAAGGAGGGGGATTGAGTTAGGGGGTGTTGAGTGGGTGAAGGGTAACGGAGGGCTGATTGGATAAAGAGGGGTGGAGCAGGTGAAGAGCGGTAGACAGGATGGGCGGAGGTCGAATGGGGACTCAGCAGTCTGGGTGGTAGGGTGTGGATTCAAAAGGGGTGGGGGTGCTGCTGAGTCGGGTGTAGGAGTGTGAACAGCCGGGTGTGGAGAGAGGGAATGAAGAGGCAGGTTTAGTTGGGGGGTTTGTGGTGAGTGCTGGTGGGATAACCTCAACTATTAGCCCCTCACCTGGGACAAATGGAAGTGTCAAGGCATTTTTGGAGAGGCCTGGGTAATGCAGTGTTTAAATTTCTGGGGAAGCTAACATGCACGTGCAGTCAGGACATCCTGACGGTCCTAGAGTGAGAGATACGAATGTTTCAACATTCGCTCCTATTGCCATTGGAACATCTGGTCCAGTATTTCAGTTTGCATGGACAGCGGTAAAAACACCGAATGGGCAGTGGTAAAAACACACCCAAATGAAACAGAAATAAAAATGCATTGATTGTAAAAAATATCAGAGTAAGCAGTTACTTTGAGAAGATGCAGTAGTTAAATTACAATTAAAAATGCATTGCTGTGAAAATACCAATGATAAAAACTGACAGTGACAGCTGGTACATATAATGATGGATGTATTTCTTTTCCACATCAATAAATCTCAATTCACTAAATAAATGAAAAACTGCAAATCACAATTTCACCCAGGTAACTGGCATTGTAATCGTCCAACTTATAGAGTATCCTTTACTGGAAAACATGTAACTTCATCAAGTTGTTAATGCTATTAGGCCTATGGGGTTATTCTGTTGATGTTCATTAGACTCATGGAAACACAGCTTAGGCAAGATGGTGGAAGAGTTGGGGTTAAGGGCACAAGGAATGGCTACATACACACATGGAAAAGGTTCAAGGAGGAGACGAAAGCAAACTGTGGCTCTCTCATGTCTGGTTCGTGTTCAGCCGAGGTCTATTTCTTCTCTCCCTCTTGGATATGGAATGATCTCATGGGAAAGATTTTAGGACAGTTTTAACTGAGCACATCCAAGTTATTATTTTAATTCACGAAGACTTGGATGGCTGGTGTGAGAAATGGCATTATGGCATTGCACAGAGGACATGCCTAATGTTAACGAAGGGAAGGCAGTAAGGATGGGGTCGGGGGGTCGGGAAACACTTCTTCACCTCAGGAATTTGCAAAACATAGAGCCAATGAAGTGTAATATTTAGATCAGAATGTGTCAATTTGTGCACAGCAAGCACCACAATAAGACATGTGACAATGACAAAATAATCTGTTTGTGCTGACTGGGGGATGAATATCGGCTTGGAAACCAGGAGAACTCCCCTGTTCTCTTTCAAAATAGCACCATGGGACTTTGTATGTCCAAGTGAGAGAGCAGGATCTCTGCTTCATGCCTTATCTAAAAGGTAGCACCTCTGACGTTGCAACCTCTCTTAGCACTGGAATGTCAGCCTAGATTTTGCGCTTAAACCAGTGGGGTGAAATTTGAACCCATAGCCTTGGTGCAAAGGTGAGTTTGCTAGCTACTGAGCCACAGCTGATGCACAGAGGGCACGATGAACTTAAAGTCTGAAGAACAAATTTTAAAATAAATTTCTTGTCGAGAGAGAACAGATTTACAACAACAACAACAACAACAATTTGCTTCCAATATTTTGCAATAAACAACTTTTAATTGGCAAAGCCAATCACAAACTGGCGACTTTATTATCTCAATCAAGTTCCAGAGTGTTTGATGTGTGAGCTTTGTTGAATAAATCACACCCACAGAAATAAACAAGGTCATGAATGTGTTTCCTCCTCTGTGCCTGTGGCAGCATACTAAATGGATACGATAACAAGGCAAAGGGATAATGAGACATTCCGCCATTTCTCAAACACCTGGCCATCGTGAGGCAAATTAGGAATTCCTTAATTTCTGAACTGTTTCTCTCTCCTATAGATGCTGGCCGACCTGTTAAGTTTCTCCAGTATTTTCTGTCTTTCTCTAAACCACATTGTGAGACTTACCACTGCTGATGCCAGAGTTAGCGATGACCGTGGCTTCACTCCACTGGTCAGCACTGGACACGGAGTATGAGCGTTGGTGCATGCCCTCGGGACGGCTGTTGAAGGAGACCAGGCTGATTCCACATGCCATCTGTGTTGCTGAGCCTGTAGGGGTCACATTACCTGAGGTTGGAAAGAAAAGGAGCTAAGTCCCTTAATGGAAGCATTGCCTTGTATATAGTGCATGGTGCTCTCTCAGATGCATCACCATCTAACAGTAGCATAATGCTCAATGAGCGAGTGGACAGAACAGCACAGACAGGCTGAGCATTCATCCTCTGTAAAGTTCAGTTTATTTACAACTCTACTGCCATATCCTAAATAACAAGTAATCCAGTTCATTCATCACAGCTCTGGGTCAATACTTATATTGACTCCTGGTTCCCCAACAACTTTACAATTCTAATATTCTCAAATGAGAGCAGAAGGTGCTGGAGAAACTCAATAGATCTGGCAGCATCTATTGAGACAGAAACGGAGTTAATGTTTCCAGTCCAATGTGACTCTGGAACTGAAGGGGATTGGATAACTGCTTTTTATGCTGCCTACAAAGGGGAAAGAGGAGCAAATGGAACACGTGGCAAAAGTGCCCAGAGCAGAAGGCAAATGGAGTGCTAATGGTATTATAGGGGAGTTGTTGATGCCGAATAGGTGTTAATGACAGATCACTAGCAGATAATTGGTCAGCTTTGCTGAGAGCAGATACATGAAAACCCAAGACAGGGTCGGGAGTTAAATGAAGTATAGCAGCATTCATGCTCCAAAGTTGTTGAATTCAATATTGAGTCCGGAAGACTGTTTAGTGCATCAGCGGAAAATGAAATGTTGTGCCTCCAGCTTGCTCTGGTTTCTTTGGAACACTGCAGCAGACTTAGGGCAGAAATGTTAGCTTCCAGTCATTTGCTATTTTAATAAAAACTGAAAGAACTGTGGACGCTGTAAATCAGGAATAAAAAAAGAAGTTCTGAGGGTCCCTGGATCCAAAACGTTAACTCTTGTTTTTCTTCACAGATGTTGCCAGACCTGCTGAACTTTTCCAGCAACTTCTGTTTTTGCGCTATTTTAATATACCATCTTGCATAAAGGTGCTGTTTCCACTCCTGTCACTGTTCTCACAACCTCTGCGGATCTCTCCCTACAGCTTCCCACCTCGTAGGCCCCCAGCCCATACAACTTATTTCTACCTTCTTCGCAAAACCCACTCATGAGATTGCCCCGAGAGCCTCATTGAGTCAGGCTGTTCCTGTCCAACCTAGACATTTTCCTTCCCATCTTGATGGTTTCTCCCCACCTTGTTCAATCTTTTTCCACCTACATTTGAGATCCTTCTGGTGTTTTATGTTGGTTCTATATTTTCCAGTTTCCTGGTTCTAGCTGCCTCTTCACCATGAACCATGTAATTCCTCTACACATTCATACCCCATCAAGATGATCTAAAGGCTCTCTGCTTTTTCCTCAAAAGCAGGCTTGAACAATCCCCATCCACTATCACCCTTCTCTGCTGGTTAAGGTCATTCCCATGTTGAACAATTTCTCCTTTATCATGTCACTTTCTCCAAGTAAAAGGTGTGTATCTATATTTGCATGGATCTCAGTTGTGCCTGATATTTTTGGTGCAGCTTTCTGCTCTCATCTGGAATTCATCTCTGCTTCCAATTTTCATCCATCTCGCACATACATTCAACGGTAAGGTCCTGGGGAGTGTTGCTGAGCAGAGAGACCTTGGAGTGCAAGTTCCTTGAAAATGGAATTGCAGGTAGATAGGACAGTGAAGAAGGTATTTGATACACTTGTATTCAATGCATTGACCAACAAAGGCAAGAGTTGGGGGGTCATGTTGCAGTCGTACAGGACATTGGTTAGGGCACTTTTGGAATATTGAGTGAGATTCTGGTCTCCCAGCTATAGGAAGGATGTTGTGAAACTTGAAAGGGTTCAGAAAAGATTTACAAGCACGTTGCCAGGGTTGGAGGGTTTGAACTAGGGGAAGAGGCTGAATAGGCTAATTCCCGTGGAGTGTTGGATGCTCAAGGGTGACCTTATACAGGTTCAAAAAATCATGAGGGGCATGGATAGGGTAAATAGACAAGGTCTTTTGCCTGGGGTGGGCGAGTCCATAACTAGAGGGCATAGATTTAAGGTAAGAGGGGAAAGATTTAAAAGGCACCTAAGGGGCAACTTTTTCACGCAGAGGGTGTTGTGTGTCTGGAATGAGCTGCCAGAGGGTGGTACAATTACAACATTTAAAAGGTATCTGGATGGATGTATGAATGAATTGGAAGGGGTTTTAGAGGGATATGGGCCAAATGCTGGCAAATGGGATTAGATTTATCTAAGATATCTGGTCAGCATGGACGAGTTGGACCGAAGAGTCTGTTTCCGTGTTGTACATCTCTATAACTTTATGTACCTTGTCCACGTCCAGCTCTGACTCTTCCCTTTCCTTCCATGACCTCAGTTTCCATTTCTGGGCATAGGCTGTCCACCAACATCCATTCCAAACCTAGTGGCTCCCAGTTACCTCGAATGCACGTCCTCACAGCCTGTTTCCTGTACAGACTTCATTCCACTCTCCCAGTTTCTCTGTCTCCATCATGTTGATTCTGATGATACTACCTTCCACAGTTTCCTCAACCCCCAACAACTATTGTTGACATGGCCCACAGCTGTGCCTAACCCATTCCCGCACTTCTACCCTCACTTCTTTCCCTTTATTCCAGAACAATCATGGAGTTCCCCCTCTCCTCACTTGCCACTCCATCTCTGAATTCATTAAGGGTCACTTTCCACCATTTCTGCTACCTCAAGCAGTATGCCACATCTGCCAAGCACATCCTCCCCTCCTTTCCGCTGTCAGAATTCTGCGGGGATGTTCCCTCCCCAACAGCCTAATCAATTCTCCGTCACTGTAACATCTGTTTAACACCTCACCTATGCCCCTTCCCACATTATCATCGAAGTGTAACAGTTGCCTTTTTCCCTCTCATTGTCCAAGGCTCCAAACATACCTTCCAAGTGAAGCAGTGATCTATTTATACTTCTTTTAAATTTAGTCTACTATATCTGCTGCTCACAATGTGGTCTCCTCTACATTAGCATGAACAAATGCAGACTGAGTGACTACTTTGCGGAAAACCTCTATCCGTAAGAATTATCCAAACTGTAAATTGCTTCCATTCAAATACACCACCTTGCAGCAATATTTTCTATCTTGGCTTCAAATCATTCTATGCTCTCTCTTCCCACTGCCCTTGCCCTTTTTTATCTTATTAACTTCCTCTAGCACTTCCTTCAATTCTGGCTTCTTGCACATCTTGGATCTTAACTGCTCCACAATTGGTTGACCTGGCCTTCAACTGTGAAGACCCTAAAGCTCTCTCTTCTCTTTAGGATACTTCTCAGAACCTACCACTTTGACCAAACACCTGTCCTAATGTTTTACTCTGGCTTGCAGTTTTTCCTATGAAGTACTTTGGGACATTACACTCTATTAAAGGCACTATAAAAACACAAGCTCTGTGATGAAGAAAAACCACTACAGCCAGTGCAGGTTTATTCATTTTACAGGGCAGGGGGCAGTTTGGGGAATATTAATTTATATTCAATAATATTGGCAAAGGACATCTCAGGCTTATCCAAACGTATGCTGGATTCCCTGCAATACTCTTCTCGCATTGATAAGATGCAGACAAAGACACATAACTGAGAGACAGAAAGAGACAGATATCAAAGTGCAAAGTAGTTGAGCTATTGGAGGAATTATTTTTAGTTCCAACACAAGAGGTAGCCAAAGATAGAGTGCTGCCTGCTGATAAAAGACGCAATCACAACCAGACTTGATCTCCCTGAAAAGAAAAGCTGTAGGACAGCATGGTTGCTGATAGTCCTGTGATCTGCAGAGATGTGGACAGAATATGCAGCAGACAGATGTGGAAGTGCCCTGAGTATGCAGCTATATTGACTGGGTGAGCGAGTCTCGTGGGCTATATACCCTCTTGCTACTAAATTCTTTGACATTCAACATCACATTTATTCAGGCTTCTCAAATGTGCTTGAAATGTCATATTCCTGGGACTCACCATTGGCCTTGAGCTGAAACATCCCCAGAACAGCACAAAATTATCTTTGTGTCTAAATTGGTTTATGGCTTGCTGGAACAGGAGGGCCAGAGTTACCTGAATCAATCCAGTCTGATCCCAAATCAACTGTTGCCAACGGGAAATCTTACTCCACTTCAAAATTCTAAAGGAAGCCTTCCTCTATGCCACCACCAAGTTATGACTTAATAATTCTTCAAAGCGGTTCGGGACCGTTGCTCACCACCAACT
Source organism: Ginglymostoma cirratum (assembly GCA_024137785.1). NCBI lineage: Eukaryota > Metazoa > Chordata > Chondrichthyes > Orectolobiformes > Ginglymostomatidae > Ginglymostoma > Ginglymostoma cirratum. The sequence continues at coordinate 9,630,047 of JAHRHZ010000144.1, read as the reverse complement.
TCTCAAAGGCAATTAGGGACGAGCAATAAGTGATGGCTGAGCCAGCGATGCTGATGTCCTAAGAACAAACAAAATATCTGCCCTCTTCCTCCCAGTCCTTGTCTCCACTTATCGGAAATCTTTGCCTTCTCTTTACTAACCCTCTTGTCAGCAGTGTGCCCCCGTACATTCCATCAAAATCTCTTATAATTTTGAATATGCCTATTAAATTTTCCCTTAAACTTCCCTGTTCCAAGGAGAACAATCTCAGCTTTTCCATTCTCTTCAGAACACTGCAACAAATCCACTCATGTAGTTCACTGATTTCTACAACTTGGTTAATTGGATCTCAGCTTTAAACATTAACATTTAACGTGGCCAATTTATCCAACTTGCTCTAAACTTCCCAGCAGACTTTGAAGTGAATTTATGCTTTTGTGTGCTTAGAAAAGGTTAAGAAAGCATTGGAGTGCACAAGAGAAAGCAGGCTACAGGTTCCCTAAAGAAAAAGTGAATTAATTACAATTTCTTGATATTACCTTTACAAAATTACCTTTACAAAACTGAAAGCAAGCTACCAATTTTGTTTTACATCTGGTGCTTTTACATCTTTTCTGCAAATTATGTTACTGATCAAATCACAGGTCCATGTGCACATTTCCCCCATTCTCTTCCCTATTATTGTGCTGATTGCAGATCCCAGCACAGATTATCCTCCTTGTCTTGTACGTGAACAACATGCATTGTGTACAATCCACATCCTGTTTTTACCGAATGCCACAAACATAAAATCCAGCTGTGTCTGGACAGCGACAAGAATTGGAAACCAATACAGAGTGGCTACTAGCAGTACTGATTTCGATTTTACTGCCATCATCATGATTTTCACTAATATCAGCTGACTCAATCTTGAACCACTACTCAGAATGTGCCCAATGGCCTACAACAGCTTCTCTAGCCCTCCCAGCCTGAGATAACTTTCTCCTCCTTTAAGATGTTCTGTAAAACCTAATTTATTGATGCAAATCATAGAATCCCTACAGTGTGGAAACAGGCCTTTCGGCCCAACAAGTCCACACCAACCCTCTGAAGAGCATCCCACCCAAACCCATCCCCACCACCCCTTCTCCCTGTAACCCACCTAAACTACACATTCCTGAACTCTGCGGGCAATTGAGCATGGCCAATTCACCTAACCTGCACAATCTTTGGACTGTGGGAGGAAACTGGAGCACCTGGAGGAAACCCATGCAGACACGGGGAGAATGTGCAGGTGGAATTGAACCCAGGTCCCTGGCGGTGTGAGGCAGCAGTGCTAACCACTGAGCCACTGTGCGCCCCCCCCCACCCCCACCGAGCCACCGTGCCGCCCCTAATGCCTATATATATGGCTTGATGTAAAATTATACCTAATTTATGTTCCTGTCAGGCACCTTGAATATTTTATCACAATGGGGATGCTATACAAATGCAACGTTCTTGTGTATAATAAAACCAGGCTTAAACCAAAAAACTCCTAACATTCGGTTTCTGCGTACGGTTGTGCTGAGATTTCCTGCAGTGCATTAATCTCCTCCTGCCATTCCAAACTGGCCAACAGCACCTTCACTTCTTTTTGCTCTTTGTTTCTCCAGCAGCTGAGCCGAGGACTAGAAAGGGTTAAATGACAGCAGGCAGCTAATGATGTGCCGACCCATTCACATCAACCACGATTGGTACGTACACAGGGGAGCACTCTGCTGTTTGCAAATGTATTTTAATTTTCAGTAGACCAGGGGCACGCCTGCATAGCAACTAAATATCACTCCCTCTGCACCCCAAACAACAAACAGATAACCCTGGGTGGTGGTGGGGCGTATCCCAAAATCTATAGCAGGAGGGACTCAGGCTCACAAATGATCATTTATGTGCACTACTGCACACAATAGATCAGTTTCTTACTCAACTGGTTTTGATCAATCATGTGCTGGATGACATTGTTAGATTTTAGCTATTCAAGAAACCTGTTCCTGAACTATTTTTAGACTTGATTGCCAGAACAACTAGGCATAATCAAATGCTACAATCTCACTGACCAAAATTATACTGTTGACTTCTGCTCACCGGGTTAATAGTTGGCCTGGTGCAACACTGACTTTACATGCTTCAATCCGTAACCCATTAAAAGGGGAGTGCTACAGTTAAGATTCAATGCATTTGGGTTAGGATTCCAATGAGCCCTTAATGAAATTGCACATGTCACTTTCATCTATGGGTAGCAGTGCACCCAGCAGTGCTCAACGCCCTTTGACTCACTCAGGCTCAAATAAGAAGCCCGGGCATTTCACCCAAGGAGGCAGCTGGTGTCCATAAAGATCACACGTCAGTAGGAAAGTGCACTTCTGGAGTGGAGGGACAAAGGACAGGACATAGTTTAACGTTAATGGAATAAAATGATGTGTTGGCACTAAATAAAAACCAAAAGAACTGCGGGGATGCTGTAGATCAGGAACAAAAACAAAGTTGCTGCACAGTGAGGAAGGGTCACCAGATCCGAAACGTTAACTCTGTTTTCTCCTCCACAGATGCTGCCAGACCTGCTGAGCTTTTCCAGCAAATTTGTTTTTGTTCCTGATGTGTTGACAGTTTTCTGGCTTTGTAAAGCCAGTAGATAGTGATGTGAAAAGGCCAAGAGAATGTAGAGGAAGAACTTGTTTTAATAATGAAGGGGTTCGATAGGGTAGACAAAGAAGATGACATAACTTAAATAGATACAGAAACCCAAAACGTCAGCCTTCCTGCTCCTCTGATGCTGCCTGGCCTGCTGTGTTCATCCAGCGCTACACCTTGTTATCTCAGAAAATCAGGAGGTCTGGTAGAGAAAGTGAGTTAATGTTTTGACTTCACTGTGGCTCTTCTTTGGACAAGATATTAACTCTGTTTCTCTCTCCACAGATGCCGTCAGATCTGCTGACTTTCTCCAGTGGTTCCGGGTTTTGTTACAGATCTCCAGCATTCACAGTATTTTGCTTTTATTTCAGTGACAAATACACTTGTGGGAGAGACCACAGCTAGGAACGAGGAATAGAAGATAGATTCAAAGACGAGATTAATAAATCTAATAGGGAACGTGGGAAAAATATCTTTACCTGGAGAGTTGTTAGAATGTGGAACATATCAAGTAGTTGATTCAAGTATTGTCTAGATCCAATTAAGTTGAAGCTATACAAACATGAGGGAGAAATACAGGGTAAGATGAAGTGAGAGGAGGCTTACGTGAGATTTAAACACTAGCACTGACTTGCTGGGCTGAATAGTCCATCCTTGTGGCTTAGACACCATATAATTATGTGTAGAAGTCTTATATTTTCTAGCGACAAGCACAAATTACAAAGTAAAGGAGATTTGTGCTGGACCTAGTAGGAGAAATGGATACCATCTGGGGAGCCTTATGAAGGGAACGTGAGTAAAGCAATGAGAAAAATATAGCAGACGGTCGCACAATTGTTGCCTGGGACAAGAGATAACTGGAGCAAACAAAAAAAAAATCAAAATTCTATTGACCATGATGGAGGAAAGTATGTGATAATCTGTAGGAGATCCTGAAGAAAATGAGCAGTAGTGACAAGGTAATTGAAATGGTGGTAGATGTTTTTCCAGCAGATCAGTAAGATGATTTCATGACGATGACGAAGGCAAATGGCCTTTATAATGAGAGTATTCAAGTACTTGAGCAGGGATGTCTTGCTCCAACTGTATAGGGCCTTGGTGAGATCATACCTGGAATACTGTGCGCAGTTTTAGTCTTTTTTGAAGGTGGATGCTCTGGCTATGGAGGGAATGCAACAAAAGTTTACCACTCTGATTCTCAGGAAGGCAGACTGACATACGAAGACAGCCTGGATTGATTAGGACTCTATTCACTGGAGTTTTGAAGAATGAAGGAGATCTCATAGAAAGATATAAAGTCTAACAGGACTAGATAGAGGAAATACAGGAAGGATGTTCCTTATGAACTGGGAGTAAAGGAATCAGGGGTCACAGTTTAAGGATATGGGGTTGGCCATTTGGGACTGAGATGGGGAGATTTCTACACACAGAGAGCTGTGAGCCTGTGGAATTCTCTGCCACAGAAAGCGGTTGAGGCCAAGACATTGCTGATTTCATAAAGGAGTTAGTTATAGTTCATAGAGCTAAAGGAATCAAAGAGTATGGAGAGAAAGTAGGAACAGGGTATTGAGTTAGATGATTGGCCATGATCATATTGAATGGTGGCACAGGCGTGAAGGGCAAAATGGCCTCTACTTATTCCTATTTTTCAAGTTTCTATGATAATTAGAAGGCAGACATTTTAAATAATTGTAAAAAGAATTGGAGGAGAAAAAATGTGTCTTTGGAATGAGATGGGTTTTTGTGGAGAACACTCTGGGGTGAAGTGCGAGAGAAGTCCCTCAATTCTTTTGGAAGGGTAGTTCTTTGGAGAGAAATAGTTTTGGAGAGGTAGTTTTTTGAAAAGAAATGTTGGAATGTTTGACGTTGAGCAGGAAAGGAGATTCAAGTAGTTTGTTCGTGGAGAAAACACTGGCAGAGATTTGAGGGGTTCAGTGACCTGTATCTATGAAGAAGGCAAATGGTCTTCATAAAGAGAGTATTCAAGCACAGGAGCAAGGATGTCTTGCTGCAGCTATACAGGACCTTGGTGAGATCACACCTGAAATACTGTGCGCAGTTTTATATAAATCTTTTGCTATAAATCCTTTATATTGGAAACAGTTCAGAGATGGTTTACTGTACTGTTTCCTGAGATGGGGAGATGTTCAATAGGTTGGGCCTTTATCCATGAATTTAGATGAATGAGAGGTGATCTCAATGAAATGTATAGGATTCTGTGGGGACTTAACTAGTTGGAAACAGGAAACTGCACCTAGGGTACATAGTTTAAAAATAAGGGGCACATTCTCGGGCATGAGGGCATGCTGAGCACCAAGCAGCATGCCCATCCTTTGAGCAGAATTCGTTCAAAATGCATCACCTCCTGTTGCTCTGGAACCCTCTTCAGTTAACTAGGTAGAAAGAATTCAGAGCCTCAACAGCATTGCAGTAAACAACTTCTTTGTTCAGATTGTTCAGTAAAAACTTTAATCATGACTTCAGTGTCTGTGATTTTAAAAAACAGCTTTCATTTATATGGCCATCTTGGGGCCTTAGCTGTTCCTAAACACTTTGCAGGAAAGGCAGTACTTTCAGAAGTGCAGTCACTGTAATGGGGGAAAAATGTAGCGTCCAATTTGCACACAGCAAGTTCCCACAAACACGAATGGATAATGGCCAGATTACAGGTTTGAGTGTTGGTTGTTTGGGGATAAATATAAGCCAAGGGAAACATCCCTACTCTTCTGTGAAACTGTTCCTTGGGATCTGTTATATCTACCTGAATGGCCTCAGTTTAACATTGCATCTGAAAGCCAATACCTCTGACAGTGGGGAGCTTTCTGGGCAATCTATTTATATTATGGCCAACAGATTTATGAAGAGGCTGTCTTTAATGTCTACAATATTCTATCAACATGACTAAATGGAATTTGTAGAGCACAAGACTAATTGATGGGAATACTGATGATAACTGGGTTGTGTTAAGCAACAGCAGAAAGGATAGTGACCTGCAAGGATGTAGGAGTACCAAGACTTCAAAGTGTCATGGAAACGTTCTTGCACCATCTGCAGGAAGAGCTATTCTGCCCATTCTCCATTGTAACAGCATGGTGCATCCTCCTTACCGATGTTTATGACTTGGAAGAAATAGAGCTTATTGGGCTATTATTAGATTTGGATCCTAGTTTGGCCAATCGACTTTTCTCTATTGGGATTATGTTAAGACTTCATTGGCCAAAGCTAACAGCCATAAGTGTGAAGGAAAAGATTGCAATGTGTGATACTGTGTCTCGTCATTATGATGCTGATACGAGCCTTCAGCTCCAACTTGTGTCTCTGTATGCTGTCAAAGTAATGTCGTTGTTTCTTCACATTATAATATATTATAGCATTGTCAGCTATGGAATGCCATCTATAGTGAAGCTCCAATACTGCAGATATAAACATTAAATTCCCAGACTGTCACATACTCCATATCTGACAAAATAGTAGTACTTTTGCTACAGAAAGATACCAATAATTTGCTTGGACATGACTAGCATAACATGGAGGGTAGAATTTTTAAAAATATGATGGAACTGTTGGTCAACTCCTCAGTGGCTACAGGGCAGCCTCATGTTCAAGTTTATTTTCAATAATCCCCCACCAGCAGGACAATGGAGGAAATAGGATAGAGAGGGGGGCAAACAGAAGGAAGAAACACAACGAAGTCAAGGAAACAGTGGGAAAGCAATGAGAAAATGGAGCAGTTAGCAATAGAAGTACTTAAGAATTTGCTGTATTTCCTGTGTTCATACAAGTGAAGGTACCACCAGAAACAACTGTTTTCACGTGCCCTGTTGACATTCCCCACATTTTTGTGCATGTAGGATGAACAGAAACAAGGGAGTGGAAACAGTTGTAATAAGAGAAAAAGCATGGCTGTGATATGAAGACACTGTCAGGATTAAAAGGACAATAACTTACTCAATGCCACCTCTCTAGCTAGTTAAATGGAAGAGACACTATTTGTGAATAATGTTTCTAGCTATCAGCTAGTATCTCCATAAAACTGGCTCCCGAACCAGAACTGAACAATGGCTTGCCTGGGAGTCACATCATATTCATCTTGTTATCAGGTTATGACCCTCAAACTGCCATGATCACCTCCGCACTCTTTGTAGCCTACGTTTCAGTCAGCTGTTGGGTGCAGGCTTCATCTGCCAGCAGCTGGTTTATGGTGCTTATCAGTCCGTTATAATGAAACGGCCATTAACTCACTCTGAAAGGTCAGAGTGCAATGTGTACATGACTGACACCACACTCAAACATCACTAAAGAAACGCGAGACCCTTCACTCCCCCAACACAATTTGTTATGACATTTGTGCCTACTTTATTCACAATAATGAAAAGCTACTCTAACCTCCTGATCAACAGAAGCCAAAATACTTGTAGCCAGTTTCTGCAGTAAATTATCTTGAGGTGGAATATAAACCCTTTTCACAAGTATATAAATCTGTATTTGTATTCAAATAAAATTACTTTAGGACAGTGAAAGTCTCCTTTACACATTAATAACATACATATTTCTATGTTCAGCAGTGACTAGACTAGTAAAAACAACACCCATTATTTCTCATCAGAGAATTGCCTGTTCCAGTTACAAGGCTATTATACTCATTTTATTTCTTGTAAAACCTTTTTTCTCCCCGGTCAAGCAGTATGAAAACACATAGCAAGATCTGGACAGCATAACTGAAGATCTATGTCCACATGCCAGTGAAACTGAAAGTCAGCAGCTAGGGTACTCAGCCTCAAAATGAACACGCGCAGCCAGAAAAAAAAAACATGACATATATCTATATATTTTTGCTTATACGGAATCAGTCACCAGCAATAACCCACTTCCAAACAGCCTTCCCTTTCCAACACAATGCTCATTCTCAAAGTCATCCACCGATCACTGCATGGGGGGGGATAAGCGTTTATTTGCTTCTGTTATTGCAGTGGTGTAAGCATACAGAATGTAATAGTGATAGTCATACAGAGTTTGATGGTTAATGTGTGTGGCTTATTGGTGTGTACATAACGCAGTATTTTGCAGTGGGAGACACAGCACAAGCAGCAAATTGTCACAACCTGTTGGCCAATTTATGCTTCTCTGAAAGGTGGCTTTGTGAAATTAGCAGCTTGACTTCAAACTTACCCGAGTTTGAAGAAACTCCTGCAAAAGCAAATTAAGGCCACATCAGAAAGTTAGGGCCAATGCGGCCTTTAAGCCGTGCAGCTGCTGCTCTGACATATCGTGCATAGCAACATGTGTGCCAAAGTGAATCGTGGCATTGACCTCTGGTTCTATAAGTTGCTGCTGCGCATGCACCTCAGGGGTCCGTGCAGAAAACAGAATTAGAGGGAACACAGGATAGGGCCAGTATTTAATGGTGTAAGGATCCTTTAACGATGAAATTTATTATCCTGCAATACCATCCGACCTTTCTGGTGCAGAAACTGTGGAGTTTCATTTCTTCAGAAAATAAATAAGTAAACATTATAGTTTAATTGATACTCTTTACATTGTTAGTTCAATTTTTTAAACTTTCCTTTCTGCCTTTTTTTCCCTCTCGCCTAGTCCAATGTTTTCCTCTGTTTATTTCTCTTTCTCTGCTTAACTTGAACCTAATTCAATAGGTTTTTTCCTAATCCTTAAATCTTATTGATTAAGGAGTCTGTGTGTCGGTTCTACCATTTACTAAGATCCAAAATGCCACATTACCCTCTCTGTGCCATTAACGGCTCACATTTCTAACGAATTACAGCACATAAAAAAAATGCCTCAGCTGAAAACGATCTAACCACCTGCAAGATGCTGTTCTCCAGCAAAATCTGGGCAGAGGGCATTCGAGGAAGTCCTTGGAACATTATATAATATAAAAATCACAAGGGTTCACTTTGGATGATAAAGTTTAATCACTTTAATGACCACTATACTTTATCATCCAATTTATGAAAACAGAAACACATTATATATGAAGCATAGAGGTTAAAATCACCTGCTAATCCACAAGCATGTACACCTGCTCTACCTTGTAACACAGGGTGTCACCATGGCTTACAGTGTTGCTGCCTCAGAGCCAGGGACCCAGGTTCATTTCCATCCTTGGACCACTACCCTGCGTGGAGTTTACACATTCTCCCCATGCCTGCGTCAGTTCCTCTGGGTGCTTCAATTTCCTCTCACAGTCCAAAGGTGTGCAGGTTAGGTGGACTGTCCATGCTAAATTGCTTATAGTGTCCAGGGATGTGCAGGTTAGGTGGGTTAACTATGGGAAGAGCAGCCTTAGAGGGGTAGGGGGGTTGGTCTGGTTGGGATGCTCTTCTGAGGGTCAGTGTGGCCTCGGCAGGCCAAATGGCCTGCTACCACACTATAGGCATTCTATGACTAGCCCATGGATGCCCTTTTCTTTGGGGCTGGATGCACATCTCAAACTCAACAGGCAATGCGGGATTACTTAGAAATCTGAGCTAACTAATAACGAACCAAATACATGATCATAAACACAGAAAAATGAACTTCAATGAAAAAAAAGGGGTTGCTACAGAGTTAGGCACAAGGAAGTACAGATCTCTCATTTCCAGTTGAAGGGCTAGTCAATAATCATTTCCTTTATCTTGTAACCTGCAGTATACAAAGAATGAGCTGCACCAACAGTAAGGGGAACAAAACAGAGGGGCAGACACTATTCTAGTCAGACTGTTTACACTGAGGGGAGAGGTCAACTGACAGGCAAGGCGTCGGATTTGATCCTGAGAAGACTGACTGTTTCATGCTCAATAAACAAGCCAATAAAACATAGTACAGTCAACATCCTTAAGATAAAAAAATCACCTGTTTTTCAATACGTCAGTGAGGAGGGCGAGGTATCACCAGCAATATCAGACAGTGAGAGAATAATATTTTGTGTCACAATGCCGTTACAATAGTTTTGCCTATTACTAGATATTGGACATAAAACTTAGCAAGTTCCACAGATACACTATCCTTTCACAAACTTCCAATCAGAGTTAAAAATTTTCAATAACCAACCATAATTTCATTTCAATTCTCTTCTGTCATATACAAGCAGGCCAATCCATTTAAACCTCTACTGGACAGGTGACCTTCCAGTGAACTTGTTAAAAATGTCTCCCTGCTTCTAACCAAATAACTCCTGCCAAGTATTATTGGTGGGATTCTGGCAGTAACGGTAAGTGAGCAACATGATGAAGCACAGTGAGAAAGTCTCAAATAAATCACCTATTAAATACATGGCACAGGTAGCAATGAAGGACATCTCAAAAAGCTTCAGAATTTTGAGTATCAGGAGACCAGGAGCATCAAATTATGACAAAGGTTCAGCGGTTGGCAATGGTATACGTTAGATCTGTGTAATAGAACTGTTTAAATTGTCACACATCTGCTCATTATCATAGGAATTTTAAGTAGCTTAGTAGGTAGCAATCTTGTCTTTGAATCAGCAAGTTATAGGAATGAGTCCAATTTCAGAGGCTTAAGTGCATAATCGAAGCTGACACTTCAACGTAGATCCGAGTGAGTGCGTGCATTGTCTGGGGGTTCCTTCTTCCAGAAGGGACCTTGAACTGAGGTCCCATGAGTCCTCTCAGGTGATGTGAAAGATTCCATGGAACTAGCTCAGAAAAAAAGTTTTCCAATATTAATCCCTCAAATAATGGCTGAAGTGAAATTCCTCTTTATTACGTCATGGGAGTTTACTGTGTGTAAACTGGCTGCCTTACAACAGTACTTTACTGGCTGCAAAACACTTTGGGATTCCTGAGATTGTAAAATCACTACACAGTGAGATCTCACAAATAGAGCAAAAGATGAATGATTAGTCAATCAGTCTTTGGTGGTGACGCTGAGGGAAGATAATCAATCAGAACGTCAGGAGGACTCTCTAATCTTCTTGAAGTCATGCCATGGCATGTATTCCATCAACTTAAGTGTTAGTTAAGCAATGCTTGGAAAGCTCACAGTAAGGTTAAAGAGGCACAAAAATTCAAAATACAAGTGGACCGCACAGCAGAATGATATTAAATGAACTCAAGAGACTTGTTTAAATGGACAGAAGGGTTTTTATTTTGCCCACATTTTTTGGAATGCTTGATGTCAACACGGGATGCCAAACATGAAAGAAATCCAGATTCAGCCTCTAACATCTTGACACGGCACAGAGATGTCATGGAACCACAAGTGCTACTAACATTGCTTTTACATCATTATCAGTGCCACTTTCCAAAATGTAGCTTAGGTAGAATTCCTTCACTGTCACTAACGGTGTGCCAAAGGGTGAACTCCATAAACCCTAACATAACAGCAAATATCAGAGCTGGCAAAAGAAGAACAAAGCAGCAAAGGCTATTATTGCCTTCAAAGCGTGCTGGAGTAATCAAACTAAATTTAATCTACACACTCAAAAGCTGACCAGGGGCTAAGAGCCTGCTGTTGGAATAAGAGATGTTCTTGTTATTCCATCCAGACATGTACACATTGCTATTAAAACTAACGGTCAGACGAATTTATGAAAATATATTTTATAACTAGATACATTTTTCTTCTAAATGCTGCAGTTCGGATTTCTGACATCATGAACTGCAACAGAAGTAGCACAACAATAAAGGGCTAGGGTCTCTTTAAGGACTGCCAATGAACTGCTTTCCTACACAGCCAATTACTTCTCCATGTCTGTCAGTCAAAGAAAAAATGACTGAACCCATTAGATCAAACCTTTGCCACTGCTCATAATGCACCTCTTAGGCCTCATTAATCTGAGTCAGCGGCACACAGCCAGCGGTGCTCAACAAGGCAATGAGAGCCTCCCCCACACCCCACGTGAGTCCTCTCATCTCCGAAAACAGTGCTAATCAAGCTATCCTTATTACCCGACTCACTGTCATGTGAACAGCATTCACTCCTAACTGCTCTCATTACGGGCCCATCTTCAGAGACGTCTGACTGGAAAGAAAGTCTGATCGCATTAATATTCATGACAATAATTAGTATTCTAGGTCACTGAATATTCATGCTATTATTTTGGTTTTATGGGTTGGACAAAGTCCTTACTGTCAGCGTAGAGGGGACTTGCATTCTCGGGCTTTTATAGATCAAAATTCTGTCACGTTCACATCCTGTGCTGAGTGGAAACCTTGTAACGTGACACTGGCAGCTTGCTGACCGAAAGTTTACATCTTTGAAGTTTACAGCTGCGATAAATGAATTTATCGGATGAAACAAAAAAAATTAACAAGGCAATTATAATTCTTGTTAAACTGCACAGAACTGGCATATGTGGTCTGCACTCTTTACTTACAAAAATACTATCTATATAAAAGATTTTCAGGTTTACTGATCTCACACAAATAAATATAAATACATTAATGATGTCCTGGAGGGTTTTGAAAGAAATTTACGAGAGGTTTCAGATTAATGTCAGCAAGACAATTAATAGTCAAAACACGTCAGCAAATGCCTTCTTTATGCTGAGACCCAAGGGTTGCTAAAAACAAACTGATCAACTGATTTTAATGGGCTTGAGAAGTAAATTAGTCCATCTTGGGTACCAAAGAGTAAAGAATTGATATATCAGATCGCAAAAGGAATATATCAGAAATTGGAAGCTGTTAGACTAGAAATGGGTGTTTTTGAATCACAGAAGTCTGTACTTCCGTCTAAATACTGCAACCAACTATATATCATGTCACAGAGCATTATTCTATCGAGCTATTTTACACTATATCAATCCAGTTTTCCCTGTTCCTCTCCTAAAGATGCTGACTCACACTGAGTTATGTATCCAATTCCACAGGCACTGGCTCCAAGCCTCTATCTCTCCTCGAGTGCCACAATCTCGTGTATATGAACCCAGCCAATGCTGGTATACTACCTGCTCAATTGAGGTGGTTGGTCTATTAAACAAAAAAACATTTTCTTTGAACAGTATCAAAGTTAATCAAATTATACATCATTTTTATATAACGTTTTCAATTCTACAAGCAGTCCTGCTAGCTGATATAGTCTTTAGGTTCAAACTCGGTGTTACATATTTTTGACTCAAATTCCTGCCTTTTCTATTATGTTCTGGACACTTCTTTATGACAAAGAGCAAACTTGACTTCTGAGGACGAGTCATGCTGGTCTCGGAATGTTAACTCTGTTTCTGTCTCCACAAATGCTGACAGACTGCTGAGTTTCTCCAGCACTTTGCTTTTGTTTCCAATTTGACTTCTGACGCCTTCTAACAAAATTGACCAGTCATATTGAACCGTACTAATTCTATCCAGAGGATACAGTGAGCACTTAAGCAAGGCTTCTGAGATAGCATGCTTGTGACCTCCAACAACCCAGAATGGCAAGGGCTACAGGCACATGGAAACACCACAACTTGCAAGCTCCTCTCCAAGTCACACGGCATCCTCATGCTAGCTGGGTCAAAATTCTAGATCTTCTTCCATAACAGCATTGTTTGCATATTCACCACAGGAAGTGCAGCAGTTCAAAGTACCTCATCACTACCTTCTCAAGAGCAACTCAAGATGGTAACAAATGGTGGCCTTGAGTGGTGCACTCGTGCTGAGCATTTTTTTTTAAGAAGGAGCAGTCTACAATGAGTTCTTACAATTCATATGCTTGATTCTTTTAAAAAGAGGACCCATTTCTTCAAAAACTCAATTTTTAAAAACGTCACCTGGACGTGGACATCTGAAAATTAAAGAATTGCATTTATAGAGTGATTTTCACAACCTCTGTATGTTCTAAAAGAGCTTTACAACAAATGAAGTGCTTTCAAAGTGTAGCCACTCTTGCTGTGTAGGGAACATGGAAGTTAATTTGTGCAGGGCAAGCTCCCATTATCGGAAATGAGACAGTGCCTGATTTCTTTTTGAATGACAGTGATTGAGGGGTAAGGGTCAACCAGGATATCAGAGATAACTCTCCTGCTCTTCAAAACAGGGCCAAGGATTTTTTTCTTATAAACAGTCCCTGAGAGCCGCACAGCAATGCAGCACTCTCTCGATATCACACTGAACTATCAACTTTGATTGTGTGGTCAAGTCCAAGAGTGGGCCTTGAATGCGGGACACTGTGACACAGAGGCAAGGCTGCCACTAACTCAGCCACATTTGACAATCAATAAAGTAATCAAGTAATTGTTCAGCAGTGTTTAGAGAAAATACATGCTTATTAAACATGCATTTTCATGGCAGATGTAGAATGAAATGATTTTATGGAGCTTGTTCAATACCTATTGTACAATTGTTTGCTTCGTTGGGGCGCGGTTCAGTCTACTCTGAATTCTGAGTCCTGTTTACTTCCTCAGGAAAAGGTTGAACTATCCAATAGTTAATAATAAAGGACAAAATTTAATTTGCATGGTTTTTACTTGAAGTAACAGATCGCACAGGTGAAACAATTTGAACAAAAAAAACACAGGACATGTCCACATCTCATGAAAGAATAAATAAAAAAGGAGTAGATTGTATCATTTTCGACAAGTATCATTTCCTCCGAGATAGTCTGCTTTCCCCATATACTGTATAAATAAATTACATAGTTAAGGATAGTCACTCTTAAAGTGAGGAACCAGTTCCACCAATAAATCTACACCAAGTGTGAATTAAACATAATTAGTTGTCAAGTGCTTACTTCGAAATCATCACCATTTTTCTTTGCTCCTTTCTACCCAATGTTCTCCTTTGAGCAGCATCTCATTCCCCAAGTAAAACATTAAGAGCCTATTTTTGCGGTGTCTGCTCGATTCCGAATACAGTGCATTGGCTTGTCAATGTTTTCAATGCTAACTCCAGCTTTACACCCTCCTGCGTTCTCCCCAGACACTTTATCCTCTGTATCTAAGCTCTAGTGAGAATGCACGCACCAGAATATCATGATGTCACTCAATAGCTTTAAGGATAGCAACAAACATACTTTATTTTCTTAAGAGTCATTTTGTCGAATGGTTGGGATGGCAGACACTTCAAGCAAAAATTCAACATACCTTTGACACCTTCAAGTTAATTACCCTCCCCACCACATTTTTTAAATGCAATTGCATAATGATTTAGTGTCTTGATTAACCCTCTTATTTTCAATGGGATAACAAATTGATTATTATTGCGCATATAGGAAGATTACAGGAATATACCAACTGGTGTGCCTTCATGGGGAATTAAAGCCTCAAGTCAGTGATCAAGCTCACTGATTTGCATTGACAGCTTTGCTTAAGCCCCTTTTAAAAGAGCAGGGAAAAGATACTTTCCATTTTCTTATGGGTTGGGTGGGGTTGGAGGAGTTGTTCTAATTTCACTGTCTTCAACCTCTGGACAAGATAAGAAAGAGTATCTGATACAAAAAGTACTTGCTTTCCCACATTTAATTTGCTAATTATCTTTGACTTAGCCTTCTTTATTCTCCGTACAATTCACAGGCAGCTGTTCATCTCAGTAACTGACGCAGCAATGTGCTAGCCGCTTTACTGATAGCAGGACAGATCACTTTGCTGCTTCATTAGCTGCACAACTGGCTGGGAATCACACAGAAAAAAGGAGTAAAGAAAGAACTTTACATGGGCTTCAAACTGTACCATACTAAGAAAGCCGACTGGCATTATATTAGTGAGGGCACCTGCAGGCGAACTGAAGAGCTGGTCTCTACTTTGCTCTGGACACAAGTCTGGTTCCTAGTTATTCATGCCTTGTGTGCACTTCAGGATGGTCACAGACATGCGTGCAATTTCCAGTCATTAATTTTCCTGAGATCATGTTGCATTACTCACCTGGGTTCTGCGTAATGTGCAAATTGCTCAGGTCTTTGGGCAGACCATTTGTTTTAGGACTGGAGAGGGGGGCACAGGCTGAGGTTGCACGAGGGGGCCGCTTTCCAGGAACCTTGACTGTAGTCCGAAGGAGGTCAATCTCCTTTCCATGGACGTTCTGCATGTAATCCTAGGCACAGACAGAAACACTTTTAGAACGAGTTTCCTGAATAAAAATAGTAAAATGGATAAGTATAAAGTGGATTTAAACGCCTTTGAGAAATCGTTAACTGCAAGAGGAAAAAATATCTTATTCGCCAAATTTGATGTCACCACTAAAATATATCATAAAATCAACTTTAACATATAGATAAAACAGGTACTTTTTAAAAAAAAATACTAGATTTTAAATGTCCTTTTATTTTACATTGACTCATTTTATTCTCATTAAACTGCCAGGAAACTAGCAGAGATATTTACAAACATCAAACTCCAGTTATCACACGTGTGACAGAATCAGAAATTCAAGTCAGCTCATCCTGTTTTTCATGTGCAAATGCTGTCTCTATAATTAATTGTGTCAGTTGTGTCCCAAGTACTGATCAGAACAGAAAGATCTTAACAAGACACAAGGGCAATTCAGACCAAAGTACTCAAACAACTCTTAACAAGTCACTGGAGACTACTTGATGCAAGTCTCCACAAGTGTGGTCCTTGCAGACCTCTGCCCCATAACAGCTTGAAAAGAGTAATTGCAAACCCATTTGCATTTATTGCTGTTCATCAACCCCAAAAAGCGTAACTGGGAGGGCCTCTAGGCCATTGCTACTCTCACAAAGCATCAATAAACTAGGTGACCGGGTGCTCAAATCCACCCTCTTTGCTCCTATGCTGCCGCTTGTTTTTACAGCGGGCTCTAATTATGTTGCATCTATTGCCATCCACTTAATTAGCTGCATTAATGTGATTTCTTTTCACATAGTCAAGCAATTAAGAGCTATGATTGAGTTTCATTCAATTAGCCTCAACAAACATGCTAATTGATGCCCCAGATGCAAATGAGGTGCGATGAGGGAAACCTGCTGGCGATCCGCGATTCTGTCACAAAACCACAGCTCTCTAAGCACTGACAGGGCGACAGCATCAGCTCAGATACCTCCAGCGCAGCCTCTTGCGACTTCCACTGCACAATTAACTGGTGTCTTGCTAATTGTCGCTGCCGTTTATGAGCAAGTTATCGAGGAAAACAGACACTGTGCATTATTAGATCAAAAGAATCAAGAATTCCCACACACTTTTAAATAAGGCAGCCTATGACTGTTGAATAATTCTGCCTTTTAAAAAGGAGAGATGTTACAGTCTCTTCCAGGGCAGAGGCAGGTCTCAGACAAATGCAGTACATAGAGCAGCCACAAACATTTTGATCCAAAATCTCTACCTCTCTACCACAACAGAGACAAAGAGAATTTTGATAAATTTAGCAACATGATTGCAAACTTGAGTAAAAATTATTTGAACAGCCCGAGCAACTGGCAGCACAACTGTGCTCTGATTCCTTCTAAACATGCCAAGATTCTCCAGTCAAAGACTTAATGTTGCAAATGTTGCCTTCTCCAAGCAATGATCCAAAGTATTAGGCCATTATCACTGTTCATCATGACATGCAGCAACATTCCAACAACAATCATGATAGAAAGTGAGGTCATATTAACAGCAGTCAGGACACAACAGGATGACAAAGAACACTGAATAAAAGGAGCTGCTATTTGAGCTTCATTCACTGAATAAAATGGAAACTTGAACCTTACTGGCAAAGGTGCTCAGAGTTCAGTAGAATACATTTCTCTACAGGGATTTTCCTGTATATTTATTTACATTCACTCATAGACACAGACACACATGTGCACATACCAAACAACTAGAGGTTAGCATTTATTGATATGTCAAGGAGAAAAATTTCAGAGTGGACATCAAAACAGTTTAGAGAAATTGTTAGTGAGGATTGCCTATTGGATTGATCAATGATTTACAAATACACATGCTGCTTCATCAAATGGCAATATACATTTCTGTTGGGTTCAGTGAAGCCAGGTTGTGACTTATTCTGCTGTGGCTTGTGCCCTTCAATTCGACAAGGATTGGGTTCCAATATTCAAGCTACAGCGGTACATTCCCACCAACACTCCTTATCAGCCCATGGTACAGAGCAACATCCAAGAGTTGCTTCAAGCTACAGTAACCTACAGTTTGACAGAACATGGAAATCCAATAATCCTGGTCCTTGGAAGTGCAGATCTGTGGGTTGAGTTTAAGTAGAAAGATCTGCCAAACGTTGGGGACTGTGATTGAGCCTAGGTCAATGCAACAGTAGGAAGAATACCCCAGGCGAAATAAAACAACTTGACAACACAAATGCAAATGTTTCTGCGTGGAAAAAAGAACCTGTTGTTCCACAACCTTGGGATGTCTGCAAAGTACTTCACAACTGATAAAGGAGCCTTGAAGTGCATTTCACGAAAATGTGGCAGCCAATATGGACACAGAAAAGCACCATAAACAGCAAAGTAATAAATACCAGACAGGCAATCAGTTTTCATTTAGTAATATTGGTTGAGATAAATACCAGCCAGGGCCCTGGGGAAATGTCGCAGTTCTTCAGCAGTTAATACCAATGGATCGTTTACATCACCAGAGATAGCAAACCTTTACTTGGGTAAACGCGTGGGGTTGTTGGATGGAACTGGTGAAATCCCAGGGGATGAGATGGACAGAATGCTGGCAATAAATTTACAATCACAATCTGACTGCACAGATAACTTTCACTCCCTGCCTTTTAATGAATTTCAGAAAGAAAAAAGTCTTGATATCAAGGTTTTTATCTCAACTTCACAAAAACCACCTTTTCTCATGTGTCCTGGCCAATAATTATTAAAGAACCATCATATTAAAGTTATTGACCAAACGACCTGGTCATTATCACAGTCCTGCTTGTGGGTTGTGCTGAGCACAAATTGTCTGCCACTATGTTTCCCACAAGAAACAGTGACTGCAATTCAAAACATAGTTCATTGGCTCCAACAGACTTTGGGAAATCCTGAGGTTGTGGAAGACATAAGGGAAATACAAGCTCATTTTTGACCAACAATAATGAAATCCCAGGTATCAGTGATGTAATGTAACTCATCCTGCAACTTTCTTTCTGCTGCAAATTCAGTGGAGGGCAACGACAGGCATCTCTGCTAACATCCTCGTTTTGACGTTCTAACTGAATCTAGCAGAATATGTAGACCAGGGGCATGGTGCAGGTCCTTTAGCACAGCTTGCTGATGAACTGAACTGTACTACTAGGGGCATCTGAAACAAAACTTACCTAAAATGGTCTGGCATCTTTTCTGAAGTTAAGAGCAAGACAAGCAGGTGAGCATATTTCATGAATTGGCATAATGGTTTGATTGGTGATGTCAACTTTGCTTCGGGTGTAAAGCGAAGAACAGCATTTGATACAGCACGGTCCTAATTTTTCTACAACTAATAAACTGCAGACAAAGTGCAATTGGTGTTATAACATATTAAATGCAATCGCCAACTGGTGTACAGAAAGTTCTCACGAACAATGAGATGATGATCAGATAATTAGTTTTAGCAAGATCTGTGATGGATAAACACTCAGACTCTCACATTCACCTACGGAGGTAGGTGGAGCCTCAGTTTAACATTCCGTCCGAAAGACAGCACCTCTAACAGTCCAGCATATACTGAAGACCTTGTGGTCTTGAACCTACAACCTTCTTGGCTCTGAGGCAAGAGCAATATCCACTTGGTCATAACATTCTGTAATTGTAAATTTATTAGGAATCAATGGCTTCATATTAGAAAAGTAGAAGTTGGTAGGGTAGATGTGAAAGGAATCTTTTAAAGACCAGCCTTTTGGCAGCCAATTTACATTGTTAGAAATTGCTGACAGTTCATTCAAAGCTTGCCTATTTGGTGCAAAGACCAAACAGATGGGAGCCCCATTTCTAAATGGGTTTTCAAACAATGCAATTTCTCCCTGTGATCTTGGTTTGCGATTTCCCTGATGTAAAAGAAAATCTTCATCAATAACATTTTTATCTCCTCCACCAGCTTCCTTAATTGTCTGGTAACTGAAATTATACTTAACAATCTAATTGTGCGGACCTTCGGGTGTCATTAACAATTAAACAACTTGAATTAAGGAATGCACTAATTGGGAAGCCAGGACAGTTGGCTCTCTCATTCTCATATAAGCAGCACACACTATAGTTGACTTAACGTTGCTGTCATATCTATGCATTTTCTCTTCACAGCAGCTCAGTCTGGGTTGTACATAGCATTATATCCTTCATGAAGTTAGTGGTATTTAACTTTTTGAAGTTAAATACTTGAAGGTGTATTAAGTACATGTTGACAATAAATAACAAACAAGTGGGACTAACTGCATAGCTCTTTGAAAGAATCAGAACCAATACAATGGGTCAAATGGCCTTCTTCTGTATTGTTTTATTCTGCTTTTTTTAAAGAAAAACTACATTTAAAACTCCTGGTGGCATCCAGCTGCTGCATTGTTTATTTTACCTCTCCACTTTCAACTAATAACACTGCAAAGGCTGTGGGAAGTTCAAGCATCTGGAATCATGTGAAGATACTTATAATTTAACCTAATTTCCAAAGTGGTTCTTACTACTGTGTTCATTAGAAATTAAGTCCTGTTTCAATATCATTAGAAAGTAAAATTCAATTAGTAGGGAGCTTTCTGGACCAAGGAGTCTTGGGTTAAAATCTGTAGTTGAACATCATAGCACTTGTGGCTGTAGTTACTAACCTCCACCAATGCACATACGCTGTACAGGTAAATCTGTGCCAGTGCACACTTGGCTGTGACTGAAGGTGGGAAATAGCACAGTGCTTTATCAGCTTGCTTATGGCCATGTTGGAGATGCCAGTAACAAGACCCGCATTCAGTTGTGTACAAGCATTAGTAATTTCAGCCATGTACAGGTGCTGCTGCGACAGCGGTTCCAGCTGCACACAGGCCCCGTTGTGACAGCGGTTCCAGCTGCACACAGGCGCCACTGCGACTGCGGTTCCAGCTGCACACATGCATGAATGCAGCAGTGGTTCAAAGATGTGTAACAGTATTGTTGCAATTGTCTCAGTGTTTATATGAAGTAAATCCAGCTGAGTACAGGTGTTGCCATGTCTATTCAGACCTTGTGCAAATGATGATGTGGCAGCGATTACAGCTGTTTGTAGGTGTGGTCATGGATGTGGCCAGAGTTGATATTGATGTTGTACAATCCAACTATAGCAAGGGTGGGGGAATGGACTGAAACCACTCAGTATATTCCTCATGCGATGTTCCTCTCAACTAAATGTGACAACAAAGTTGCCGTAAGGGATTCTGTACACCTATACCCATTTGGAGCTTCCTCCCAAGTGTGCACACAACTGTACATAGTTTAGGGTTCATATATTTTTAGCTGTAGCATAGCTTGTATCGGTAACAGTGATCAGGGTGCAACTGTAATTGGGGGGGTTGTGCCTCTGCATCACAGCATGCAGGGATGAGAATACAGAGGGAGAGCGAGATGGTCACACTTTTAAGGTTTCATATATTGATCAGTGGGTCATGTACTTCTCTGTTTCACAAGGTGATGGGTGTAGGTCTCACTTCAGAGACTTGAGAATATAATCTAGGGCTCCAAGTCCCAAGCCTCACTCCATTGTGACCCCATTTTTAAGCTTGGAAATTGTCACAACCACTTCATGAGGGAAAACCACCTGACAGCAGAATAGAATGAAATGGAATAGCCTTTACTGTCACATATAGTGAATGAGTATAGTGAAAAGTCTACACGTCGACAATTACAGCGCCAACTTAGGTACAAAAGCACCTAGACACAGCTTCATTAGTTATATGGTTTTAGACAATGTAGAAATAAAATGTCCAGCATTACAGAATAAAAATTCAGTACAGCAGACTACGCTGGCACTTAGCTTCCAGTCTGCTCTGGGCCCTGGCTCCATACCGCGCTAGGAGGCCACTGCAGGAGACCAGAAGATAACCACACCATGCCGGGAGGCTGCTGCGCCAGGCCAGGTGGTGTATAGAGCACGAGAGAGAGCGAGAGCACGAGAGAGAGAGCGAGCGAGCAGGAAGGAAGGAAGGAAGGAAAACACTTAAGAGGAAGAAAAAGAAGAAAAGAAGGAGCAGAATGGGTGGAGCAGACGAGCTCCAGCTAGAGATTGAGAGTGGATAGGTGGGTGGGGGTGGAGGATGAAACAGAGCATTGTGTTGGCTATTGTTGCCTTGGAACTTGTGACTTGCAAATATTTCAGCTCACAAATCCACTTGGGGTCACATCCCCCACTTTGGGAAGCCCTGATCTAGGGAGTGCTGAGCTAACAGGAGCACCACCTTTCCACTGAGACATTAAGCTAAGCGACATTTGTTTCTCAGGTGAACGTAAAAGGTCACATAGCCTTTTTACAAAGTACAGCAATTGAGTTCTCTGCAGTGTCCTGACTAACACTTATGCCGAAATAATATCAATAAAACAGATCATCTGTATAGTCACATTGCTATTGGTAGGAACTTGCTGCGCACAAATTGATATCCACGGTTTCTAGATTACAACAGTGACAACACTTCAATAGTATTTCCTGGGCTGTGAAGTGTTTGGGGACATCCTACAGACAAGAGTGCTACAGAAACTTATGTTTTTCTTTCTTTTACAAAAAGAGAAAAGAAGAGAACTGGCTTAAGAAAAGGCAAATTTACCATATCTAAACAAAACCGGAAGTTATTGGAAATGCTCAGCAGGTCTGGCAGCATCTGTGAAGAGAAATCACAGTTAACATTTCAGGTCTGGTGACTCTTCCTCAGAACTGACTATATCTAAAACTGTTTTACTTTTTTGATTAAAAGAGTCCTCCTCTAAATAGAAGCATTTCAAAGCTACTTCATAAGTGTCATGTCAGTGATGACAGGCTATATTCAACAGAGGGTAAGATTTACAGTTATGGTAAATAGGGAGACATTAGGACAATTGACTATTTCAGGCTGTACAGATATCAAAGGTGGAACTTGGTTATTGTTATAGTAGATTGTTTACTCCAAAACCATTCTGTGGAATGAACAAATTGCAAAGCAAAATATACCAGCAGGGCCAAAAACGTGTACAGCAATGCAACATACCGCATAATACATTGCATAAAAACACTTCAGTGAACAATGCCACCTTGAATTATTACGGCCAGAAGGGAAAGAATATCTACTAAAAAGAAACTTCAAAGGTATAACAACTATCACAAGCAAAACAACAGCTGGTTTGGACAGAGATTGGGACCAATTTCCCAAAAAAACTTTAAAGCCTTTTTCAGTTATAATCAAGGCAAACAGTGTCTGGAAAAGATGCAAAACAAGCTGCCGACCTGTGAAAAGCTGTCCAGGTTCCCGTTGCTTCTGGAGTTCAAAGGCATAATACACAAAGCCTGCAGCTAATGTGTGGCTGCGCTAATTTTAAAGGCATAAAATGCTATAAACTGGCCTTGAGGGCAGACAGCTTCGAAGCTAGTTGCACCCAAATAAGACATGGTTCATTTAATTCACAGCTTAACCTAACGAAACAATCAGCTACATCTTGCTGAAAGTTGCAGCAGGGAAATAGCCAATACTGTGCAGCCAGATTGTTTTGATAGAGAATACTTCACATCTGATGGGCACATTACATAATCAGCAACGCCCAAAACAAATGCAATCAAATTCAAAATCATGCAATTTGTATTATTTTACTTATTGATGGGTTTCATGTCATTGCACTCCTGATTAGAAAATGTCATCTGAATGAGCCTGTTACCTGAACAAACCTGCCCTTTGAACAAAACCATCAGCCCAATTGATCCATCACCTAAGCTTTAGCTTTAAGCTTAACCCTTAGCTTTAAACTGACCTGTCACCTGACTAAAGCATGCTCTACAAAATCCACAGGCCTACCTTTGGAGTAGGCTGTACAGTTTAACAAAATAACTTGATTGACCATGACATTTATTGAAAAGGAACAGCTTTCTCCCCAAAGCAACACTGCTCAAACCTTTAAATACAGTCACATTTATTTCAACAAACAGAATTATTTTATGGATGTTTAACCAAAGCTCACAGCACCATTCCTTCCCAATGTGTAGTTTACAGTACCAACTTGTACCAGGGTATGTGAGGCCTTCAGTGATCACAAGACAAAACAGAACACTGATCATTAAGGACCCATGTCCTCTACTTAAAAGGAATTTTACTGTTACAACCCATTGTTTTTGTTTAAAAATGTTTAAATGTTAACCATAAAGAGAGACAAAGTCATGAACTGTGCAGCTGAATGTTTGTTTTTCTCAGTAATTGCAAATTTACAGAATGATTGCTTCTATTTCTTACATGCACCATCAAAATCAAATTCTGCATATACCAAGTACAGAGACGGAGCTCCAGTGCGCTGCCCAGTTCTGTTCCTGGCCACTGTAAACAGTACCAATGCCCAGGACACAACTCAGTGCTTTAAATTGTTCGCATGAGGAATTGTACAATTTTTAAGTTTAGAAATTGCTCCAGATAGAGTCATTATTTTGACAATCACACCACCCCCCCAGCTTTACTTTAATCATGCCTCATTTGCGTAAAACAAGAAACTCAAACATTAATGTAAGCAGCTAGTAGCACAAATGGCTGCAAAGGAGGAAGGAAGCTCAATGGTGTCACTAGTTATTGCAAATTTTAATTGTAATGATTTAAAATGCAGAGATAGCACAACAGGGACAATTACTAAATTATACCAAAAATAGTCAACACTGCAAAGCTCTCATACCATCTATCCATCCATAAAAACAGTCACATGTGCAAAGTTGTGAGCAGGCAAACAGTCACATGGGCATACTCACGTTTGTGCACAGAGCAGTCACGCATACTACAGTCTATGTCAGAATTATGTAGTCAAAGTCACAAATACACGTACAGATAGAAACACATTGTTCCAAATTGCTCAGAATCACAGCTTCCGAAGTGGATGGTGGAGCATAACAAGCAGCATCTCCCTTCCACTGTTCTCTCACCATTCTGAGCCAACCATGCAAAACTCAGGCCATATTGTCAAATGTTAAATGTGATTTCACAATTGGAAAGCACTTGTAAACAATCCCTAGTGTGTTAAGAATTACACTAACAACCAATTTAAGTTTCCTGTTCTGAAGAAGAGTCACTGGACCTGAAATGTTAACTTTGCTTTCCTGCCACAGTTGCTGCCAAATCGGAGTTTATCCAGCAATTTCGGTTTACTTTTCTGATTTCCAGCATCTGCAGTTTTTTTTTTTGTTTACCAATTTAAGTTTGTCTGTTGAGCTTGCAATGTGGTTCATGCTTGCTAGATAGAACATGTATTCGTAGGTACGGACCTGTCTTCAGCAGTAAACAAACATGTCCAGGCAGCATGCCTGCTTTGAATTAAATAAAACGTTGCTGTATAATAGTCCCCTGGTACATTCTTCTTGACAACACTTCAACCAATCAGCACCTACCTCTCGTGAAAGGTAAACTGATGCCCTCTTTGAAATTTGGGATTCTTGCATCTGTCCAGATGATTGCAAGATGAAAAGTTCTGATAGCACATAGCCACCTTCATATTGCAAGGAAAAGGGATGCAATGTGTTTTAAGATGCTAAGTCAAAAAACTCTTCAGTTCAATATTAATGCTACACGTATAAATAGACTAATTCCCTCCTCTAATCACAAAGGTTTAGGGGTCACATGCATAACCAGGTGTAATAAAAACAGTTCCAGGTTTGATCACAAAACAAACCAAATAAACGAAATCACTGGACTTAAATAGTCAACGAGCGTAAAAATACTTAGGTTCAGTATCATCTGATTTGCTCAATGAGTCAAAGAGATTCAACCGATGTATTCAAGAGGGATTTCAATTAATATCCAGAAATGAAGAATATCCTTATGTGAAGGAAGTTTGAATGTGATACTGGGGATTGTTTCGTCAGCTATAGGCCAAATGGTCTCCTCCTGTGCTGTAACCATTCTATGATTTGTGTTTTTTAATCATGTTGCACCACCATCAAACCTTATCCTTTGTTGACTAATTTAGCATGTTTGGTGGCAAGATTTAGAAACTTCAGGTAGAGAGCTAGGAGGCACGAGGAGAGCTGGTAAACTGCCAGGCTCAGCTAATCAGCCATTCAGCCTGTTTCGAAAGAAACAATCTCTAGTGCCACACTCCACCCTTCTCCACAAAAGGATATTCTTCCTTTCTGGATATTAATTGAAATCTCTCGAATGCTTTGATTGATCTACCTCTACCACACTTTCAGGCACAGTGTAAACTACCTTATTTTTCACCACCTGTGCAGTATTTTCTTCTTTGACGAAGATACCTACAAAATATTTAATACCCTAGCCACGTCCTTGGCCTTCATGCATAAATCTCCTTTGGGCCTCCAATTAACCCAATTCTTCCTTTTTACTATTTAAATGCCTGTAGAAGACTTTAGTGTTCCATTTTATTTTAGCTGTCAGTCTCTTCTCATTTTCTCTCTTTGATTCTTATTTGCTTTTCAATTCCCCCTTGACCCTTCTATATTCAGCCTGGTTCACAGTTACTTTCTCTACATTACAGCTGTTACAAGTTTGTTTTTCTTTCTTATCTTAAGCTCTACCTCCTTTGACATTCCAGGATTTATTTGCCCTACCTTTCCCTTTTCTGGGACTAGACCTTAACTGTGTTCAAAATATTTGTTCTTTTCTCTAAAGGCAGTCCACTGTTCAGTTACAGTCCTCTCAATCAATATATAATTCCAGCTTATCTGACCCCACTTAAGTTGGCTTTCTCCCATTTAATTATTCCTACCCTAGATTGGTCCTTGTCCTTTTCCATGGTCAGTCTAAATTTTATGACCCAATTGACACTGTCAGCTAAATGTTCTCCTCCTGACACCTGACTGCTTTGATTCACCTTATTCAAAAGGACCACAACTAGCAGTGCTTCTTTTCTCATTGAACTAGAAACATTCTCATGTAGAAAGTTCTCCCAAAACACACTCCAGGATCTTTTGTCCTCTCTGCCTTTTTACACTACTACTATCCCATGAGAAATACACATTAACTGATGCATTTCTCTGTAATTTCCTTACACTTCTGTTCCTCTGACCATCCTTATTTGTCAGTGGTCTACAGATGATAACAAAGTAATAGCACTTTTGTCTTTTGTTCCTTACCTCTAGTCAAAGACATTCCGTCTTCCAACCATCTGAGAATTTTTCTCTTTCTCCGTGACTGTAATTTTCTCTTTTATCAATACCGTCACTACTCCTCACACTTTGGTCTCTTTTCCATCTTGCCTGAATACCTTACATCCTGGGATATTTAATACTTAGTCCTGACTTTCTGTGAATTAGGTCTCTGACACAGCCATATCATCGTGTTTCCGCTTGGTTATTGGCATTTGTAACTCATCAGCCTTGTTCACGTGCATTCACATAATTGCACAGAACCTTAATTTAGACTTTATCAATTTCTCTCTTATTCTGACCCCAGCTACTAGCTTACTGTTCTCTACTCTAGTACTATCTGTGTCCACCAGCATTATGTGCACATTGGTAGTTCTGTCTGGTGTAATTTTCTAGTTCCTACACCATTGCCATGTCAACTTCCCAATAGCAAAAGCAAAATTGGTCCCTCCTCTTTTAGGCCAGTTCCTCCAGTTTGTAGTTTTACCTACAGAGTGGGTGGAGGGAGGAGAGGTGAGGTTTAATGTGGTGAGAATTATTTAAACTAAAGGGTTTTCTTTAAATAAGAACACATACCTTTACATGGGCTCTTTTGCAGCAGTGACCTGTCTATCATGTCACACCTGTCATACATAAAATGTGAGGCTTTAAAGGAGTCTTATAGCTCGATCTGAGCTACATGCCAGCCGTTGCTCCCATGAAGATGGCATTCTCACAATTTCATTTCTCAAACAGATTGGGGGAGATCGCAGCCCACAGTTTAGGAAGGTCTACACTAATAAATGCAGGACGAACTTCTTCACTCAGAGATCACTGAGAATACAAAACTCAACATTACAGTGAGGACAGCAGGTCAATAGCATTTAAGGGGATGTAGATAAACATGCAAGAGAGAATGAAGTAGAAGAATATGTCAATAGAGTGAGATTAAATTTGTATGCAAACCAGTTGCGTTAAATTATCTGTTTTAATATAAACATTTTACATAGTTTTCAAGGTTGCAGAATGATTTTAAATTACAAACAACATCAGCAGAAGTGATGTCTTTTTCCACCGATACAACTCTCACAACAACAGCTCTTTCTGCTTGACTGCGTGGGTCAATGGCCCAGAGTTTGAGAACAGCTTACTGAAAATCATACACTTACATGCAAACTTGGATGATATGTCAAGATCCCATTATCACACAGCGTTACGTATTTCTTCTTCCACTCTTTGTTTAGTGACTTCCCACTCCTCTTGAGTAACATACCCTATGAAAAAGCACAACAGTTTCAAAGGAGTGTGTAAGTGAGTTTGCATATTAAGTCTATTACAATAATAAATAGTGCTATTACAATAATCCGTGGCTCCATTTCATGGTTATACATTGCAGGATCTCCTGCAATCCAACTTTTGTTTTTTTAAGCCTTACAGTTCAAAGCTGAATTGGATCTCTGGGTGCAAACGCTCACCCCTAGAAACAGGGTCAGCATCCAGAAGAATAGCCGTACCAATACCAGTGGCTGATCCCTTCTCCACCTCCTCACCCAATAGCTGGGTTCGTAGTTATCATCAATACATCCTTCTGTAACACATGGTGAGGAGGAAGAGATGAATGCAGATTTTTAAAAAAAATCAACAACATCAAACGAAAATATAGCAAATTCTGACATTGCTACAAATATTCAGAAGGTCTGGAAGTATCTTGAGATGGATAAACAGAGTTAATGTTTCAGGTCCATGACCTTTCATCGGAACTGGAAGAGGACTGAAATGAGCAATTGAAATACAGGCAGGGTGTGAAAAACAACAAAAGTGAAGGCCTGCGATGAAGTAAAAAAGCAGGAAAGATTAAATGACAAAAGGGTTCAGGAGTAACAGGATCTTGAATAGTTGCTATTTTAAGACAAAGAGGAGGAATAAAAAGAAAAACAAGAGAGGGAGAAACCCAGCAAAGAGAAAGGAAACGAACTGGGGGCATGGGTTACAATCAAAAATTATTGAAGTCGATGTCGAATCTTGAAGGCTATGAAGAGTCAAATCGCGTAATGAGGTGCTGTTCCTGGAGCTTGCATTGAATGCAGCAGCAATTCAACAGCAGAAAGGTCAGAGGGGCAACAAGGAGGGAATTCAAAATGACAAGAGGCAGGAAAT
The DNA here is from genome assembly GCA_024137785.1 of Ginglymostoma cirratum. NCBI lineage: Eukaryota > Metazoa > Chordata > Chondrichthyes > Orectolobiformes > Ginglymostomatidae > Ginglymostoma > Ginglymostoma cirratum. Next base: position 9,601,213 of record JAHRHZ010000144.1, on the reverse strand, counting down.
TTGGGTCATGTTTACAGACTGAGAGAGATGTTCTGCACTGAGTGTCCCCAGCATACAGGAGACCTTATTATGGTAAGAAAGCTATTTAAATTCTGGGATTCACACTGGATCTACATTCATCTGATCCTCAACCGTACAAAATCAATATGTAAGTCACTTTCCCCAATTTATTTTACTCTCTCTCTGTGAGCCTGTAGCTGCATTAAATTCCTTCCAGCAAGTGTTATGTATGTCTCATTTGGTGATATGTAAGACTAAAAAATAACTTTCATTATCTTTACAATTTTGTTAGTTGTTTTTCCTTTATTTGGCTTAAAGTACCGACTTTAATGTTTTAAAACATTTATCAAACCTGTTACCACAAAAGTTTGATAAATTTTCACAGAAAAATAGATAGATGGGAGAAAGGGAAAGCAATACACTTCTTAATGGAAGGTGCGGCAGAATTCTGAGCACATACTCTCATTTGAGATCACGGCAAATGTAGAAGGTTCAAAACCATATTTCCATAACATTTCTTCCTGAATAATTTGTAGAGTTATTCTTAGGTCAAGGAAGTTCCTGCTGCTCTTTGTAACATTGCAGTACAAACAGCTTAGTTCTCTTGATTAGTGGAGCTGACACAGTATTTTGTTGTTTGTGCAGGTTATGTTGAAGTTCTGACAATTGACACTTTATTTCTGAAGTGACTTCTTCAGTACGTTCCTCTGCAATCACTACAAATCTTGTCCTGCCATCGAGTCTTCAATATTTTCAGCAAAATCCGATGAAACGGGTCACTTGCAAGAAACATGGCCAATTTGGGTGCGCTTGAATAATGATGCTCTGAAATATTTCAGCTCAACTCAGGCTGGATACTCTAAGGTTTCTACAGAAAACAATGATGACTGGTTTAATCCACGTTTCAGTTAAAAGACTGTCAATCTGAAATACTGACTCCCTTTCTGCCTCCAAATGATGACCCCATGTAGCATTTCCAGCATTTTCTTTCTTTGATCCCAGCAGACTGATCAATGTTTACATTGGAGTCCCAAGGGAGAAGTGTTCTGCTGCCCAGCCTCAACCTTCACCTCAAATCAGAAATAAACCAGCATTGGACAAAGAATTTCTCTCCTCTCTTTAAAGCAGTGAGTCACCTTAGGGCTACAGCTTAGGCAGTAACCCTGTGGTTCATCCAAATGGCCGTTTTCTACACTTAATGCTGAACAGTGATTCCAAGATGCCTGCTCAACCATAGAGTGTTGCACTAAGCCTCAATGCGTCCTCATCCACAGTAGCTATTCATTCCATCTCTGAACATATCTTTTATTTCTTGACTTGTGCCATCACCATTCCCTTTGGTGTTGCACCACAAACCTTTTTGAGTTAGTCTTTTCTACCGTTTACCCAATCACAGACCTTCCCATTTGTTCTACTTCCCACCTTCTTAGCTTTCACACGCTCAAAGCCTATAATAATTTCTAACTTTCGTTCTAGTTCTGATGAAATAGATCTGAAAGATTAGCTGAGATAGTAGGAACTGCCAATGCTGGAGAATCTGAGATAACAAGGGGTAGAGCTGGATGAACACAGCAGGCCAAGCAGCGTCAGACGAGCAGGAAAGCTAACGTTTCAGGTCTGGACCCTTCTTCAGAAAATCACGTACCATTTTCTAAAGAAGGGTCCTGACCTGAAACGTCAGCTTTCCTGCTCATCTGACGCTGCTTGGCCTGCTGTGTTCATCCAGCTC
>JAHRHZ010000144.1:9568439-9599084 GCA_024137785.1 Ginglymostoma cirratum | reverse complement strand
ATGTCAGCTTTCCTGCTCCTCTGATGCTGCTTGGTCTGCTGTGTTCATCCAGCTCTACACCTTGTCATCTATGAAAGATTAGCTGTCTTTCTATCTCCATGGAGGCTGCCTGACAAGTTAAGGCTTTCCAGCATTTTCTGCTTTTGGGCTGCATGGACTGTTCAAGATGACAGCTCACCACCACTGTCTCAAGAGATAGGAAACACACAATGGACTAGCCAACAATACACATTTCTGTGCGCAATTAAGACACCGTCAGACTTTCAGCATCTTTGGTATTTTTGCTTTTGCAGAGTGAAACAGCAAAAGGTACATCATCACCAATTAAAAATAGCCCATGTATACTGGCGGTCAGCGAGGAGGCATGATGAAAATTTAACTAAGAATTTTTTAAAAATTTGCTATGTATAACTCTTATAACACATTATTTTGCAACCCTGCAGCAGCAAATTAAATCTAACTACATCTAAAAGAGACTTTAGAAGTAGCAGCACATCCAGTAAGTAATGACAAAATCGACACGCCACTTCTTCAAAATGATGGATGTTGCCTGCAGTAACCCCTTCACCAGTGTAAGCATAAACAAGTTTGTTATGTCAGAATAAGCACCTTTGAATGAACCTATTGCTCCCCTCTCTACAAGGCCAACAGAAATGGGCTCTCCAATAGCACCAGTGATAATGATAGAAAAAGATAAACTGATTCTTATCACCAAGGTGCAGGGACATTTCAAAAGTATCATCCTCCAGATCTTCTTTATTAAGGCCATCCCACAGGCTTTATCAGAGGAAGTATACTGTCATGCCTTGCCTTGTGTAATCTGATGGCTATCTTGCCTACTTGTCCCGAGGTAGCATGCTTCTGTGCAGTTCCCCAATACATGGCATTCTGCCTGCGGGTTGCAGGGGTCAATCGTGTGGCACAGCAGGATTAATGCAGTTCTAGCCTAGTCAAAAGCAAATTAGCATGAAATAAATACTTAGGAAACAGGAATAACCAACTCTGCGTTAACACAAAGCCTGAGCTCCCCAGTGGCTAAAACTGGCAGAAATGATATGCTGTTTGGGTTACACAAAGTAAGTTCCATGTCAAGTGATTTGTTTAACCAAGAGCTGAGCTTTGAATTTTATATCCATAGGATTAAGGTTAAAAATGGCACAAGAAAAAATAAAGAAGATAGCAATGAAATATTGCCACCAGAATGTTGGAAACATCTTAAACATTTTACTTCCCCTGAACATAAAGGGGAAAACAAGTTAGAAGGAGGAGTATTGTTTTGGAAGCAAGAATACTTGGAAGATTTGCAGAAGTAGGTGAGAAAACAGGAGGGAGGAATACATCTGAAAGTTTGACTTTTGCTTTCCCTTGTATGATTCGGATCAATCCAAAGTTTCTCCCTTTTCTGGGAAGTTCAATGTCTAATTCTGCTGCAAGTGGATACGCTCACACAAAGTGCAAAGTATATTCATCAGTTTCTAGGTCGGCTGTGGATTTACAATTCCTGTTATTAGACAGAGGAATTTCCTCTGAGGAAAAGGCAGAGACCGAACTGTTAAGTCCACAATACTTAAATAATGCAGAAAACACTTTATATTAAATTCTTGTATATATAACAAATGTAACCAATATTTGAAAATCTATCACTCAGCAATGTACTTTACCCACCAGCAATGATAAAACACTGCTCATAAATTTATATTAAAACTCTGCTCAATAGCAATTATTTACCAACAAAGATTTATTGATTGTGCTTTCCACCAGAGACTTGTGCTAACTGAGCCAATCACTCAGAGAGGCTGAAGCATTAGGGTGCCACAGGGCAGTAATTCACACTATCAGGTTAAATCCTCCTGATCATTACTGCAACAGTGCAAACAACTAATGATGAGTCATGTGAAACTCTCCCCTGGGACTGTCATTTGCACATGTGGTGCCGTTCAGGTGACTCCTGAGGAGCAGTATCCCGGTTTAGATTGGAAGAAGCTGTACTCGCCAATTAAATCCCCAGCACTATCCCTTCAGCACCCCAAGCTAGTCAACAGTGGGGTTCCCTGTAAGATTTACCGATAAAAGTTACATATTTAACCTACGAGGAAGCAAAGGCAGAGACTCCATTATGGGATTTAAACAAAAGCCTTGCTGGATTGGTTTATCCCCTGTAATCTGGTTCTATCTTTGAGGCAGGTTTATGTAATGCTGTTACATATAGGTTATACTGTCCCACCTTTATTATCATCAGATTGATTTTTTTTGTGTTTGTTTACGTGTCACACATTATTTCTTGGGGATTGCAGGGCACTAGGTTTCAACACCTGCTTCCCTCAAACTATTGAGTAATTTGCAACTGGGAAGGGTCTGCTTATTATCATTATGAAAAGATGACCTCTCCCAGATGACCTGGTGCTTTCATATTGCATCAGATCGACTGAGTTGCAGGTTTTGCTCAGTTAGCTGCAAGGACACCCTGTGGCACTAATGCAAAGCAGTCATGGCACTGAGGTGCAGCACTGTGCTGTAGCATTGTGCTGTGCAGGATGCACAATCTCTGTTCTCAGGTGGACGTAAAAGTAATCCGGTAAGGAAGTTCTGTTTGCTGTCTTGGTCAATATTTACTCCTCAAACCTAGACTACTAATCAGCATTGCTTTTATTGGGGAGTGGCTGTGCAAAATTGGAGGCTGCAATTCCTACATGGCAACACCTCAAAAGTACTTTGGTGGTCATTAGGTGCTTTGGAACTTTCAGAGGTTCTAACGAGTACTGCAGCAATGTAAGTCTTTACTGAACGGTGTTTCTTTATCGCTCAAAGCCATGAGTACTTTATCCATTCAGTGAGGACTTCGGATTCTTTTTGCCGTGGTTAGTTTTTGGGCCACACTTGAGCTTGTGATGAAGCAATCGTGCCATCGAGTGACAGGAAAAATCATGCTACAAAATTTTTTGAAATTAGGTCATTTCTTCATTCATGGGCAGAACTTAATGCCTTGCCCACGGCAAGGTTGGTGAAGTGGACGCTTAACCAGCTAGAAAGATGGTGACACTGTTGCCTATGCACCTCCAAACTCATTAGGCCTATGGTAAGAAAGCCCATGGGATAGCCTTTCTGCCCTGTGGCCAATTGAGGCCCTCAAGCAGGTAGTTGATTCCCTCTTAAAGGCCTCATTCTGCTGATCTTAACCCAACAATGGCTGGGTTCTCATTCAGAGGTCATGACAAGCAAACTGAGGCAAGGTTTTGAGTTCTCGGTGCTTAATCAAAGGACTTGACAGCAGGAATGAAGAACAGTCCTGTGGAGAACCATTCCCATGTGCTTGGTGCTGCCCTCCTCCCAACATAATTCATTTGTGGCCCTTCATCCAGTGAGAATCCTAGCGGTGGGTGCAGAACCAGTAGTAACCACAGTCTTACCACGGTGTTGACTTTCAATAAGAAGCTGCCAGCCTCTATTTGGACAATGGCTCTTGACGTTGAAGGGGGGGGGGATGTCTGCCCTGGACTCCATCATCCCAGGAAAGGTCTGCAAATGTATGCCTTAGTGGCCTTGAATGCGGTAGGCCTTCTCTAGAAGAGGCAACGCAATCACTTACTGGTTCGCCAACCAGCTTGTAAGGTACTCATTACCTCCATAATGTAACGCTATGTGGGTGCAGCATCAAGAATGAAATGAATACATGAACTCGTGGAGTAGTGGAAGACTACCTAATCAAAAGCACAGGGATGTAGCCAAGAATCTAATTATCTCAAGGTGTCCGTATCCAGAACAGAAACTGATTAATTCTTCAGAGTACAAGATGCTGTCTCACTGTTCAGATTGATATTCAAAAACTGTCCTATGATTTGTAACAAGTTAGGACACACCTACAATCCAGACTGCATTTTCGGATCCAACCTTTATTGTGAAGAATATTTTACATTTAGAAGTGGTATCATTAAATTACTTTCTATATAATTATTTTAAAGATAGCTAACCCAAACTTCAACTAAACATTAAAAAATCTAAATATTTGGGTAGAATGTAGGACTACTTTACTTCCCTATAACAAGCTTGTTCCCTTTCTACTATTTCCATATCTAAGTACGTTGAAACATCATATCATTGTTCCCCTCCATTTAAAAGATCCTTTTCATGTTGCAGCCCTCAACTATACCGTAAATTCATCCTCTTGACTGTCTCCTGACACAAGATATACCCCAAGTTTAGTGCCAGAATGAAGACACACAGGCAACATAACTCGTGCCCTGTAGATGGTCAACGCTGAGAAAAGATTTTATTCTGGCATTTGGTGAAGCCAAATTGTAAACACATTGTATAAACATTTTTAAGATCCCACTACACCGGGGAAGTGAAACTTTCATCTGTAAAGATTATTATGGAGAGAGGTAGCAGGGCAATCTCATGATGTTTTTGTGCAATGTGTTTGAAGTACTGAGTGATGGTACAGAGGTGTAGCAGCTTCATTCTTTATACTGTGAGCACCTGCTGTGTCAGGTGCATTAGCATCCGTAAAGCTTGCCCCCTCTCAAAGGCTGGAGGACCGAGGTGACCTTCTCATCATTATCCCGTTCATTTCCTCCCACAGTGCAATGCCCATCACACAATCTGCTCATCAAAGTGGTTAAAGCCAGAGCTGTATCCAAGTCCTAATGGGGGAAGCAATCTTGTTGAAATAAAAACCAACATGTGAAACACTTTATTCTTCATTGTTAAAAGGAAACAGTCAGTGAGTGTCTGGCCTGCCGCTAGTCATGATTGACACACTTCGGCCCTTACGACAACGGGTTGTACGCTTTATTACATTCGAGCACGTCTCCCCCGCCTTGTCTCCACACAACTGGAACTGTCATACTGGGAGATCGTGAAGAATACAAATGTAATGTACCCACAGTTCAGCTAATGGGATTTGACACAGGCTTTAAGTTTAATGAAGAAAGTTGCCAATAGCAACAAAACTGTCACTGCTTGCGAAGTGCAATTAATAAAGGCTGCGACAACATTACTCTAGACTGCAGCTAGCAAAAGGTACCCTTAGTTCAAGCTGTGGTAAATTAGCTGACCAATTTTTCTAAGTATCTGCACCATTTACAGAGTTATTTATTAATTTTTTGACTGCCACTGGCATTTGAAAGGATGTAATTTGCACCTGATGTCCATTCAAGATGGGGCTCATTTCTAATGGATTGTGGTATTTATGTCAGGCAATGAACAGGTTGTCACTGGGTGCTCAATTTATAACCATTCAGGGAAAAGAAAAGTACAGAAGATTCAACTGGCTAAAACACAGCCTTGTCACAGCACCGCAATGACACAAGAGGATTACATCAAACAATTAAACAATTAATCAAGACTTACAAGCTATTCAAATTGTGCTGTAGTTTGGGGGTGGGGTGGGGGAACAACGGGTTAACAGATGCTTCTCCATCCCATCTACACTCCTGGGGGCCAGGACAAGAGAAGGCCAAAGGTCTACAAAATCATGAGGGGTATAGACAAGGTGGATAGCAAGAAGCTTTTTTCCCCCAGAGTGGGGGACTCAATTACTAGGGGTCATGAGTTCAAAGTGAGAGGAGGAAAGTTTACGGGAGATATGCGTGGAAAGTTCTTTACGCAGAGGGTGGTGGGTGCCTGGAACATGTTGCCAGTGGAGGTGGTAGACGCAGACACGTCAGTGTCTTTTAAGATGTATCTGGACAGGTACATGGATGGACAGGGAGCAAATGGATACAGACCCTGAGAAAATAGATGACAGGTTTAGACAGAGGATCTCGATCGGTGCAGGCGTGGAGGGCCGAAGGGCCTGTTCCTGTGCTGTAATTTTCTTTGTTCTTTGTTAGTGCTACAGCCTCTGCGCAGTTATCAGAAAGATCTGAGGAGAGTCTAGATGAAGTTCAGTGAAAATAGTCACTTGGTAGTTCAAAATTAGGATTATTGTTGAAAGAGAGAGATGCTGTTACATTTTTCATCTTGCACTCATCAGGACAGATGCAACAACACCAAACTTCAAAAGGAACAACAATATATACTGCATGACAAAACTAAATGGGGGTTGATTCATTGGAAAGTGGACTCTGATTGGTCAAGGTTTCAACATGGAGGATGCACCAGTAAACAGTTATTCCACAAGCTTTTGTTTAAATTCAAAAACATCAAGTCAACTCTGAATTGTTGAGACATTGTCAGAGAATGCAGCATAAAATAGTTGGATTTTACCTGCACTATTTCATGACTGGTTAACACTGGGCATTGAAATGGGCAAACAGGAAAAAATGAAAATCATAGGGAAGGAAATCAGAACCTCTGTATGGCAATCCAACACCCACCTATAGACTGGAGTTAATAGAGATTGAAGAAAGGAGAATAAATTACAAACAGGAATTCACGGATCAAAGGAGAGTTGAGCATTGGCTCTCAGTCTAACTCTGCCTCAAATTTTAAATTCCCATTCTTATTTTTAAATCCTACCATGACCGTTCCTCTGCCTATTGCTGTAAGCTCGCCAGCCTTACAATCCACTCCAATATTTGCACCCCTCTAATTCTGGCCTCTCTTAACACCCCTTCTGTCTTTAACTCTATCACTGGTGACCATTACTTCAGATGCCATGGCCCTAGGCTCTCAAATTCTTGCTCTCAAGCTCTAACCCTCTGAACTTAGGAAATGCTCCTCACAAACTACATCTGACCAAACATTTGATCACTTGTCCAATTTTGACTCATCTGGCTCAGTGCCAAACTTTGCTTGAAAATATTTTACTATTTTGTAAGCACAAGAGTCTGTGATTGTGAATAAAGTGATGATCTTCCAATACAAATTAAAGAATGACTTGCTTTTTTATTTAACCTATTTTCCTAATCAATCCATTTAGAGATGTTATTACACACCTCTAGAGCAGGTGGGACTTGAACTCAGGCCTACCTCAGAGGTAGGGTAGAAACCGGCCACTGCACCACAAGAGGGCACTTACATAGATTTTTTTTAACATTCACTGGATGTTTCAAAGTGGCTTACAGTAAATGAAGTGCTCTTATAATGAGTGTTGGAATTTACAAGGAGTTTGTGCTTAACAAACTTCCACAACCAACAATACTATATTGATGGGATCATGTGTTTTTTATGACACTGTTTATGATAAATATTGGCCAGGACTCCAGGGATAACACCTCTACCACTCTTTGAAATTATGTAACTTATTATTCACCAGAGTAGGTAGAAAGGGCCTCATTTCACACTTCAATCAGAAGACAGCACCTCTGACAAGGTAATACTCCGTCAATATAGCTTTGATTTGTGTTCAAATGCTGGAGTGGGATTTGAACTCAGAGCCTTGTGATTCAAAGGCAACAGTGCTACCAATTGGGCCTTAACTGACAGTACTTTTACAATTAATTTTGCAGTTACAGTGTTTGCCATTCGATTTAAAAAGATTAAAAGAGAATTCTATTTAAATGAGCCACTGTTCATAATTTTTCAATCCTCCTCAGCTATAAGCTTGGTGGCAGAGAACGAGAGGACAGGTAATGTTGTGCTGTTGTTTAATAAGACGGAAACTACAGCTTGATAATTACAGGTCAGTCAGCCTATAGCTGACTAAGGTGAGGGAGTTTTTTTTTTGAGGTAAGAATGAGGTTTCATGAGGGTAGTGTGTTTGTTCTAGTCTGCATGGAATTTACAATAGCTTTTTTCACAAAGTCCTGCAGAGCAGACTGGTCACAAAATTGTAAGCTTATCTAAAAGGTAAATGGCAGGTTGCATCCAAAATTGGCTCAGTGGCAGGACGCAAAGGGTAGTGATCGAAGAGTGCTTTTGTGACTGAAATACAGTTTCTTATTGGCTTTTGCAGAGCTCAGCACTGGGTCACTTGATCTTTGCGATAGTACATTATTGATTTACACCTTAATGCAGGAGTATGATTAGGAAATTTCACATGATATGAACACTGGAGAATGATTTATTTTGAGGAAGACTGCAGGGAGGTATTAATTCATTGCTCAGGAAGACAGAAAAATGGAAAATGGAATTAATTCTGGAGGAGTATTAAGTGACATTTGGGGAGGATAACAAGGCAAGTCCATACACAATAAATGGTATACTCTTGTGAAAGGTGAAACAATGGAGGGTTCTTTAAACTAGACTGCTGAAGATAGCAGGACAGGTATGAGTGGTCAAGATGACAGATGGGAGACTTTCCTTTATTGCCAAGGTCTAGAGCATTAGAGCAGGGAGGTTACACAATAACCATGTAAACACTGATAAAAAGTGCAGGCAGTACTGTGTACAGTTCTGGTCACTGCATTACAAGAAAGATGTTAGCACATGATAAAGAGCATAGGATATTATCAGAAATGGAAAGTTTTACCTATGAGAAAAAGATTGGACAGTCTGAGGTCGTATTCTCTGGAACAGAGGCGGCCAAAGACATACTTATTGAGGGATATAAAAATTTTGAGGGACCTACATGGTGCACATAGGAAGGGTTTATCGCCATTAGCAATCAAGTCAATAAACAGGACTATAGAATTAAAGCAATTGTTGGAAAATGGGTCAGGTGGCCTCCTCCAGTATTTATATAAAATTTGGCACGTAACAAAAAGCTTGGCTAAACAGCCAGGTTTTAAAGAAGTCTTAAAGGAAGAGAACAGAAGCAGGGAAGTGGAGAGGATTAGGGAGCTGATTTCTAGAGTTTGAGGTGGAGTAGGGGGTTGTGGTGGTGTTGCACAAGGGAACAGGCAATACTGGATTTAGTGTTGTGCTATGAGGCAGACTTGATAAGGAAGCTTAAGGTAAAGGAACTCTTAGGAGGCAGTGATCATAAGATGATAGAATTTACTGTGAAATTTGAGGGGGAGAAGACAGAATCAGAGGTAATGGTACTACAGCTGAATAAAGGCGACTACAGAGGTATGAGAGAGGAGCTGGGCAGAATTGACTGGAAGAGGAGTCTAGCAGGAAAGGCAATGGAACAGCAATGGCAGGAGTTTCTGGGATTAATTCAGGAGACGCAGCAAAAATTCATCCCTAGGAAAAAGAAGCACGTTACGGGGAGGATGAGGCAACCATGGCTGACTGAGGAAAGTCAGGGATAGCATAAAAGCAAAAGAGAAATGTGGCTAAGGGCAGTGGGAAACCAGAGGACTGGAAAGCTTACAAAGACCAACTGAGGGCAACAAAAAATAAGAAATAAGGAGACAGAAGATTAAATATGAGGGTAAGCTAGCCAGTAATATAAATGAAGACTGTAAGAGTTTCTGTAGATATATAAACAGCAAAAGAGAGACAAAAGTGGACAACAGACCACTGAAAAATGATGCTGAAGAGAAAGTCGTGGGGAACAAGGAGGAACAAGGCTGAGGAATTGAATAATTACTTCGTGTCAGTCTTCACAGTGGAAGAGACAAGTAATCTCCCAAAAATTCGAGAGAGGCAGAACTGAGTATGGTGGCCATCACCGAGGAAAAGGTGCTAGTAAAACTGATTGGCCTGAAGGTCGATAAATCACCTGGACCAGATGGACCACACCCCGCAGTTCTAAAGAAGATAGCTGAAGAGATGGTGGAAGTGCTAGTGATGATCTGTCAGGAATCGCTCCAATGAGGGAGGGTTTCAGAGGACTGGAAAATCACTAGCGTGACACCCTTGTCTAAAAAGGGAGTAAGGCAAATGATGGAAAATTACAGGCTGATTAGCCTAACCTCAGTCGTGGGTAAGATTTTGGAGTCCATTGTAAAGGATGAGATTTCTGAATATTTGGAAGTGTATGGTAAAGTAGGGCAAAGTCAGCACGGTTTCATAAGGGGAGGTCATGCCTGGCAAATCTGCTAGAACTCTTTGAGGAAGTAACGAGCGGGGTAGACGAAGGAGAGCCAATGGATGTTATCTACCTGGGCTTCAAGAAGGCCTTTGACAAGGTGCCGCACAGGAGGCTGTTGAGCAAGATAAGGGCCCATGGTGTTAGGGGCAATGCGCTAACATGGATAGAAGATTGGCTGTCTGGCAGAAAGCAGAGAGTGTGGATAAAGGGGTCTTTCTCAGGATGGCAGCCGGTGACAAGTGGCGTTCCGCAAGGGTCAGTGTTGGGGCCACAACTTTTTACTTTATACATTAATGATCTAGATGAAGGAATTGTCGGCATTCTGGCTAAGTTTGCAGATGACACAAAGATAGGTGGAGGGACAGGTAGTAATGAGGAGGCGGAGAGACTGCAGAAGGATTTGGGCAGATTAGGAGAGTGGACAAACAAGTGGCAAAGAGTCCAACGTGGGAAAGTGAGGTCATGCACTTTGGTAAGAAGAATAAAAGCATGGGCTGTTTTCTAACTGGGGAGAAAATTCAGAAGTCTGAAGTGCAAAGAGACTTGGGAGTTCTATTCTGGGATTCTCTCAAGGTAAACTTGCAGGTTGAGTCAGTAGTCAGGAAGGAAAATGCAATGTTGGCATTTATTTTGAGAGGACTTGAATATAAAAGCAGGGATGTACTCCTGAGGCTTTATAAGGCTCTGGTCAGGCCACCTTAGAAGTATTATGTGCAGTTTTGGGCCCCATATCTCAGGAAGGATGTACTGGCCCTGGAGCGGCTTTGGAGAAGGTTCACAAGAATAGCCCCAGGAATGGAAAGCTTAGCATATGAGGAACATTTGAGGACTCAAGACTATACTCATGGGTGTTTAGAGGATGAGAGGGGATCTAATTTAAACTTACAGAATACTGAATGGCCTGGACAAAGTGGATGTTGGGAAGATGCTTACATTGGTAGGAGAGACTCGGACCTGAGGGCACAGCTTTAGAGTAAAGGGGAGACCTTTTAGAATGGAGATAAGGAGAAACTTCTTCAGCCAGAGTGTGGTGAATCTATGGAATTCACTGCCACAGAAGGCTGTGGAGGCCAGATCATTGAGTACATTTAAGACTGAGATAGATAGGTTCTTGATTATCAAGCGGATCAAGGGTTACGGGGAGAAAGCAGGAGAATGGGGTTGAGGAACTTATCAGCCATGATTTAATGGCATGGCAGACTCGATGGGCCAAATGGCCTAATTTCTGCTCCTATGTCTTATAGTCTGGACGGTTGAAGACAAGACTGCCAATGATAGGGGTTAAGGAATTGTGGCACGGCCCTCGAGGGGTTGGCACTAAATTAGTACAGATGTAAAAGTGGTTCCAGATCCATACCCTTCCATTTTATGAAGTATTTTCCTCACAGTTGCTTAGCATTTTGCCTTATTTGAGCAAATACTTGTTGAAAAATGAATAATGGTTTCCTGAAAGTGACTACGTGATTGTAATTTAATCCACAGATTCAGATGGTTTGCATATGAAACGAATACACTAGAATAATTTCAGGGATGGTCGTAATCCCAGTAAGCAGTTCAGATCATCTCATGTTGCAGCAGTAAAACTCAGATTATTCACACCATTCCTGGACAGCAGTCTATACTTGCGAGAGTCTATAACTGTGAAACCATCGTGTGGAGATGGAGGAACACAGGTCAGGCAGCATTAGAGGAGCAGGAAAGTCGACATTTCAGGTTTATACCCTTCATTAGGAACTGACGAAGGGTGTAAACCCAAAACATCGACATTCCTGCTCCTCTGATGCTGCCTGACCTGCTGTGTTCCTCCCACTCCACACAGTATTGACTCTGGCTCCAGCATCTGCAGCTCTTGCTATCTCTTATTGTGAAACCATGACCACTGACTAGTTATGCTGCTGAGTTGTGTAGCAGATGAGATTACTGCCCCTTCACACTTCAATGTGAATTTAACCTTCACTGATGGCATGAATCACAGGACTTTTACAATTGAGAAGGCGTCCTTTCAGCCATTATGTCTGCACTGACTCTCTGACAATAAATCAAAAATGTTCAATTCTCCTGCTTTTCCCTCGACTCCTGCATATTGTTGAATAGAAACAAATCACCTAATACCCTCTGGGATGCCTCAATTGAACCTGCCTTCGCCACACTTGTAGGAAGTATAATCCAGACCCTGGCCACTCATTAAACACGAAGGGTACTTTGCATATCACATTTGTTTATTTTCTTTGGCACACAAAAAGTCCAGCTTTGTAGCTTCACCGGGTTGACACCTCAATTTTATATAGGCCTGGTCTGCTTCTGACATGCCCTCCTGCAATATTAATTGAACCAGAGGCCCGCTACCCTGGCTTGATGGCAATAGTAGCGTGGGAACTATGCCAGACCATGAGATTGCAGATTGTGTTGGGAATACAATTCAGTTGTTATTGACGGTGACAGAGCCACATGCAAGCCAGACTTGAGCTGCTAGATTTGTTCAAAGTCTGTACCATTTAGTGCAGTGATAGCACCACACAACACTATGAAGGACACTCTCATTTTGAACTCGGGAATTTGTCATCACAAATATTGTGCAGTGGTTATTGTTACCAAAACTGTCATGGACAAATGCATCTGTGGCAGGCAGAACCGTAAAGACAAGGTCAAGTACGTTTTCCCTCTTGTTGGTTCCCTCAGCACTTGCAACAGATCCAGACTAGCAGTTATCGGACTTGACTGGCTTAGTCAGCAGTAGTACTGTCAAACTACTTTTAGCAATGGACACTGGAGACCACTGACCAAAGTGCAGTTACCAGCTAAGGGTGTGTAGTTTGTAGTAATCGGTAGGACACGTGCTTGCCCAAGTTTGACCTGATGCCATGAAACTTCATGAATCTAGAGTCAATGTTGAAGCTTCTTAAGGTAACTCCCTCCCAACTATATACTCTGTGCAGCCATCTCTGCTGGGTCTGTCCTGCTGGTGGGCCAGGACATATCCAGGGATAATGGTGGTGGTGTCTGGGACACGACCTGTAAGGTACGAATGCATGAGCACGACTATGTCAGGCTGATGTTTGACTAGTCTCTGAGACAGCTCTCCCAATTTTGGCACAAGCCCCAGTATGGAGAACTTTGCACAGTTGATGGGGCTATGTTTGCCATTGTGCTATCTACCAGGTTAGTCGATCAATGCCAGGTGGTCTATCCAGTTTCATTCATTTTTGAGACTTTCCAGTGATTGGTAGAACCGATTGGGCCATTTCAGGGCAGTTAAGAGTGAACAAGCCACATTGCTGTGGGTGTGGAGTCACACACAGACACGACTGTCATGATGGAGTTCAACTTCTGGTGCCCAAAACATTACCTGGATCTCTGAATTACTACTCCAGTGACAATACCATTATGCCATCGCTTCCCTATGCTTTATTAATCTACTTGTCCTGCGCCCCTTTTGACCAACCTATGCACACGTACACACAGGTCTTTTGATTTTACCCACCCTTTAGAACAGTACCTTGTATTTTATAGTTTTTTGTTTAAACCAGAATCTAGCATTTCACACTTCTCCATATTGAACTTCATCTGTCCACTCCACCAACTTGTCAATGTTCTTTTGAAATTCTACACTGTCCCCCTCACAAGTTCTGTGTCATTCACAAGCTGTGAAATGGTCCTCTGCACACCAAAATCTAGACATTTTTATTATCAGGAAAAGCAAGGGTCCCTATACCCACGTCCCTGGGCAAACCTTTCCACAGCCCAAAAAACATCCATTAGCCATTACTATGTTTCCTGTCCCTCAACCAATTTAATATGCATGTTGCTACTGTAAGGTATGATTCCATGAGTATGACTATGTCAGGCTTGACTACTGTCTGAGGCAGCTCTCCCAATTTTGGCACAAGCACCGGTGTGGAGGACTTTGAAGGGTCAACAGGGCTGTATTTGCAGTTCTGATATCTAGTACTCCTATTCCATGATCTTTTTTCAAGTTCACTGTGTGGCACTGTACCTAATACCTTTGAAAAAGCTCATGGACATCACATCAACAGCCTTACTCTCATGAAACTTTACTGTTATCTCTTCAAGAAACTTCAAGTTAGACAATTTTCCCTGAACAAATCCAAGTTGACTTATCCAAATTAATCTATATTTTTCCATGTGATGATTTATTCTATCTTAAATAATTATTTTGAGAAATTTCCCCATACCAAAGTCAAACTGACTAGTCTGTAATTGCTGGGTGTATCTTTACAATTTTTTTGTACAATGGTGTCATATTTGAAATCCTCCAGTCCTCTGACACTATCCCCCAAATCCAGGCAAGATTGAAAGATAATGGCCAGTGCCTCTATAATTTCCATTCTCATTTCCTATAATATTCTTGGTTGAATCTTATCGGGTCTTGATACCTTACCAACTTTAAATACTGCCTGCTTACCCAATGCCTGCTCCTTTTAAATTTTAAGCCCTTTTAATGACTGAGTTTCCACCTGTGTCACCCTGGGCAGTTTCTCTATTTCAGGTCTTTTTTTCCCTCCAGATGCAAAGCATTCATTTAACACTTCGGCATGCTTCCTGCCTCCATATGGAAGTACCTTTTTGGTCCCTATTTGGCCTTCATCCTCAGCTTAATAGTTTCTATGACTGATGTACTCACAGAAGACTTTGGCATTTCACTTTATGTTACCTGCCTGTCTTTTTTCATAATTCCTCTTTGCTTTTTCACCACCCTTCTGTATTCCACTTGGTTCTCAATTCCAGTATGATACCTGCCATAAGCATATTTTTTCTTCCTCAAATCAATTTCTATCTTTAACATCCAGGGAGATCTGGATTTGATTGATCCACCTTTCCCTTTTGAGGGAATATACCTCAACTGTTCCTGAACCACCTCCAATTTGAAGGCAGCCCATCGTTCCGCTACTGTTTCTCCCACCAACTTTTGGTTCTAGTCTGTTCAGCTCAGCTCTGTTCTTGTCCAATTGAAGTCCGCTTTCCACTAGATGGTTATTCTTCCTCTGGATTGACCAATGGCCTATCCACTATTATCCTAAACCTTTTGATACAATGATCACTGTCCCCTAAATATTCTCCCACTATCAGTTGATCTACATTGCCCAACTGGTTCCCAAGAACTGGGTCCAACAGTGTCTCTTTTCTTGGTGGAGTGGCTACATTCTGATGTTAAAAAGCCTTTCCATACACCATCTCAGAATGCCAGCTCCTCACTGCCCCTTACACCACCACCATCCCAGTCTATATAGAGTCAATTCAAGTTCCCTATTATAACTGACGTTTACATCCCTAATTTCCTTGCAGATTTGATCCTTCACGTTCTTCACACTAGTTAATGGCCCATAGACTGCACTGAGTAACGTTGTTGTACCCTTCTTATTCTTTAACTCTGGTCAACTCAATTCTGTCCTTGAACCCTCTGAAACAGCCTCTTTCACCAGTACTGCAATGCTCTCCTTAACCAAGAACATAATCCTCTTTGTCCGTTTCCCCCTTTCCTATCTTTACTGAGCACCTTGTAACCAGGAACATTTAATGCCCAGATCTGCCCTTTTTTAAGCCAGCTGTCTGTTATGACCACATCATCATAATCCAACATGGCCATCTGTGCCTGTAACTCCTTAACGTTGTTAACTATACTCTGTGCATTCACATACATGCATTGTAACTCTGATTTGGACTGTATTCATTTCTCCCTTAATTCCAATTCCATCTATTAACCCACTATTCTCTATTTTAATATCATCTGCTTCTCTCAGCATTTCATGCATGCTGATATTACTTTCTAATATTCTCTCCTGTTCCCACAGCCCTGCTGAGTTAGTTTATACTCTTTCCAACAGCACTTGCAAAACTCAGCAAGAAACTTAGTCCCCACCCTGTTCTGATGCAAACTGTCCAGCTTGCTCAGGTGCCTTCTCCCTTAGAACTAGTTCCAGTGTCTCAAGAATCTAAATACCTCCCTCCTGCACCATCTTTCCAATCACACTTTCATTTATCTTATCTTCCTTTCTCATGCTGACTTGCATGCAGCATTGGGAATAGTCTGGAGATTACTAATTTAGAGATCCCGGGTAATTTTCTGCCTAGCTCCATAAGTTCCGACACATAAAAAAAAATTCACAGGATTTGGGCATCACTGGCTAGGCCAGCATTTAATATCTATCTCTAATTGCCTTGAGGGTAGTTAAGAGTCAACTACATTGCTGTGGGTCTAGAGTCACATGTAGGCCAGAACAGGGACCCATGTCATTAGTATCATTGTGACCTGCTTGACCTTAGCGCCAGGGAGACAACACATTTGGAGTCACGTCAATCACCTCAGAAATGTCAGCCAGTTCCTCTAACTAAAAGATCCCCTTTCATTACTGCTGTTCCAGCCTTCTTCCTCCTCTCCTGTACAACTGGGGCACTTGTGGTGCCACAGGCTTGGTTCTTGCAGCACTCCTCCAAAGATCCACTGCCCTCACCAGAATCCACAATGGAAAACTGGTTAATGATTGGGACCTCCAGGCACTCCTACACTGCCTGCTGGTCTGTATTAGACTGCCTGGCGGTCATCCACTCCCTGCTTATGGTGTAACCATCTCTCTGAACTTGCTATCTATGTGGTTCTATGTCTCACAGCAGTTCTAGCTGCTGCTCGAATGCAAACTCTTGAGCTGGGCAGCTAGTTACACTTCCTATGCATGGTCCTGTTTCTGTTTGGGACATAAGAGGTTTCCACGTTTTTCTTATGTCACAGAACTTCTCCTTTTTCTGTACCGACTTCAAGCATCTTTAGTAAAATGGGCTTGTTTAAAAGAAAGAAAAACTTGAGTTTATAAAGCAACCACAAGCATCCTAAAATGCTATGAACTGAGCTAGGTGTGACAGAGAGAGACAGCACACTACAAAATAACTCATTGCGTAGAATCTAGCAACAGGAGGTGGCTATTCAACCCCTCAAACATGATCCATCATTCCACTAGATCATTGCTGATGTTACAATCCCAGATCAAACTGCCAAATTTATATTACAATCTATCTAGGGAATAGTACCTTTTTTTTAAAAAAGGAGACAAACTATGTGATTTAAGATACTTACTAAGTACAGCCACAAATTTGCATGTTTCTGAACAAACAACAAACATTAGTACACACCATTACAATAGGAATACACACACACACAAAATATATTATAACATACAATTAAGTTAACCTGATATAATTATGGGTTACAGACACACTGTGGTTAAACACTCCACAGGCCACATCAAACAGTTAAAGCGGTCAAGACAGATCCTATGGATTTTCCATCAACATCTCAGATTTTACTGACACAGAGTCATAAAAATAACATTAAGGCTTCACAAGGATTCCAACTCTTCACTGGTAGAGCCCAAGCTTTCAGATTTCCCTTAAATAATGTTCAGTCACAAATGGCACTGAAAGCACTTCATATTCTGGTAGTTCACTCTCCCAGTTGGAACTGTGGCCCGCAACCCTGGACTCTGAAATACTGTCCAGCACGCATTCACAGACACAATTTCACCTTTTCAGACAGCTAGCTTCACCAAATTGGTACTGCCCCTGCATTTTTCCAATCTCAAATCTTGCTCAGTTGCACAGAACAAATATTTCTTTAGGGCTTCCTTTACCCTCGTTCTCAGCTACATGAAGTATTGATGGTTCATGACGTCTTCTGAGACCCCACGACTCCTGAGGCTTTATCTGAACCCTAACCTCCAATCTTAGCTGCATTGTCTGACTCCCCGAACGTCTCCTGAGGCCCAGTGGATCTGATCCTACTACAGGAGTACCACTGTGGAACGGAGCCTCTTCTCCCTGCTCCCGAGTACCTGACTAATAGCACAAACCTCTTCTGACTAGCTCTGATTGACAAAACTGACTGGTTACGAATCTGAACTGTTCTGAGTGACCCATTTAAGAGAGAAATTGAAAACTTTAGAACAAGCTGTGCCTTTATTGCTTGGCAGTATTGAAGGCAACTAGTTTTTTGGAACAGTCATGTAGCAACTGCCTTCCCCCTCAATATTCATAGATGGGTGGCTGCAAAGCACAAAATGGACACTAAAAGAGGCTTTTATCGTATTAACCTCCATCTTAATTACTCCCACAATTACCCACTTTGGTTCTATAACTTTCATAGCTAAGCGAAACAAAACTCTATTGATCTCAATTTTGTAATTTTTAATTGCCCTCCCAGTGTCAAAAAATCTTCTTGCTTCAAGCGAGATCAAACTTCCACGAACCTTTGTGTGAAGGTCTGCTTTTGGGCTTCACAAATTGATGGCTTTGCTCTAATTTTAATGTCATGCCTCCTTGTTCTGGAAACCACTTCTGTGCAAGGACATACTTTCTCTCTATCCATATCAGTTCCTTTAATTATCTTAAACATATCAATTAGATCACCCATTAATCCTCTACAGTCGAGGGAATACAAGCTGAACCTGTCCTCATAACTTCACCATTGTAACCTTGGTATCATTCTGGTGATATGTTGCTTTCAGCAGCAGCTATAACATACAATTAACATGTCTGGCAGTGGTGGGGTTGGGCGCACAGACAGATTTAATTTACATTTAATCTGATCATTTCCATACACATTTTATGTAAGTAAGGTTTGACAATATCATACATTTTTCCATTTTCGGTGTCAATACTTTTCCACTTAGCCTGAAGACATTTGCTATCAAATTTGTTTTTTAAGTCATTCACAGGATGAGGGCATCGTTGGCTAGGTAGCATTTATTGCCCATCCCTAGTAGCCCAGAGGGCAGTTAAGAGTCAATCACATTGCTGTGGGTCTGGAGTACATATACGCCAGACCAGGTAAGGGTGGCAGTTACCTTTCCTAAAGGACATTCGTGAACCAGATGGGTTTTTTACTGACAATCAACAATGGATTCATGGTCATCATTAGACCTTAAATTCCAGATATTCATTGAATTCAAATTGTACCACCTGCCACTGAGGGTTTCAAACCCAGGTCCCCAGAACATTACCTGGGTATCTGGATTAACAGTCCAATGATAATACCACTGGGCCATCACCTCCCCAAGAAAGCATAATTAAAACCTCACACTAAAAATCTCTTGTGCCAGCTCAGTTCTTTTCTGCTTAAAAGAGATGCCAATGGTAAATGTTCCACTGGTGTGGCAGTGTTTCATAGGTGCCATTCTCTGGATCTATGCCACTGATTTTCAATATAATGAAACGTACAACTCGGTTAGGGAGTACAAGAATGAAGATTTGCAGAGAAATAGGGGAAACAAAGAAAATTCTTCGTGGACAAGCTCACCTTGGTATCATCAGGCTGCAAAGAGACGCAGACTGGAAAGTGGAAACAGGTTTCCACTCTTGCCTATTAATCAGGAAATTAGTCCTTGTTGAGGAACCTTTGAATAAATCCAAAACAGAATAAGTAGGAAATACTCAACAACTAAGGAAACAGAACTTGGGTAGTCAAAACTTTGGGCCTGAAGAATCTTGTTTAGGTATGGAACAGAAAGAGACTTAAACCAGAAATACCAACTGATTGCCTTCCTGACTCGAGTAGCTTGAACCCTATGTTTTTTAATTCAGATTTTCATCACCAACAGCAAATGTTTAGTACAACAGACATTCTGAAGTAGCAGAGGAGAATGAGGTAGATGAGATCCAAAGTAATTTTGAACTTGAAACAAGTCAGCATGCAGTTCTCTGAGCAATATGGGTCTCTTCCCCATGACTGAGCTGCAATCTATACCAGTGCACATCTCAAATTAATCAATTCTACTTGGTGGCTTGTTTTGTTAAATGGTCCCACTGTAAATACAGTATTAATGTTTGAGTCGCTGCCACACAATGCAATTTGCTACATTCTGCTTCAGTTTGTACTCGTGAATTCTGAACAGCAGTCTTCCATGGCACTGCCATACTATTAGTCAAGTTGTGAGGGCCCAAAATAGCTTAATAGACCATTTAAGGTTTTGATGGATTGATATTGTTGCATGCATTTAACCCTCAACCTTTCTACTCCCAGCATCTAAAATATCCTGATCAGTGTTCAGTGCCCAGCTATATGTAACTCTTGCCAGAATTCTCTCTCAGTCACAAGTATATAAAACAGCCTCAAGTTTAAAAAAAACACAACCAATTTTAAAACATAAATTGGTGTCCTTGCACTGAAAAATCTCAGATGTGTCTGGCTTGGCTAACCTGGCAACCTGGATGGGCGCAATTTTTTTTTTAAAAGAGGTACCTATTCAACCTATATTCTCACACAGAGTAGCTCAACAGAATGCACATGGTTGGGTTACAATGAAAACCTCATATGCCGTAAACCTTTTCAAACTCAGTATTCTTATTACATTTAGAAAACATTTCTTGACAAATTAATTGCTCACTTTCTTTTAGTTAGCTAGGTATCTAAAATATATGGAACTTCGTGTGTATAGTCATTTCTTAGGTCCACTGAGAAACTCTGGTACTTTAATGTCAGTCACAGCACAGTGAGCCATGCTCGCACCTGAATTGGAAGATTTAAGTTCGGGTCTTTTTCAGAAAGAGTGCTGCAACTTTTGGACGAGCAGAGGGATCGTCTGCTTTCTCAGGTGGATTAAAAGACATCGTGGCAATATTTCAAAGAAGAGAAAGGGAGTTCTATTTAATGTCATGGTTGATATTTATCAGTCAATCAACGTCATTAAAATATGGTTACCATCTCATTTTTTTTTGATGGGACTTGCTGTGTGCAAACTGGCTCCTTAATTTCAGACAAAAGAAATTACACTTCAAAAGTATGCCACTAGCTGTAAAGTACTTTGGGGTATCCAGTGGTCATGGAAGATGCTATTTAAAGTCTATATTTAGACTGCAAATCCCATCAACTGTGGCAACTCAAAGTAATTTGCCGTGGAATGTTTCAGTATGCAAAATTAGATCGAACTCAGGTGAGAAACAAGGAAGAATGTCCTGGCTCTGATGCCCACACAAATTTAAAGTACTGGTTGGACTTGCAGTGTGATTTATTTGCACAAGCTAAAACCTACATTCAGTCACACAAAGACTCTGGCCTTTGTGGGCAAAAGGAATAAGTCTACACGTTGCATCTTTTTTCAAAGAAGAGCGAGCTAATGGAGACAACCAATCCAGCTGGATCCCCAAGGTAAAAACATGACCAGAGGCATGAATTTAATCAGCTAAGATTGACAGTTAAGAGTTTCTGCTGCATCTCAACGCCAACCTCAGTCCAACCAATCAGCACACCCTCCTCAGAGTCATACAGCACGGAAACAGATCCTTCGATCCAACCAGTCCATAATTTCAACTAGTCCCACCTGCCTGCTCCTGGTCCTTATCCCTCCAAACCTTTTCTATTCATGTGTCTACCCAAATGTCTTTTAAACGTTGTAATTGTACCCATCTCCACTATTTCCTCAGGAAGTTCATTCCATATGTGAACCACCCACTATGTAAAAAATTGCCTCTCATGTCTTTTTTAAAACTCTCTCCTCTCACCTTAAAAATATGCCCCTAGTCTTGAATTCCCCAATCCGAGGGAAAAGACAACTACCATTACATCTATCTATACCTCTCGTTATTTTATAAACTTCTTTCATATCGCCTCTCATCCTCCAAAGCTCCAGTGGAAAAAGTCCCAGCCTATCCAGTATTTCTTTATAACTCAAATCTTCCATACCCAGCAAAATCCTGGTAAATCTCTTTTGAACCCTGTCCGGCTTGATAATATTCTTCTAAAAACTGGGCGACCAGAAACGGACACGGTATTCCTGAAGAAGCCTCCCCAACATCCTGTACAACCTCAACATGACTTCCCAAATCCTATACTCAAAGGAATAAGCGAAGAAGTCAAGCTTGCCAAATACATTTTTGACCACCCTGTCTATATGTGTTGCAAACTTCAAAGAATTATGTAGCTGCACCCTCAGGTCCCTCTATTCTAGAACACTATGCAAAGCCATACCATTAATTGTACTAGCCTTACCCTTGTTTGTTGTACCAAAATGCAGTAACTCACAATTATCCAGATTGAACTCCATCTGCCATTTTTCAGCCCATTGAATCATTTGATCAAGATCCCTTTGTAATCTCAGAAAACCTTGTTCACTGTCTACTATGCCACCAATTTTGGTGTCATCTGCAAACTTACTAACCATGCTGTCTGTATTCTCATCCAAATCATTTATATAAATGACAAACAAAAGAGATCCCAGTACCAATCCCTGTGGAACACCACTAGTCAGAGGCCTCCAGTCTGAAAAATAACCTACCACCATTACTCTGTCTCCTACCGTTAAACTAATTTTGTATCCAATTGGCAAGCTCACCCTAAATCCCACGTGACCTAACTTTACTAATTAGTCCACCATGCGCAACCTTGTCATAGGCTTTACTAAAATCCAAATAAACAAAATCTACTGCTCTGCCCTCATTAATCCTTTTGGTAACTTCCTCAAAAAACTTAATCAAGTTTGTGAGACATGATTTTCCTTGCACAAAACAATGCTGACCATCCCAACTCAATTTTTGCCTGTCTAAATGTCCATAAGTCCTATTTTTCAAAATCACCTCCAACAATTTACCCACAACCCAAGTCAGACTCACAGGTCTATAGTTTCCCAGTTTCTCTTTACAACTTTTCTTAAAGAAAGGTATAACATTAGCCATCCTCCAGTCATCAGGCACCTCACCCATAGTTGTAGATGATGCAAATATTTCTGCAAAGGGTCTCACAATTTCCTCCCTCCTTTCCCACAATGCTCTGGGATACATTAGATCAGGTTCTGGAGATTTATCCA
This sequence comes from Ginglymostoma cirratum, assembly GCA_024137785.1. NCBI lineage: Eukaryota > Metazoa > Chordata > Chondrichthyes > Orectolobiformes > Ginglymostomatidae > Ginglymostoma > Ginglymostoma cirratum. The sequence continues at coordinate 9,576,473 of JAHRHZ010000144.1, read as the reverse complement.
CCTTTATATTCCTTAAAACTTCCCAAACCTCTTCTGTAATGCGAGCTTTTTTTAAAACATCAAAGCTTATTTCTCTGCATTGTCTAGATTCCGTTTCTTTCTCCACAGTAAAAACTGATGTGAAATACTCATTTATTATCTCACCCATCTCCTGGTGTTCAACACAAAGACCACCTCCTTGATCTCTGAAAGGCCCTAGCCTCTCTCTCGTTACCCACTTGCTCTTAACGTATTTGTAGAATCTCTTCAGGTTATCTGCCAATGCTACCTCATATCCCCTCTTTGCTTTCCTGATTTCTTAAGAATGCCCCTACACTGTTTATATTGATTAAGAGATTGAATTGAACTAAGTTGTCTACACCTAAAATGAGATTCCCTTTTATTCTTGACTAGATTCTCAACACCTTTATTCATCCATTGTTCCTTAATCTAAGCAGCCTTTTCTTTCACTCTAACAGGAACATAATGCCTCCAAACTCTCATCATCACACTCTTGAACACCTCCCACTTGTCAGAAATCCTTTTACCTGTGAACAGTCTACTCCAATCAACTTTGTCTCATGCCATTAAAATTTGCCTTACTCCAATTAAAAACTTCTAACTTTTATGGAAGGCTTATCCTGTTCCATAACCATTTTGAAACTAATAGAATTATGATCGCTAGACCCAGTCTTCAGTCACCTGCCCTGCTTTATTTCCCATAAGGTCTAGTTTTGCTCCTCCTCTAGTCGGAGCAGCCACATATGGATAAAGTAAATTTCCTTGAACACATTTGACAAATTCTTCACAATCCAAACCTTTAACATTGTGGTAGCCCCAGTCATTGTTTGGAAAATTAAAATCCCCCATTATTACAACCTTATTATGCTTGCATATATGAGAGATCTCCCTCCATATTTGTTTCTCAATTTTCCTCTTACTATTGAGGGCCCCATGGTACAATCACATCAAAGTGATCTTTCCTTTCTTATTTGCAATTTCTACTCATATTTTCACTGGATTATTTTTCAGAAGTATCTTCCCTAGTTACAGCAGTAATGTATTCCTTCATCAAAAACACCACCTTTCCCCTCCCTTCTTGCCTCCTTTTCTATCCTTCCTATAGCATCGAAAACTGGAACACTGAGATTCCAGTCTTGTCCATCTCTCAGCCAACTTTCTGCAATAGCTATGACATCCCAAGCCCACGTTCTTAAACATGCCTCGAATTCATCAGCCTTACCCGTAAGACCCTTGCATTGAAATAAATGCAATTTAGTTCTTCAGACTTATTACATATTCTAACACTCTCTTGTCTTACTTTTCTAATTGATGTGCTCTCTTCACATGCAGAACCTTCCCCATCAATCCTTTTGTTTAAACTAATACTTAGAATTCCTCTCTCAGTATAAAGTCTCCCGTAGCGGAATGAGCAAATCTCCCTGCTAAGATATGGGTCCCTTTCCAGTTTAGGTTAGACCTATCCTTTTCGAACAGGTCTTTTTTATCCCAAAAGACATTCCAATTGTCGAAAAACCTGAATCTCTGAACAATACACCAGTTCCTCAGCCATTGATTTATCTCCTTTAACCTTTTCTTCCTTCCCTCATTTGAGTTTGGCATTGGGAGTAAACCAGAAATTACTACTTTCAAGGTTCTATTTTTTAATCTTCTACCTAACCTCTTAAATTCACTCTGCACTGCTTCAGTCGTTCCCCTAAAAATGTCATTCCTACCAATGGGTACAATAATTTCTGGATTCTCAATCCAGAATTAACAATACGTTTGAAACATTTAGAGACATCCTTAATCCTAGCACCAGGAAAGCAATAAATCACCCTAAATTTATGCTCACTGCCACAGAATCTTCTATCTATGCTCCTGACAAGTCCTCATAACAACAATTCTATTAAATTTTGTCAAACACTGTCGAACATAAGAATCATTCCAAGTGTCCAATAACTAACTGTCCCTTCCATTTTCCTCAGAGCGTCTACCCCTTTCTACAGTCCCAAAAACTGAATATCTACTTGATAGAGGAATAGCCACCAGAGACTTTTGAAGTACCTTCTTACCTTTCCTGACAGTCACCTATCTATCTGATTGATCCTGCTGTGTACTAACTTTTCTAAATCTACTAGCCATCTCACTGTACCTCATATATGGCTTTAATAACAGTAAGCCTAAAAAAGAACATTCCATAACACCTTGTATATAAAATAAACATAAAATATTTCACTGATTCCAAAAAATAGTTAAAATAGAAAAAAATGTATACATATGTACAGACATAAAAACTTAAATAAAATCAAACACTTAGCTAATTAATTGAATTAAAAAAACTGCTCTTCAATAAATTCCTTGAAAAAGAAACCACTCTTGCACCGACCAGGTAGGACTCTTCAAAACAAAAACACAACTCCTTATTTAAAAAAAAACTATTCGGTTTTTCACAATAGAAACTGTGGCAATGTAGGAAAAAACCCCTCTAAAACTGTTTTTTTTAAACTTCTGAATTTAAAATTAAAAATATCTCAGCTGTTCACTGCAGACCTTGCTACGCTTGTGCAAAAAATGTCTGTTTGAAAAAAATTGCCATTTTTTTGTTTTGCTTGGTTTTTTTACTGATTTTCTTTTGAATGTCAATGAAACAAAATGAATAAAAATCCTATATCAGTAAAACATAATAACTGCAATAGCTGTAAAAATAAATCTATAACTAATCTTTAACTAAGTCTGCAATCCTATGAGCAGCTGTTGGGTCCATGCTGCCAACGAGCAAATGATGTTTTATAAACAGTTGTTCCTTTCTCAAGGTGGTTTTCTGAGTTTCAGTCCCAATGAGTGTAAGACAAAGACAACTTCATCTCTTTTAGGTCATGTTTAGGGAATGTTCAAACCACAAAAGAACAAATACTAATAATTTCAGATGTAAAATGTGGCGAAAAAGCGTTGTATACTCATCTGTTACACGACAGGAAGCAACAGTTTTACATGAAAAGATACAAATTATTATCAGGGTTTGACATTTCCTGTAAATAATTCACTGGAATTGCACTAGTGCTGGCAGTCCCTAAAGTACTGAAAAACATTCTCTGAAGGAAGGGATTCCTCAAGCATTTTACTGTTCCGTCTTGCAGGTTCATTCACGAGAGCACATCTGAACTCAAAGTGTTCTAAACCTTTATACACACTGCTGAATGACCACAAGACTGAACAAATGCAAACCCATGAATGCTGGACTAAATAGTATCATGTTCATTAGAATGTGCTTGGATGTTTCGTTTTTCATTGAATCCATGAAGATGACCCATTAACTAACCTATTTTAATTACAAATTCCTATTGACTTCCTGTCCAATTTATATTCCACGCCTGATGGTTTTTCGAGTCTACTATAAGGCAGAAACCAAGAGGAATACATGAAACTGCTCATGATTTAGAAAATATGACCCGGCAATTGTACAAATGCACCATACATTGTAGAACAAAAAATCTTGATTTAGCACCAACCATAACCAAGTTCCCCAGTTTAAAAGGCTGTTATGAGGAGAAATTATAAAGGCTAGGCTTGTATTCCCTTGAGTTTAGAAAACTAAAGGTTGACTTAATGAAGTGCTTGAGATGATTAAAAGATTTAGTAATAGAAGACCATTTCCTCTGGTTGAGCAGGATGATTGGGGCGGAAGAAAGAGTGCAGAACAACAGGGAAGAACATTAAAATTTGAGCTAGGTTATTCAGGGATGCTTTGTCTATAAAAATGACCCCGAACTTCCAGCTGTCTGTTGCTTCAACACACCACGGTGTTTCCATGCCAACATTTCTATCTCAGGTCTGGTCCAGCGAAGCTCGACGCTAGCTGGAGGAATAACACCTCATCTTTCACCTAGGTACCTTACAGCCTTCAGGATACTGAATTTAACAATTTCAGAATGTGAATATCTGCCTCCAGGTAGACAAGGTGGTAAAGAAGGCATGTGGCATACTTACCTACATTGGTCAGACCACTGAGTTCAGAAGTTGGGATGCAATATTGAGGTCATACAAGATACTGGTGAGGTCATTTTTGGAGTACCGTGTACAGTTCTGGTCTCCATGCTATAGGAAGGATATTACTGAATTGGAGAGGGTGCAGAAAAGATTTACAAGGAAGTTTCTGGGACTGGAGGGTTTGAGTTATAAGGAGAGGCTAGATAAATTGGGACTATTTCCCTGGAGCACAGGAGGTTGAGGGGTGGCCTTATAAGGAGGGGAGGTTTATAAAATCATGAGGAGTATAGATAAGGTGAATAGCAAAGGTCTTTTCCTTGGATAACACAGTGTGGAGCTGGAGGAACACAGCAGGCCAGGCAGCATCAGAGAAGCAGGAAAGCTGACATTTTGGTTTGGGACACTTCTCCAGAAAACTCGACCCGAAACGTCGGCTTTCCTGCTCCTCTGATACTGCCTGGCCAGCTGTGTTCCTCCAGCTCCACACTGCGTTATCTCGGACTCCAGCATCGGCAGTTCTTACTATCTTTTCCTTAGAGCTGGGGCGTTAAAAACTTGAGGGCATAATTTTGAAGTGAGAGGTAAATGAGATTAGTTTAGTTTGGGCAACTTGCATTGACAAGTTGGACTAAAAGGGTCCGTTTCCACGCTGTATGACTCTATGAATATAATTTGGAAAGACCGTTATTTGCAACCTTTTACTACACTACTTTTCTAATTTATTCCTATGATTTTTGTACCTTTTTACTTAAGATGACATGAAGATCTGTCATGCTAGACTTCTTATTTCTTCATTTTTCTAATCTTTTTTCCTGAAAAATCGTACTTAAGAATCTGTACCAATGTACAAGTGTACCTAAGATGGCACCGTAAGTGATGACTTGTAAACTGTTCACTGTACTCATGTCAGAACAAAGCTAATTCTAAGTTTCATAAATTTATTTTCTCCAGAAATAATGAATGTCAAATGTGGAATACAAATAAGCAAGGAATTCAATAGGAATTTGACTAAAATTGGTTAGTTAATGAGTTAATGTTGCGGATACAAAGAGAAACACATATTGAATGTAGTATTAATTTGCCCAGTATTTTATGGAATTGTATTTGCCCAGTCTTTTATGGAATTGTGTTTGCCTTCACTCATCTGCAGCAATTTAAGGGAATTCAGAGGTTTCATTTATATTTTAAAATTTATAAAGTGCCATTGCTGTTCAATAGGTTAAATTACTGAACTATTAGACACTTTCAAGAATGTGAATACAGGTAGCAACAAAAGCAGGCATGTCACTTTTAATTTCAACAGACTGAATAGACAGCAGCTCTTTTTGTGTCATGAGTACTGGTTTCTTGCTTTCTGTAATTCTCAGATGGTAGTCCCTTTGTCTTGAGCTGTCTGTAGCCAGTCACTGCCACAGCAGAATGATGGACAAACAGTGACAGTTCCACCCTATCAGCTGGCTGATCTATAATAAACCTTAATGTTACCTCCTATGGCTAATTCATCATCTGACCCCTAGACAGTCACTGTGATTGTAAAGCTCATTCTCAACAAGAGAGAAGTGACCACAGAATAGAGACAGAGGGTAGAGGCCTTAAGAAGAACAGTGATAAGTGCAACCTGTCAACACAAGGACAAAGAAGGGCAGGCCCTAGGGAGCGCAGGAAAAGAAGAGGGAAAAAAAAAATCACTGCAACCAGTTTATCTGATGAGGGTTATGGGTAATTAATTATAAACTCAATTACCTAAACCTTACTTCAGTAGTCTCTATTCATTAAGAGATAAAATTTGAGCAGCGAGTACTTTCTTACAAACAATCAAGACTACAATCACTTTCCATTTAGGTCAGGCCATTTAACCCTCTCTGAACATCTGTTATGACAAGTAAGCATTTAGAAACCTGGCATTCATTTGCTGGGAATGGTTACTTCAAGCCTGCCCATGTATCTGAGGCATCAATTTTCTCAACTGTGGTTTTACCTGTAGCACTATTCTCTGAGTCAAATATTTGTAGGTTTGAGCCCCAGTCCAAAAATGTGGGCACAAGAGGCTGATGCTCCAGTGCAGTACTGAGGGAGGTGCTATCATTCAGGGGAGATATTAAACTGACAGGTCAGCCTGGCCTCTCAGATGACTGTAAACGATTCTGCGGCACTACTTTGAAGAGCAGAAGGGGTATTTTCTTCGATGTTCTGGTTAATATTTATATTCAGTCTGCATCACAAAATGAAATTATCTGAGCATTATTAAATTGCTAATTTTTGTGGGCTTTTTTTTGATTTTTGGGGCTACCTTACGATTTTTGGGGGCGCCTTCTTCGGTTTTCATGAGCTCCTTTTTGAATCTCACTAACTTCTTAGTTAGGCGAGAATCATTTCCTGACAAAACCTTCTGCATGTGTGTTGATGTTTTGGGAATTTGAATTCAGAGAGAAGCAAAACTAAAAGGATTCATCAATATGATCCATTTCATGGTACTTAAAGCCGTAACACAGGATGAGGTATTAAATTCTTAGACACTTCAGTATTTAAAATGACACAAGAGAGCTCACATAAATTAGTAACAAATTATTTTTTAAAAACCTAACACTTCCATGTGCAAAAGCCATCACTCAAAGAAGTCGAGATGTAAAAACAAAAATACAAATCTTTATGAAATAAAACTGTTCAATATTGAATTATACAAATGAAAGTGTTTACTACAATTGCATCTATCACATTTGCACCATCCCCATTAGTAGCCCCAAATCCTCGCAGCTTTAATCTAGAGACTCCATACTAATTTGTAAAAAACAAATTACCTCAGTTTTGTTGTTCCTAGTAAGGCAAGTATCCCTTTATTGAAAAGTTGTAAACTGTTTTCTCCTATTAGCAGTCCCTCTCTTCCCTTTCAGATCTTTTCCACATATTCAGACTCACTCCCTCCCCTCAAGTCACTCCCCCCACTTTTCAACATCTCATTTTCCCTTCGCAGTGAGCAAACTGGTTGCTCTCGTTTCCATTTTACAACAGTAACTGCACATCAAAAGTACCTTAACTGGCTGTAAAGCTCTTCAGGACATCATGAAATTGTGAAAGGCTATATTAATGCAAGTCTTTCATTGCCAAGATTGAGAAAGGTAGTAAGAGAAGGTCAAGTAAATTATAAAGTTATGGTTAGGTAATACTAAGTTGCACTTTAAAAGCTCAGAAATTATTAGAAGGAAAGCATGAGGTAACGGTTCCAAGGTTTGTTACCCCATGACGTGACAGACTTGGAAACCGTGAAATGTGTCTTGACATAAACACAAGGGGAATTGTGTGGAAAGGGAAAGAAGGAAGTTGAGAGATTGTCAAACATTGAAGCATCACCAAAATAAAGAGAGACACACCAATAATTAAACCTTCCAAGTTCAGCAATTATTTTCAAAAATATAACACAGAGCAAAATTTATCTTCCACTATTCAAATTCTAGTGGGAGACAAGATACCTAATGGTGTGTTTAAAGAGAACAGTATGCAGTCTCAGGGGATTTCTATTAATTTCCAGACCATTGCTACATTGTAACTAGACCTGGACGCAATAGGATTCCTCAAAAAAAAAAGAGCTGTGGTTCAAAAATGGTTCAGTGGTGGAACTCACTAGGACAAGGCCCCATTGTCAGCTACAGAAGCATCACGTCGTCTTGTTATGTACACACTAGAATGGATGTCAATGAAACCATGTAAACCTTCATCACAAATAACTACAAGAAAAATCCTACCTCTTCCGAAACGTCAAGTTTTCCTGCTCCTATGATGCTGCTTGACCTGCTGTGTTCATCCAGCCCCATGCTTGTTATCTCGGATTCTCCAGCATCTGCAGTACCTTTTATCTCTGATACAATTTTAACCCCACTGCGAAGCCTCTTCTCAGGATGCCTACCCTGAAGAAGTTACCCTCCTCCCTCCGGACAAACCTCAGGGAATCTCTCTCCCACTGCAACTCTCTATCCGCCTCCCCCTCTCTCCCTATTTATTTCAGAACCCTCTTCCCCTCCCCTATTTCTGATGAAGGGTTTAGGCCCGAAACGTCAAGATTTCCTGCTC
>JAHRHZ010000144.1:9549693-9568339 GCA_024137785.1 Ginglymostoma cirratum | reverse complement strand
GTCAAGTTTTCCTGCTCCTATGATGCTGCTTGACCTGCTGTGTTCATCCAGCCCCATGCTTGTTATCTCCTCTTCCTCACTGCTCTTTTGTCCACTTCCACAAACATTCCCATCCTCAATAATTGGGCAGCCCAGCACATCACTGCAAAAGATAAGGCTGAAGCATTCACAACAACCTTCAGCTCAAAGTGCCAGGTGAATGATCTACCTCAGGACCCTAGCATTACAGAAGTCAGTATTCAGACAATTTAAATCATTCCATGTGATGGCAACAAACAGAGGCAGTGGACACGAAGAAAGCTATGGGCTCTGACAACGTTCTAGCAATAGAGCTAAAGACTTATGCCCCAGAACATTCTGTGCCCCATAGCAACCCTAATGCTAATATCATCGGAAAGTTACATAGTCCTTCAGTAGGATCCCCAACCTAAATTGGATGCAATCCTGGGGGCTTTTATTGGGTGGACTCCAGCCACTCACTGCTCTGCCTAGCGAAACAACCACTTTTCCTTCATTTCCAATATTATTTACAAATTGTTCAAATTAACTGAAACACATCAATTGACTTCAATGCTGCTGTGATTTTCCCATTTGTACTGCTCAGGAGATTAATCTCTAAAATGAAATGGTGGCATAGTGGTAATGTCATTGGATTAGCAATCCAGAGGCCCAGGTGAATACTTTAGGGACAAGAGTTCAAATTCCACCATAGCACTGGTAAAATTTGTATTCAGTTAATAAATCTGAATCATAAAGTGAGTCTCAGTGATGATAACTACCATCACTATTATCAAACCTTGCAAAAAGCCAACTGGCTCCCTCATGCCTTCGAAGGAAGAAAATCTGTCATCCTCACCTGGTCTGGCCCGTGAGTGACTCCAGACTTACCGCAATGTGGTTGACTCTCAACTGCCTTCTGACATGGGCTCAGCAAGCTACTCTGTTCAAGGTTAACTAGAGATGGGCAACAAATGTTCAGCCTTGCTAGTGATGGCCATATTCAATTAAGAATAGTAAAGCAAAGATTCTCAGAAACCGGCAAGACTATCTTGGAGCGTCAGTAACATCATCCTTGCCTTTGGACTTGTTTGCATTGGCCTTTGGGTTGGGTCATGTTCATTTTTACAAGCTGCACAAAACTAGCCTTCAAGGTTTGAGATTTTTTTTTTTAAAAAGGTGAACATATTAAATTAATACCTAAACAAAAAGAAGGACATAACTTCAGCAGAAGAAACAGTGGTTTCTCATCTCAGAATCTTTCTGTTTCAGTCTTCACTCCCTGTGGTGAAAGGTTCAAGACAACAATGTTGAGACAGAAGAAAACAAAGCCGTTGGAAAAATTCAGCAGGTCTGGCAGCATCTGTGAAGGAAAAACCAGAGTTAACATTTCGGACCCGAAATGTTAACAGAAACTTCTGTTTTTGTTCTTGATTTACAGCATCCACAGTTTTTTCGGTTTTTATTGAGAGAGAACAGCTTGGCTGCAAAATCCCACTTAACTCTTGCACCTTGTCACTGCAACTGCACTGTGAGTCATCTATAAGGTACATTCCAACAGCACCCTAATATTCCTTGCATAGCACCTCCAAAATCACAACATTCACCTCTGGAAAAGACGAAAGGCTGCAGGCGCATGGAAACTCTGCCACATTTGAATTTTCCTCCTAATCATACACTGTCATGATTTAGTGTTGCTTAACACAGTAACTCACTGGGTCCAAGCTTAGAATTCTTCTCCTAGCAGGAGACTGGAAGCACTTTTACCACTCAGGCCACTGAGGTTGAAGAGGGCTGCTCACACACACCTTCTCAAGGCCAATTAGAAATATGCAATAATGCCAGCTTTACCAGCAATTACCATTTCCCATGGGCAGGGGGCAGCATTCATCAGTCACCGCAAGTACAAGACAATTCTGGATGACAAGTAGAAATGACAGCTATGTTCTTTTTTTAATATAACAGTCCCTCTGTGTAATGTTAAATAAAAGCAAACTGAATAAAGTTGAAAAATCCCACATGAGGCAAATTTTGTCATCTTTAAATTTCAAATTACCATTACCATTAAGACAGTAGTTAATTTAATTAAATTCTGCTTTAGTGAATGAAGCAGACTTCAGGACATCTTTCATTGCAAGACATGAAATTACAGCCTGTCAGCTGCCAGTGGCAGGGTAAGGGAATGAACTGCAGAGTAAATAACATTAATGTCGCTGTATTAAGCAACCAGTTTAACTGAGATTTCTCCCAGTTGCTCAAATATGGGCAGAAATCCCATCGCAATGTTTAGGGATTTTTAAATTGTACAACTGAAAGATCAACAGAGGTGGGATCTCAAGATTCATTGATTTATGCAAAATTAAAGGGTGAGAAATAGACCATTTGGCCCAGATAGCTAGCCAGAGCAAACACTACCACTGTGCCACAGGACCTCCCAATATACTCTGCACATGACTGCAAAAATCAGCTTCACCCCTTTATAGTCTTTTTTTTAAACAAAGTACTTGTTCCTGGGAGTGGATGCCACTGATTAGGTCAGTATATACGATTCATAGCTAATCACTCGATGTGGTGTTCAACCATCGACTTGAATCACTGAAGTGTATGTTTGGGTGCATGTGTGTGTATGAGTGTGTGTGTAAGTGAAAGAGAGAGTGTGAGGGAGGGAGGGAGTGAGTAATTTGGAGGGGGGGGGGGGTGGGGAGATAGTGCCGTGGGGAGAGCGTGTACATGGTGCAACTGTGTATGCATGTATGCAGCACATGTGTGTGGGGTAGGCTGGGAAGGAGAGAAGAGCTAAGGGGGTAGGACACACTCGTATTTCTGTTAAGAAGAGAGTTGCAATATTTTCACTCGTCAACAGAGAAGAAATGTTCATACAGATTCATGTCAGGATGGTGTGTAGCTTGGAGGGAAAAGTACAGTTGGTACTGCATCTATGCACCTACAGCCCTAGTTCCTCTAGGTTGTAGAGATTGCAGGCTTGGTAGTTGCTCAGCCTTTGAGAGCTGCCTCAGTACCCCCTGTACATGGGATATATTGCTGCAAATGTGCTTCAGCGCTGGAAGGATTAAATGTTTGGGGTCATAAGGGGGAGCTGATCAAGTGGGTTACCATGCCCTGAATGGAGCTTCATAGGAGGCGCACTCATCCAAGGAGGCAGAGGGTACGACATCACGCTCCTGACCTGAGTCTTGCAGATGGTGCAGAGGTTGTGGAAAAGCAGGTGGTGCATTTGTCACTGCAGAATTTCCAGTCTCTTGTAGCTAGAGTATTTTCGTAGCTGGTCCAATTCAGTTTCTGGTCTATGCCAGTGTTTAAGCTCCAAACAATTCTCCTCCCTTCATTTACCCATCAGCATATCTTTCTACACCCTTCTCCCTCATGTATTTTTCAAGCTCTCTTTTGAATGCTTCTACGGCAACTGCCTCAATTACTCCATGTCATGGCAGCTTGCTATTTGCGAATAATAATTTCCTCCGCATTGGGCAAGTATAAACACGCCTCCCATTGGGTTTCCAGTAACTTGCTTCACCTACTGAAATTCTGCATATGCAAGACACCCGATTAACTGGGGAAATCCTGCAATGCACCCCTTTATTCTGGCTTTGAGGTATTTCCAATTTCATTTGCTTTATCACTGGTAGCTGTGAAATCAGCTGCCTCAGCCCTCAGTTATACAATTCCCACATTCATCCTCAACACCTGAGTACCTCTCCAGTCATTCAAAGTATTGCTGAAAACAAAACACTTTGAGCAAGATTTCAGTTATGTGTCCTAACATCTTTTTATGTAGGGAGTACAGAACCCTTGGGCATTGCTGAAGAAAAAAAGACACTTTGTTGTAGCTTTTCATCTTGCACTCATAAGGACACCTTGCGAGACAAAAGTCTTCAATGAAATATCTCTATTCAGCAATATCGCTTTATAGGGTTCAGTGACAAATTGTGGTTCAGTCTGACAATGTTCCTGGGAAATGCTTTGGAAAATTTTCCTGCGCTAAAGGTGCATCAATGCTAAATGACAGTTATTTCTGTATAATGTTACAACTCACTGGGTACAACTTCCTGTAGCAAAGTGATTGTACTGCATTTGAGAGCTATTCTAGGCAGCATCATACCAGAATCCTATTCAACTGTTTCCCTCAGCTGGAGCCCTCCTGAGTGGTCCTGGGTTAGATGCTGTTTCTTAGCGAACCCTGACTTAGTGTTATTTCTGAATCAGAAGGTCATTGGCGCATCCCATTAGACTACAGAATCTAGTTGGTAGTAGAGAACAGAAGCAAGAGCTTGCTTCCATGTCAAAGGTACTGTCTACAATCTCAGGTAGACACCCATGGTGTTGTATATTATTTTCATCAAATTAGTTGGTGAAAAATGTTTTGGAGAGCAACGTATTTATTTCAAGGTGTAAAAACGGGCATATCAACTTAACAATATCAGAACATGATTGTTGAAATTTCCTACAGGAATCCACAGAAACAAACTGAAAAGCTTCTTCAATATTCCAATATGTGCATAAGTATGGTTTAGCACCAAGCCATAGGATTCAATTTGCATTAGAATGCTAAGAGCAAAAGAGCATAATGCAACAATATACTGTACTGAAAGCAAAATACTGTAATGCTGAAATTCTGACAAAAACACGGTGCTGGAAATATTCAGCAGGTCAGGCAACATCTATGGAGAAACAGAGTTAATGTTTTGAGCCCCATGAATTTTTTCTTCAGAACTGTTGAGAAAGTGGCTGTGAACCTGTGTCATTACCACCCTCACAATTGGCAACAAACTCAGAGCCATGTTTTGCTCATACCTTTTCATTTGTATTATGGACAAGAACTGAGGTCATCACAGCCACCTTTTCAATAGCAACTAGGAACAGATAATAAATGTTGGTCTTGCTATTGTCCACAATCTAAGAACGAATTGAAACAAAAATCACATCCTTACTTGGTACACAGTGACATTTGTTCAACCAATCTCTGGTTACTGCTGATTCCAGTCTCCCTAAACCGAAACACACAAGGCAGCAAGTACGAGAAACCAAACAGAATGTAGCATTTTTCTTGTTCGTGACAATATTCAGTTCATTGCCAGGTTCCAAGTTTATTCATTGAACTGGCCCCGCACCATGCAATTTAATTTGCAAACATTCTTTGAAAAATGCATGAGTCAGTTTATTGGCAAACACACAAACTGTTTTTTTTTGGTAATTAGCTGTTAATTAGTAACACAAAACAGCTGCTGGTACAATTTCACTGGGCAAACAGAGCCTGTAAACAATGCTTGTAAATCTCTGCAAATTTATTAATAACAGTACAACTGTCATCATTTTTGGCTCAGAGGTACATAAATACTACTGTTTACTGAGCACATAGCTGTAAGTACATAAGTGTTGCCTAAATAGCTGCATTACTTTGACAACCGTGCAAATCAGAGAAGCTGGCTTTCCCAAACAATGAATCAATCCTGTGGAATTGATAGAATGTCTATAGAGTAAAACTGCTCATAATCCTGAAACACAGCCAGGCTACTGAGCCTTCCAAATTCCAGCACAAATGGATAGGCGTGCAGGCATACATGTCTAAAGGTTCTTTCAATTGTGAGAAGTTACGAAGGTTTTGTATACTCCCAGTGAAAGAAATGAGCCTTCTTGGGCAGACTAAGATGTCAGCTTGCACACAACCAGAATGAAGCATCAACTAGCAAAAACCGAGAGAAAATTTGTTTAAAATTGCTTTCAACTTTGACATTCTCATTTCATTGTAGACCTTCAAAATCCTTGGTTGCACTTTATTTAATACCCTCCAGTACTCCATTGAAACTGTAACACACATGACAGATAAAGTACACACTGGAGAGGTGAAGTCTCCATCTCTGAGACTGAGATCATACAGACTGAGAAGGTGGTATGTAACAAAGCGCCATATCAAAGGTTACAAAATAAGAGCTCATGAACTGTACATAACATACTACCATAGAGTAGGATTGGTTTGTTAACATGAAACCAAGAGTAGGTATAAATGAGTCATTTTGGATTGGCAAGATGTAATGAATGGAGTGTAACAGGGATCAGTACTGGGTCCTCAAATATTTACAAACCACATCAATGTCTTGGAGAAAAGGATGGAATGAATGATTTCTAAATTTGCTGATGAGACAAATATATATGAGAGTAAATTGTTAAGGGGTGGTAAAGAATCTGGAAAGGAATACAGATAAATTCAGTTAGTGGCCAAGAAGTTGGCAGATACAGTATAGAGCAGGAAAATGCAAACTTGCCAAATTTGGCAGGATGAATAGAAGAAGTGTATTATTTAAATGGAGACAGATGGTTGTACAGAAGGATCTGGTGTCCTGGTACATGAATCACAAAAGATTAGTATGTGGATTCAGCGAGCAATGAGAAAGGAAAATGAAACGTTGTGCATTGTAAAGGGATCAGAATAAAAAGAAAAGGGAAACTTTACTGCAGCTACACAGTGCCCTGGTGAGAACACATCTCAAGTACCATGCACAATTTGTGCCTCCTTATTTGAAAAAGGATATACATTCATCTGGAGCAGTTCAGAAGAATGAGAGATGATCTTATTGAGTATATAAGACCCTGAGAAGACTTGACAGGGTGGACTGTGAAAGGATGCTTGTTCTATTAGGACAGGCCAGAGTTAGGGCACACATTTTAAGAATAAGCAGTCTCCATTTTAAGATGGATAGGAGATATATTTTCTTTCAGAAGGTCATTGGTCTGTGAAATTCTCTTCTCCGGAGAGCAGCAGAGGTAGGGCCATTGAAAACTTTCAATTCAGAGTTAAATAGATTTTTCATTAACAAAGGAGTTAAACGGCATCAGGGATAGGCAGGGAAGTAGAGTTGCGATAATATTCAGATTGCCATGGACTTACCAAATGTCAGAGCAGACCTGCAGGGCTAAATGGCCGATTTGCTCCTAAGTGGTATACTCATATGTACATAATAGTATCAGCCATGGCTCACTGGGTAGCACAAGTCTGACTTCAGAAACTTGAGCGCAATTCAAGGCAGACACTCCCAGTCCAGTTGGAGGTGCCACCACCCTAACGGAATGTAAAACTGCATTTGCTTTCACACTAAAGATTCCAGGCCATCAAGAAAAAAAATTTAGGAGAGTTCTCCTTGGAGTCCTAAATAATGATTCTCCCCCAAACGTTATCAAATTAAAAAATTATTTGATCATCACTGCATTGTTGTTTGTGGGAGATGGCTGTGTGCAAATTGGTTGCTGTGTCTCCCAATGATTACAATCATCACAGTTCAAAAAGTGCTTCACTGTTTGCAAAGAGCTTTAGGATGCTCTGAGGTTATGAAATGCACGTCCTTCTTACTCTGCCATAGCAGCATGCATGCTAAGTACTTCGGAAAACTCAACCGGTGTCCATGCTCTCTGCTGCTACACCTAAGTCTCTGCTGGCAATACACGTAAATGTTGATACGTGATGAGATAAGATGAGATCAGGTCAGTATCTCCTTCAGCCCTGGCCAACAACACAGTTACAGCAAAAAAAAAGGGAATAAATCTGAACATGACGTTGAAGAGAGAACACAAAAATACATTTTTTTTTGTGCTGCTCAAGCAGTTCTACTGTCAAGATGAAACTTGTTGGGGTCACTGCTGGAGAGCTGAGGTTTGAGATAAAGTCTCTGGATGGTGTCCTGTGGTGTTCGATAGGATGACAGATTTTATGTTGCTTTAAATACTGAAAAGTGGAAGGACACATACAAAAATCAACTATTTTGCACTTGCAGCCCCTTATGGAGATTGTTTTCTGCATTCAGAGCCCTGGTTCAGGCTTAACAGAGAGTCATTACATTATAATCGTTATTTAGATTTATTGTTATGCTGATTAAAGAGGGGAGTGAAAGGATAATGTCATTCTACCTGCTCATACTCTGGTCAGATATGGATGCAAAGCAAAGCTATTAGCGTTCTTATCACATGAAGAGTTCTCAGGCTAGAAACAGTCCATGCTGCTTGTGGAATCCTGCACCGGTGACTGTAAATTCAGATGAGACAGTAACACCAAGTTGGCAACCATCTTAATTAGAGCCTTGAAATCCTGTTCTCCCTTAAAGTAGCATGCTAGTTCCATTGTCCACGCATGACATTCTTGGTGATCAACACAAATTCTGCCTTAAACTCATGAACCCAGTGTATTTAACATGGTTGGAGAGGGCAATGCTCCATTCTGATCGGTGTAGTCCAGGGGTTCTAAAGGGCCTGAAATGTGAATTATCTTTCTCTCCACAGAGCGGCTCAACCTGCTGAATATTTTCAGCACTTTCTGTTTTTCTCCCAGAGTTAAAAGTAGACAGAAACACTCGTCTAATCTGATCGGATCAATATTTTTCATATGGCAAATACACTCAGTTTGTTTTTTTTTTCCCCTCCATTTATTACTTATCTTCTGCCCACCATATTTTTGAATCACATCCCCATCTGAAATGCTGTCTTTGTGAGGGATGGAACTGGAAGGACAACAGGGAGAGAGCAAGGGCAAAAGGGAGGACGGAGGGAGAGTGGGAGTGAGAAAGTGCAAGGAGGAGAAAGTGCAAGGAGGAGAAAGTGCAGGAAGAAAATGAAAAAGGAAGGAAAGAGTAAAGGAAGTAGTAGTAAACAAGATGACAGGAGAGGAAGGGAAAAAATCACTTATCTAGTTTTATGGAGCTGCACTGAAACAGGTATAGTTCAGACATTCTATACCTGCCGTTCCATTTAAGCACTATGAAATTCAAAGCATACACTCATTGCACATATCTGGTGTAAGGACACAGTTTATCTAATTACTTGGAAAGAATTATTTGGATTGCTGTGGGAATAGTGACTACACCGCAAATACAATAGCAGGGGGGAAAAACAAGCAAGTAAGCCTGAGGGAACTTTCAAATCAATTAACGGTCCAGTCAAGGTCCAATTTTATCACGGGTTGCTCGCAGGAGACTGTATCTTTTACATCTGAGTAATGTGCAGCCTTTTAACTGTTCTACGAGCAGCTTTTTTTTTAAAAAAAAGGTTTTACTATTGAGTACCATGGTCATAAAATCTAAGGAGGAGTTTACAGGGGTCACACTCTATCTCCAAGTCTGACAAATACCTCAACTATCGCTAATAACATAGTTACAAGGATTTTCTTAAAGGAAAGCTTTATTCAAACCAGAGAAAATCCTATTAAAGACACTATTATCACAACTTCAGTAAAACACACACAATAAGCAATTTAAAAGGCTTGAATTTTTAACACTGACTCCTTACTGCCCTCAGCAACTTACATACTCCTGAAAGCATTGCCATTGAAATAGCTTCATGTTCAAATACAGATTCTTGCTCCTGCTGCTTTTGTCTTCACATCAGTGTCCTAATATTCCCTGTGAAGATACATTAACAATGTAGAGAGACTAATGGGAATTTTAATCGGGGTCCATTTCTTCATACATTTACTTTTTCATTATCAACCGTATAATTTAATTTGATTCACTGCGAGTTTTAACAGGGGGAGCCGGTGCTGCTTGTAAAATAGGATGGATTCAAAGGCAGCACCAAACCATTTGATTCTCAGAGACCACTTCAAATAAGTGAATAACATGCTTTCCATGCTTTTTATTATTGATAACATCTTTCACTTGTCTACTTTCTGGCATATTTTTAAACTATAATGGAACGTGTGCTCTTGTAACGCAAAAAAGCATGAACATATAGTTGAATGTGGATTCTTACCATCCAGACCAGGAGTGAATCAGGCTCAATTTCTCATTATATTTCAAGCTGAGGTTGGGCTCAGCACTCTCAGATGAGAAGGAAGTGGGGGAGGGACAGTAAGGACAAACATTTATGCTCACTCTTCACTCATTTTTGCATGAGGACATCAGGGTTTGCTCTAAAACTAAGAGCAGACAAGCAGCCCTATGACTGCACAGATACATATATTATAAACAGTCATTTGACAGCACTGAAAGGCAATCAGGTACCTGTGACGCTGAGCTCCAGAAAGAATCAGACCTCCTTCAGAAGAAAAACAGGCGCAAACAAGGGCAGGGGAACAGGGGAAACAAGAAAGTGACAAAGGCCCTATTACCACCCTGCATCCCATTTGTTTCATTATCACACAAAGCTGCTGTGCTCCACACTAATGCTGCCAAGGCCAGCAGACATTTCAATAATCACGTACTACTTACTTCTTTCATGAGAAAACTATTCTGTGCAACAGTCTGGCAGCTCCACATTCACCAGACAGGGTACCGTTTGCCAAAAATAAGACTTTCCAACTTCTGCAAATATCTTTTACCCAAATCAACAAATTCATTCCTTCTTGTGTGTAATATTTAGGCAATATGACTTTTAGGTACATTAAAAAATTCACAAATTTGTAGGTACTATTGTCCATGATGTTCTTGCCCTTCTTGATGGAACAGCATGGCTTGGTTGCAAGGTACATGGAATACTTATAAAATCCAGACATTTCCAGTTTATGTATTAAATTTGTATTTTTGCATATAACCACTATGCTTAAAGATTGGTGCGGATTCATCTCCCACCCACTGTTGCGACTCCAAGTCTACTGATGATGGACTTGGCAAACATTGTTGTTCTTCAGTTCTCTGAACTAAAGCATCAGATCCACAGCCCCACGATCTCCTTCACAGGTAGGGTAAGGAAGTTCTGATATGGGGACTGAACTCTGCCATGGTGGCACTAATCCGATCCACAGTGACCTTCTGGTCAAGTGACTGCTTAAGGAGTCTGAGTTGCTGTGGTAACATACAGTTTTACATGCACATTGTAATCCAGTGCTATGAACAGTGACTATAAAGACTCTAATTGTTTTTCTATCATATGGCTGACCAGGAATCTCTCCCAATCTTACTACCCTCCAATGATGCGTGTTGGACGGAATGACAGGTCAATACTCAATTTGTCAGAGCACAATAGGAAGGTATCTTTCTTGGCCGTGAATTCCTGGTAAGGAACTTGAACCAGGGGCTTCTGGCCTAGAGGAAAGGATGTCAAAAGCAGCTTGAAACAACCACCCATCAATCATTCTTTAAAAAGAAATGTTCTGTTCACACTTAAATAAATGTTTTGAGAGTGCTGAAGGCAGGATAAAAACCTGAAGAAAATGTTGAGTTCAGCAGTGTGAATGAATTAGATTAATTAAAGCTGGCATTACAGTGTCCTGGCTATAATAAGTGATTAAATCTGACAGTGAGACAAAGAGAGCTGGACTAACAACAACTCAGAGTCAGTACCACAGAGCACTGGCCACTGAACCCTACAGTGCAAGAGGGCTGGATTCACAAAAATAGAAATATAGTTGGTTACAGACAGTCTGGTAATTTCATGCTACAGCGCATGATATGGATGCAGCAGGTAACGCGAGACATTTAAAATCAAGACAGTCCAGAAATATAAGCCATTTGTTTTTGATCTGATCTGTTCAGATATTTCACCAGAGTCTGCCTTCGAATCCCATCGGTCAATAATTTTTCTCATTGCACCTTCACTCCATGTTCAACAAAATACCGAAGGAACATTAACATAAAAACCAATTTGTGACAATGCCTTTTGTTTCTAAAAGGGGAATATTGCTGAAGACAAGACTTTATTCATATCCACTTCCATTATAGCTTGGCTCCCTTTGTGTCAAATTAAATGATGTTTGTGCTGAGAGCTGAATTCAGGAACAATTGTCCATGAAGATGATTTGTACATGCACCATCATTGCCTGGTTATATTCGCAATGAGAAGCTTCTGGTCACATGGAATTTCCTGGAATTTGGAGGAAGATTTACAAGGACACTTGTATGAGTGAAATGAAAGGTCTGGATAAAAGGACAGGTGACATCAAACATTGCTATTGGTAGCTGGATGGAAGTAGAAGAATCACTTCTTTGACATCTTATAGAGATGATGTGCGTCGTCTGGCATATATCACAGCTCTGCTTGCCAAGGCAGCGATGTACTACCATGAGGCATTAGTGGTAGATCACCAGTGGCATCCCTCACCTTTGTGAAGTCATCTTAACAGGCTTTGAGAACATCACTCACCCTCTTTTGGTGTCAGGTGGAGAAGACAGCGGCATAATCAGACTCCGGTTTTGTGTGAAAGGAGCAGACAAGACAGAAAGGGTAAAAGCATTGCTACATGTAAAACAAACAATTTAGAAAAAATTCAATGATTGGCTTTTTGAGATTAATATTTTCAGTCAAGACAGAATAACTTTCTTTTACATGTATGAGTCATTAAAGAGGCTTGAACTTAAGTAAATACAATGGGCATAATAAATTATGCTTCACCAAATACTAGGTTCGGACAGGGGCAGGCACCCAAGATTAAATATTGGGTCTGCAGTAGAATTCAACTGCTGCTTAAAAAGGCTACCTGCAATTTTTCGTTTACACAGACTGAGGGGAGACAAACCTCAGCCCTATTCCTCGTATCACATTAGGTGGGAAGAAAATGTTTTCCAATTAGAATTAGGCTATTTTCTCAGATAACGTTAATATCATAATATACAATTTGTGGGACATAAGTGGATTAGAGGATAACAATGTGTACGAGGGATAATGGAAAAATGACTTTGCATGTGCAAAACATAAGCACAATTAGCATTCTTTTCTGCCTGTTGAATGTACTTCAATTGTCTTCTAGCCTACTGATGTAACATACCTTTGATCTTCTCTCTAGCCTGCTGTTATCCACTGGTTGTCTTCTGTTCTTCACCAGCACCATCTGGTATTTGTCTTCTATTCTTCAATAGCAGTACACTGACAGCAATCTATTCTTCACTAGCTCGATCGCCAACTGTCTTCTATTCTTCACCAGCATTCTGTGCTGATGGTCTTCCACTCTTTACCAATGCAATCTGTTGGTGATCTTCCATTCTTCACCCATGCTATTCACCAAGTGTCTTCTATTCTTGGCTAGCAATCCACCAATGGTCTATTTTTCCTTACTAGTGTTATCTGCTTGTGGTATTCTATTCCTATTCCAGCCTCAGCAGTGATTCTTCACTAGCACAATACATTGTTGGTCTTCTGTTCTCCTCCAAGTAGCTTTAAGGTAACCTTTTTAATTTGTTGAACTTACATTGGCTCTACATTTCCACTAATTATCTTTCTTTCACGCATTTGGTTCTAACAGTACAATTCACCAGCAGGTTTCAATTCTCTACTTGCACACTCTGTGGCCACCCTCCATTGTCTTGTGCACCTTATTGTGAGCTTACTACCCTTCTATGCAGTTCACTGGTAATTCCTTATTCTTGTCCAAATAATACACCTATTCTGCTACTCTCCTCCACTGCTGGCTTCCTTCTGGCTTAAAAGAACTTTTGTCCTAAGTTACTCCTTCTTCTCAATATAAGGCCTTGCTAGCCATCTATTACAATTCATTATTTAGTTTGCACTGTTATTTAAACCTCATTCCCTGCTACCTATTTCCATTAACCCCTTATTTACACTAATGCTCAAGGTGACTCTGTTTGCCACAAGATCTCCACAAACGTCCTCACTGTAGGGTTTTGACAGTACCTCAGAAATAGACTCGTTTTCCCACTTCCTTTTTGGCACAAAGGTTAATCAAAGGGATGCACCTTGCACCACGATCTAGTGTGACCAACTCATGCATAGGAAAGCAGATTGCAAGTAGTTCAGTTCAGAGGAAATCAATAGAACTTGACTCAAGTTCAGCATTTGATGTGAAAAGCAAGGACAGTTTTGCCTTTGAGGACTTTGTGACTGTATAAGGATGCTGTAAAATCCAAGCCCACAGCCAGCTAGTGCATAACGTGTATACACACGTATGTAACACACTGGTGTGCATACACATGCAAACACACACACACAGCTGCGATCGCATTAACGGACTTCCCATCTGCCATCAGCCATTTCCATGTCACCTTCTTTGAGCTCATTTGTACTTCATTAACTGCCATTGACTTAACAAGATTTATGCAAATGAGACCACAGGACCTTGCCAACTCCCACTGCAATCAAGTGATTATGTATGTACGATTCTCCTGCTATGAAAAATTAATAAATGACAAGCCCAGTCAAGACAAAGCAGAGCCTCTTGTGATTTTTTTTCTCCCTCTGCTTAGCTTTTAAAGTATTTGCACACTTCTTCAGAAAACATTGAGTTTGCTTTACATTGGAATTAATCAAAGTCTTTCACTAATTTATCTGAATGCAGCTCCTTCAGTAATTGAGAGTAAATAAATACCTGTAATAAATCAATTTATCTTATTAGACTGCAGAAATTTACAATTGGAATAATTAGATGAATAACTGCAATAAGGCAGCTTGACGTTCCACATTTCAGCTTCTTGCAGTCACACAGAAGAAATGACGCACCACTCTAATTAGTTACCACAAAAATCAAAGCTGGCCGATGTGGAGGTGCTGGCCCACTGACCTAATATTGATTGGCACAGAATTTTCTGATAATCAACTGCAAATGACACCCTCGAGAAACTGGGATAGTGATAATCCTTCCGTTAATGTTTGTGTATGAAAGTCAACATGGAGGCAAGGATCTAGAGCAATAGTGGAACACAAATTCAAGGCCATAGGAAGTGTGGATCATTTATGACAAGTACACCACAAGCCAGGAAGCACAGGCAAGACCAAATTACTGATTTTACTGTGGTTATTCTAAACCATTCAGAGTTCAATGTCATGGTTAGAAGGTGTCACCTGAATGCTTGAATTACATTCCAACCTATAATTCACTCCCAGGTACTTACTGTATGACATACAAACCACTCCAAACCCTTTGATTAGGTTCCAGAGAAGTCATTTACTCCTGCATATCTGTTATAAGTTTCTAGTCTGCACTTTCTTTTTGGGTGTCTATTATTGTATTGATTAATGTATGCACACCACCCAAACACACAATCAGATTTCAGCCTCTTACTCCCCATATCTTATTATTTTATGTACATATATGTTTCTACACATACACCAACCCAAACTTTGATCAGATTTCAGCCAGTAAAACTTTCTGGGGTTCCATTATTCCCTATTGAAACAGCCGGAGAATGTCAGGATGCAGAGGGGTAAGTTTGGTTACTTTTGATGTAAAATTTCCCAGCTGTCTCGTGTGCAGGATATTGAGTTAACTACAAAAGTTGTGAATACAGGGAAAAGTATAAGTATTTCAGCTAGTGATTCACCAATGTGGAAAAAAAATCTAAAATTTAGATTTAAAAAGAAAAGAAAGAATCTTGTTCTGTGAATTCCATTGTGAAAAACAAAACTCTCAGTGTGCTCTGTGCTTCATTCAGAGAAGAAACTCAGTGAGACTCCACATGCCAAGCCAACATAAACCTAGAATGTCAATGTTACATTACTTAAGACAACATCCAGCTTCATTTTAAAAAGCAGGATTAAAAATAAAGAGAAAAAAATTCTCTCTGTACAAACACCACATGACTATCAAAATACCTTTATTGCCTGATCATATGGGGAAGATTGACACAAAGCCCACATTCTCAGCTGTCAAAAGAATTCCCCCATCCCCCATATTGAAGCAAGCAAGTTAATTTACACATTAGTTGAGGGGCTACTGACGTCTCTTCATTAGATATTTGCAAACAAGAGCAAATAGTCAGTGCACAGGCCATCATTATCAGAACTAATTGCCTCAGCTTGGCAAGCGGAGGAACTCATGTTCAGATGTCCTCTTGCATCGGCAAATTGGGGCCAAGTCAAACAATATACAAGATCACAAGAGTTCTGTTCAGTGATCGGATTCAGACACTCGCCTGTTTCAGTTCCAATCATGGCACTCCTACAAAGCTGGTCTTTGAAGCAGTCCAAGCTGGAAGCACTCCATATGCAGATAGGGCTGCAGATTGCAGTTAATTAGACCCAGTTCTTAAAACTTCCCACGGTGTCGTGAGCATCTTACTCTAATGATCTTACTTTAGCACGTTTAGGGCCCAGCTAATTGATGTCAAGTGTGCAACTTCTATGTTAATGAAATGGAAAGCATCAAACAAACAGAGAGAGGGAAAAAAAACAAGAGGCAGGTTACAGAGTTGAAACCACGTTGCTCCATGCCTCCAATTAAAAGGAGCAGTGGGGAGAAAGGGAAAACAGTACCTTACCTGCTTAATTGGGATTGCTCGGCCACTCCCAATACTGTCTGCTCTGCTGTCAAGATTTTTCTTCTCCTTGTCTAGCTCACTTCCTTTTCGAGACTAGAAAAAGAAAATGACTGTTGTAAAATAGCAAAACTAAAAATTAAAAGACACCAAGAAACACTGTGGACAAAAAGCCTCTGGCTGGAAATCTTGACTTCAAATACAGTACGGCAAAATGTTAATGGCACTCTTAGTCCCTCATTACAACACTGAGTTATGTAAGTGAGAGACAAAGGATTTATATTATTTGTTTGACGAATATTTGCTGCTTTTGCTTTCTTTGTTCTTTTGGAGAATTATAGGATGAAATAAATTCAGTGCTATACAGGCTGAAGGTAAGCAACCTTTGAACCCTGCAAAGTACTAAATCCAGGGAAAGAGATGTCAGAAACAAAAACAGAAATTGCTGGGAAATCTCAGCAGATCTAACAGCATCTGTGGAGAGAAATCAGAGTTAACGTTTCAGTCCAGTGACTCTTCTTCAGAACTGACGGTAATAGAAAAAAGTAGATTTTTAAAAACCAACCATTCTGAATGAGCTGGGAGTGCAATCAGGACCCACTACAGGGATTGTGGAGGCAGGGCCAAAGGGTAAGGAGCCAGATGGGAAGCCTGAAAAGGTAGGCCAGGAGGAGGTGGAGCTGCATAGGGACCTGGGGGGTAGGCTGTCTGATTCATGTTTTGAAAAACCAACTTTTTTTCTATCTACAATCAGTTCTTCCGAAGGGTCATTGGACCCGAAACGTAAACTCTGATTTCTCTCTACAGATGCTGCCACACCCATGCTTTTGTTTCTGATTTCCAGAATCCGCTGTTCTTTCGTTCTTTTTAAAAAAAGATGTTGTCACTGGGGTTAGTCAATGCTTTGGTAAAGTGCTCTCTGTGGATATTAGTTTTATTGTGTCAGCATAATTTTCTTGTGATACATGGTGGAGGTCCAAACAGGGGTTGTTACTTCAGAGGATACTTAAGTTCTCCATACCAGTGTGATGTCCACGATACATTTGTTTTCAAGCTCACTCACCTGTACTGCAAGCTTAATTATGCTAATCACGTTAAGGTCTGGAAACATGTCTATTTGGCAGAATCCTGGAATACCTGATGTCTGAAGCCTATCTGACTGGCACATACACACCCACAATGGGCTGAAGGGCCTCTTTCTACTTAGTGCATCTTTGTATGCGTCCAAGAAGCTGGAGAATGGAGGCGCCACTGGGTGGAACATTGAGTCATGCATCAGTCCCTGCCACCA
The DNA here is from genome assembly GCA_024137785.1 of Ginglymostoma cirratum. Taxonomy (NCBI): domain Eukaryota; kingdom Metazoa; phylum Chordata; class Chondrichthyes; order Orectolobiformes; family Ginglymostomatidae; genus Ginglymostoma; species Ginglymostoma cirratum. The sequence goes on along the minus strand of JAHRHZ010000144.1, from coordinate 9,550,912 downwards.
GCAGCTTGCCATCCTGAATGAGCAGGGAGTGCCATCAGCACCCACGGCAGGGCTTGTGGAGACAGGGCCAAAGGGTAAGGAGCCAGACGGGAAGCCAGAAAAGGTAGGCCTGGAGGAGGTGGAGCCGCACAAGGGCCAGGGGAGGTAGGCTGACTAATCCAAGTTTTGAAGTCAAAAATGGATAAACAAAATTTCTCAGGCAATTCCAGACAGATAAAGCACATGGGTAGTCACAGATTAACCAGGTGCAAACAGACATTTGAAAAAAATCTTAAAATAGTTAGTGTTTTTAACATGTTATAATGGTCTCCTGCAATATTGATACACACTTAGTGTCATTTGTCCAATGTATGCACCAATGATAAGCACCAGAGATTCTAGAGTCTACAATATTACATTAGAAATAATTGCTTGTCAACATATTCTAGTCTCTTCATTTTGATGCACTTTGTGTGGTATCCTCCATTTATAACTTCAATCTCTCGTCACTACCATCACCTGTGACAAAACGACACGCAGCAACATACACCCGGTGAAAATGCTCTTTTCAGAACTTGCAGGGTTCTGAAGGTCACAATCTGAAACACTCATTTGCAGTTTCCAGACAGTCCAAATCAATACAGAATGGAAATTCACATTTCACTATCGCTCGGCACCAAAATCCTCCTGAGCAAGACATAGCACAGCTCGCCAATTCTCATCATTATATTTTATCTCTTGTTTTGTGGGCTTTTCCTCAACCTCTTCACTGCTTTTGATGATTTGTTGGATCTTTCAGCTAAACTCTACCCCAGTGACAGCATATTGTTTAAACGGATTTAGCATTCTTTTCACTAAGCGCATCTTACGGCAAACATCAACATGCAAGTACATTTTCAAAGAGCACTCAGGACCACAGAGGTGGAAAAATAAACTAATAGTTCCAAATCTGCTTTAAAGTAGAAATGTGTTTTTAATTTAAACTTTTTCTTTGGCTGGAGGGGCTGGGTAGTGGCATCAAGATTTAATTTGTCTTCAAATGCAATTACATCTCAGCATTGCTCACACAGTGAATCACCACTTGTCATGTGCTAAATACAGCAAGAGTTTAAAAATATTGTGATGGAAGAGAAACCAAAAACGTATGCTCTACTGCTTGAATTTCACTTTTCAAATAACATTTAAATAAACAGCAGGTCTGGCTGAGATAGTAGGAACTGCAGATGCTGGAGAATCTGAG
>JAHRHZ010000144.1:9490480-9549293 GCA_024137785.1 Ginglymostoma cirratum | reverse complement strand
AGGTCTGGCAGTATCTGTGAAGAAAAAAAATCAGAGTTAACGTTTTGTGTCCAGTGACCCTTCCTCAGTTCCAAGGAAGGATCACTGGACCTGAAACATTAACTGATCTTTTTTTTCTTCACAGATGCTGCCAGACCTGCTGAACATTTCCAGCAACTTCTGTTTTTGTTCCTGATTTACAGCATCCGCAATTCTTTTGGTTTTCATTTAATATTTAAATAATATTTATGTATTTGTATTTTTTTACAATACATTCTTTTAGAGACACTTTGGTACTTTCAGGATTCAGGATCTTAGGTCTGTCATCAAGATATAGAGCAAATGCTAATTAAAATGTGGAATGATGTAGGAGAGAATGTGAATTATCACTGAATTGTAGCTAAGTGAGGGCATCTAGTGGCAGAAATCCAGTTCTACAGCAGTTTTCAAAAGAATTTCTCAACTAACTAAACAAAAATCACTTTGGGGGGCTGCAAATATGAAATAAAAACAGCAAATGCAGCAAACATTTCACACTTCAGGAGAGGAGAAAGGATAAAAGTTTAGGTTATTTCAGCTAAGTGACTCTATGTTTTAACTGAGATTTAAAATTTTTAATGTACAGTCAAAAAATCAGAACGCAACTTCTGCCGAAGTTAGTCATGCATTTTGCAAAAGCCTTATGAGTGAAATGATTATACACCAGGGCTGTTCACATAACCCCGGCCTTTGTTATCCCATTGATTCATGGGTACAGCTCTACAAATACTAGCAGGTCTTCAATACATTCCTCAAATGACCCTTCTTTATATGTCCAATGAGTCACTGTGCGTCAAGTCATTTTGTCTTGAAGGCATTGTGAGCAAGCTGCATGGCTATCAATAATCAGAAGTGTGCAATTTCCAACATGGGATAACTGAGCAGCAAATATAAGTGATAACTTTCACTAATAGCTTTGGAAGCATGTTTACAAACTGCGTGAAAGTACATATTTCAAAGAGAAAGCAGTAAGGCAGGTGGATTTGATAGCACTTATCTCCCTGTCATTGCTACCTATTGGGGTAATGGACATTCTCATCTCTGTACTGAGGTCTTACAAGCATTGACTGTACTGGAAATAAAAATAATTTCAGAGCCAAGGAACAAACAAGGAAAGGAATATCACCAGCTATTTCATTATCTTACCACCCGCACCTGATCTAGGAACAGACAAGGAGAGTTGGCCATTCAGTCCATCAAGGCTATCCTGCTATTCAATACAATTTGTGGCTGACCAAACACTTCAATGCCTTTTATCCACCCCATCCTCATAACCCTGTGCACCATTGGTAATCAGAAATCTATCTCTACTGTAAACATACTCAAAGACTGAGCATCCACAGCCATTAAGGTTCACAACCCCTTGAGTAAAATAATTACTTCTCATTTCAAACCAAATTGGCATGCCCCCTTATTACTAAATTGGGCCGGCTGATTCCAACCAGGGGAAACATCTATGCTGTCTATATCTTTTAAATATTTTTTAAGTTTCAATGAGATCATGTCTCATTTTCCAAAACTCGATAGAATACAAGCCCGGTTTGCTCAATCTTTCTTCACAAGAGAGTATCATCAGCCTGGGAACAAGTAGGGTGAACCTTTACTACACTCCCTCAATGGTAATAATATTTTTCCTGAGATAAGACGACCTAGACTGCACAAGGTACTGCAGTTGTGGTTTCCGATACAAAGGTCATTTGCTGCTTCAGCTAATCAGTGTCCATTATTTATGTAGGTATATCGATGATTTAGATTTGCACAAGGTAAGGCAATTTACTCACAGCAAATATGTTGGAACGCCGTTTAGACTGTTTGCGAACAGGAGTTGGAGTGTTGGCAGTTTGAGGAATGTCAATTCGCAGCTCCTTTTGACTTGTACTTGGTGTGGACGGGACAGAAGAAGAATAATCACTCAAACTTCCTCCACCATTGCTTGTCTACAAAGCAGGGAAGAAATCAATTAAAAATTGGCAGAAAACTACCTGGTTTCACTTAAGACATATGCAAGTCATACTCCTGTCAGCTATGGACCACCGGCCTCAGGAAGGTTGTGGGTTCCACTTCCACTTCAGGGACTTGGGCACATATTCCATCTTCCAGTCTAGTACCAAGAGTGTGCTGGCTTTCAGATAAGATGTCTACTCAGGTGGGATCCTGCCGTGCATCCTTTCAGAATGGCTACACCAGTAAGCGTACTTACAGACTAAGAAACAACAATAAAAAATTCTGGAGATATTCAGCAGAGTCAAACAGCACTGGGGGGGGTGGGGGTGAGTGTGGGAGGGGGAAGAGCGAGAGAGGGGGGAGAGAGAGAAGGATTGGGGGGGGAAGACAGAAAGAAAGAAAGCAAGAAAGAAAGAAAGCAAGAAAGAAAGCAAGAAAGCAAGAACGAAAGAACGAAAGAACGAAAGAACGAAAGAACGAAAGAACGAAAGAACGAACGAAAGAAAAGAACGAAAGAACGAAAGAAAGAGAGAACGAAAGAAAGAGAGAACGAAAGAAAGAGAGAAAGAAAGAGAGAAAGAAAGAAAGAGAGAAAGAGAGAAAGAAAGAGAGAAAGAAAGAAAGAAAGAAAGAAAGAAAGAAAGAAAGAAAGAAAGAAAGAGAGAGAGAGAGAGAAAGAGAGAAAGAGAGAAAGAAAGAGAGAAAGAGAGAAAGAGAGAAAGAGAGAAAGAGAGAGAGAAAGAAAGAGACAAAGAGAGAGAGAAAGAGAAAGAGACAAAGAGAGAGAGAAAGAGAAAGAGAAAGAAAGAGAAAGAGAAAGAGAAAGAGAAAGAGAAAGAAAAAGAAAAAGAGAGAGAGAGAGAGAGAGAGAGAGAGAGAGAGAGAGAGAGACTTGATGCATTTGGCAAGATAACCCTTCATCAGAATTGCTTATCAGGACAGTAAATACGTGGTTTGGCAATTCAGCTTTTTCTCCCTTATGGGTAATGAACCTACCACAACACCACTGGCACATTAAAATAGCAAACATGAAAACAGTGCTGGGATCAAAACTTGAACCTTGTTTGCCTCTCATACTTTTGAAACTTTCCTTAAATCTGTGGCCCCTAGTTATCAATACACTAGTCATTGGAACCAGTTCTGTTGTATTTGGAACCCCTTCATGATTTTAAACACTCGGTAAGGTGTAGCTTCCCACTGAGCTATTCTGGACAGCATAGCTAGAGTGTAATAAATTTTCCAGTGTGATTCCTCTCATTCCAAAGTGGAGGAATTATGAATAACTTCAAATTTGATTTGATTTATTACTGTCATGTGTACCAAGATACAGTGAAAAGTATTGGTTTGCGTGCTAACCAGACAAATCATACCTTAAATAAGTTCATCAGGGTAATGGAACAGAATGCAGAATATAGAGTTAAAGCTACAGAGAAGGTGCAGAGAAAGATCAACTGTAATACATGAGAGGCCTGTTCATAAGTCTGATAACAGCGGGGAAGAAGCTGTTCTTAAATCTGTTGGTATTTCTATGTTGTATGTACTGTGACGAGAAGAATGGGTTTTAATTTTATTTTTGGATTCTGCGAGTGGTGTAGGGTTTGTTGATGCATGCATTTTTAATGTGGGTTTACAACCTTAGATTGGAGCTTGAGGTGAACAATCCAGTGCATTAAACGCATGGGTAGAATAAACCTTGCTGTTGCCAGCAACGAGAATCAAATGTCTCAGACAATAGAACAATTTAAAAAGTCAGGCAACGTGTGAAGGCTCAGCAAGATCGAAAAGGTGCATTTTGTGTAGTGGCCTCCAAAAATAGTCAGGACTGTTTCCAGTTAGGGAAAATGGCCTGAGTGGCTTAGCAACAAAAACTCAAAAAGCAGAGAATGGCTGGAAGCTGAGGGTTTGGAAGGCAAATGTGTTTTCTCTGAGACTGCGTTTTGAGGTCAGTAAGAAGAAAGCTTGTGAAACCAATTGCAGCTATTTCTATTCCTACGGTGGAGGTAGCTATTACGAGGGGTCTCAGTTTTAAAGTGAGTTGAGGTGGATATAGGGGAGACGTCAGAGGTAGGTTCTTTACTCAGAGAGTGGTAGGGGTGTGGAATGCATTGCCAGAGAGGATAGTGGAGTCGGCCTCATTAGGGGCATTTAAGCGGCTATTAGATAGGCATACGGATGATAGTATAAAGTAGGGGTGGAGGTTAGATAGACCTTAGGTTTAGTGTAAAAGTTCAGCATAACATCTTGGGCCGAATGGCCTGTACTGTGCTGTGCTGTACTGTTCTTTGTTCTGTGTGTGTTTAAATTCTAGAAAGGCAGCTGATCTATACAAAATGGGAAGCCTGTCATTGCCCTGCAGTGCACTGACTGTTTCTTTCAATATGCTTCCCAGACTCATTCTGCTTTTTCTGAATCCGTCCTCAGTCATGTACCTGGCTGATGTGAACAGCAGAGACTTGTGCAGAGCACACCGATGAATGGCTTGGGGAATTGGGCAGCGACTTGCATGGTCCAATGGAGAGCTGCTGCTTCTTTCGCGTGGCCACTATCTTTTGGGCAACTGTTAAAACAAAGGAGAAGAAATCGGGTTAAGCTGCACCATTTCAGTTGTTTTAATCCTTTCTATCCAAAGACTTGAGCAGACTGTCCTAGTGCTGTACTAACGGAGTGCCGCACTGCCAGAGGTGCCCTCAATCAGATGAGACATCAAACAAAAGACTCATGTGCTCTCCTTAGTGGAAGTTAAAACATCCTATGGCACTATTTTGGAAGGCAAGACGGTAACAGAATCAACTCCAGTATCTGATTATTTTACATAGTTGTTTGAGAGATCTGGCTGCGCACAGATTGACTGCTGCATTTCTTTCAAGTGATACACTTCAAAATGAAAATTCAGGGGCAGCACATTTGCTCAGTGGTTAGCACTGCTGCCTCACAGCACCAAGGATCCGGGTTGAATTCCACCCTCGGGCAACTGTCTGTGCGCAGTTTGCATGTTCTCCCTGTGCCTGCATGGGTTTCCACCGAGTGCTCTGGATTTCTCCTGCAGTCCAAAGATGTGCAGGTTAGGTGAATTGGCTGTGCTAAATTGCCCGTAGAGTTCAGGGATGTGTAGATTAGGTGTGTTAGCCATGGGGAATGCAGGATTACAGGGAAATAGTAGGGGGATAGGTCTGGGTGGGCTGCTCTTCGGAGGGTCGTTGTGAATCTGTTGGGATTCTACGATGATGACTCTGAAGTGCTGTGAAGCATTTTGTGTCATTAAAGCAGAAATGTATGTCTATCTTCCACTTTGGAATTATCCACCAGTGACAGACTGCAAAAGCAACCATGCTATTCCCCTTCCCACCTCTCTCTCCTTCCCACTCCCAAATACAGAACACCTCTTTGAGAAAGGTGTAAGTAATGTAAATCACAATGCAAGAAAATAAAGCTAGGATTTAAACATAAACTGATGCTCAGCCTTACTTGGATCAGATTTGAAACATAAAAACATACAATTCAAGAATATTCCACTTCATGATTCCTACAGAAAATGTGAAATTTTAGCTCAACCTAGGGATGTACATGTCACATGGCAAGGCTGGCAATTAATGTCCACCCCTAACTAGTCTTGAGGTGTGCTGGAAATTTACTCCGGCAAACTGCCACATCCAGTTGAGCTATAGATGAAGGATTGGGGCATGCTGCTACCTCCCAAAAATACACTTGTCCAGGTCTGTTGTGGGTCTGCAAAAACAACTTCAGTATTGAATCCATACTCAGAAAAGTTTTTTTTTGGTCCAAAATGGGGCATCTTTAACTTTCTCTAACCCTACAAAAACCAGTGTTTCCACTAAACTTTGCATTCTTGAAATGTGTGTGCAAGACAGCTAGCTCCATCAACAAGGGTGCAGAGTGGTATTTAAAAAAAAAGGGTCTGTACACCTAAATAAATTTTCCTTGTATTGCAGAAAAAAACAAGAGGGTACGATATCTATAAACCTTGTGATCTCAACGTTCTTTCGACATCGGCCCCTTGTACGTCCCTAATTTTGACTGCTCCACCGTTGACAGTTGTGACTTTGGACTTCTACACCCCAAATTCTAGAATTCCCTCTGCAGACCTCCTAAGCTCACTTTCGCTCCTGACCTCCTCATCCAGGCTTTTGGTCACCTGTCCTAATTATCTTGATGTTGCTCTGTGCTAGATTTTCATACAACTACACTCCAGTGGATCACCTTGGGTAATGGTAAAGATGCTAAATAAATATAAGCTGCCGTTGCTGAGTAACTCTGGCCCCTTGTAACGATGATGGAATCAATGTACCCATTACACAGATTTGCAATTTGTGCTCCATAAATCAATTGAGCTTTTTTTTTGTTGAAATCTTGCCTTTGGCAAGCAACAGTTCTCAGATTCTCCCAATACTAATTTTGACCTGTGCACTAGGTCAATTCAGACACATGTAAGATGATTTGCTTTTTAATATTTCACCAATTTATTGAAAGAGCTTAATCCTTGTTTGCAGCCTCAACAGTAAAACCGTAGTCACAGATTAGATGTATAAGAATGCATTAGATGCAGGACCCACCCATATCCTATCACTCTATGCTGCACAGCCTCCTCATGGACTATCTGGTACAGGTCATGCTGCCAACAATTAAAGGCAGCATTTGTTCCAACGCCTGGAGTATGTAAAGGACTGTGGTTCATCATGTTCAGTATGGAGCACATTAACAGTTGCGGCATTGCTCCTATCAGCATCTGGTTAAGCACTGGAATAATAGAATTGAGAAGCCAATTTTGCTTTTCTTTGAATTAAACATTTGGCACAGTCAACCACCATTCTAAAATAAATTTGAAGATATATTTTGAAAGTGTTGATTTGTGTTGAGACAGCAAATAGAAAAGAATTCAAAGAAATAGAGAGTCAGGAAAATCCGTGGGGACAGGGTGGAGGGAAACTGAGATATACTGGGAGAGAGCAAGGACAAACTGGATAAAAGATTGGGGAGAAATTAAGAGAAGAAGTGGAAAATATACTAGAGAATTAGGAGTAACTGGGAGAAACTGATGTTTGAAGTTTCAAGCTGAGTTGTCAGGTCCCCTACACTTCAGAAATACCTTGCCAAGTTTTGACTGAGAGCATTATAGGACACCTGAGCAATGTAGAGGCTCTGCAGTAGCCTATCTTGTTTAATGACATATTTACACCTCAATTTTCATGAAAACCTTTACAGAGAACTGAACACTAAAAGTTTAAATTTCAACTTGTTAGTGCTCTAAGTTTACCATGACAGAGCTGTGCAAATCAATTAGTCACACCATCATTCAGACCATTGATTGAAGCTCAATTCACAGGCAATTTAAATAATTCAACAGACAATCTCAATACTGTTGTCACTGTAGAATCATTTGTTTATTGATGAAACAAGGTTCTCAAGAGAACATTAAAAGAAATCTCGTTACAAAAGGGAATTGATGACAGGCACTGACAGGAAGGAAAAAGTTTGCTGCTTCTGTTTTTCCCACAGTTGATGTTACTGACACTTGAGGCTGAAATTTCAGGTCAGTTGGAGCTAGGCAGTGGAATGAAAGTATCAGTGTTAGCCAGCATGCCAGTTTTCCACAGTGCCCATCACCACTGAGCTTTACCAGGGTGGGGAGTGAGTGTGACTGAACCCATTACCATGGCTACTAAGACCACTGAAGAGCTCATTTAAAGTTCACTCTGATTTTGGGAGAAGTGTACAAATAGCCAAATGGGCATATAGCCAGTCCTGGCCAATCCAGGGATATCAGTGGGCCTCACAAAAGGGCAAAAGGCAGAATGATGAGGCGAAAGTTGGTTATTCACACACTAGAACCAGTCCAGTGCAACTGTGGGGAGAGTTGTCAGCAAGCACTTGGGCAGTGCAGGAAAGCTGCCACTTAGCTGTCATCAGGGAGCATAAGGAGGTGGGGGGCGGGATCAAATACAACGGAGGTTAAAGGAGGAGAGCACCTGAAAATAAGTAATGCAGTCAGACCTATGCCTTTCCTGAGACAAGTTTCCAATTGCAAATAACATAATGAAACTGCAGCCCCAGTAACAGTTGCTGTGATCTGCTTACATAGCTTGCATAGTCCCATCTCCATGCCACCAAATGGATATTACACATGTCTTCATGCCTATTAAGCGAGTACTGACATGAAACTCAGAGCTGGTAATGACCACTCCAGGGGCAGATGCAGGACTGAGAAATGGTTCTGTTTCAGTCCTTCCGACTCTCACTTTATTAACACAACTTATGCAGCTACTGCCATCAGAACTGGGTAGATTCTGATAGAAAGCCTGATGTTTGTTGCACGTTTCATGTAAATTCAATCAAGTTTCCCGGGCTTCTATTCAATTGGAGTAACTTTCCAAGACTCTGCATTTGCTATAAATTTCTCAGAGGTGCCTCCCACAGTCCAGATTTGTAAGTAACAGTGACAGCTCTACCCCACAAGAATATTTGACCGTAAGACAATATGAATTAAGAACCGAAGCTGGCCATTTGGCCCCTCAAGCCTGCTCCACTATTCAATAGGATCATAGTTGACCCAACATTCCTCATGTCCACTTTCCTGCATTTTACCCATAATCCTTGATTCTCCTACTGATCAACAATCTATCTCAGCCTTAAATAGATACAAGGTCTCTGCCTCTACAGCTCTCTGTGGCAAGGGGTTCCAAAGACTGTCAATCCTCAAAGAAGACATTCCTGCTTACCTCAGTCTTAAACTGATGCCCCTTAATTCTGAGATGCTCTTTAGTCCTAGAATCATTCAGTGTTCTGTTTTTAGGAAAGATTCAATGTGAGGACCAGGCCCATTTACTGTATTTATGTTTCAACTTGGCTCAATACTACAGCTGACTTCATTGAGCTGGCCTTGTGCTACTGCCACATAACCTCAGTCAGATGCACTGGCAATTCTGTGCATTTGTCAGTGAGTAGTGCTGTGTCTTCATTTTTTTTTTTAAGTAGTATTGTCTTTAGCAGAAATGCTTTTAAAGGTTTGGGTTTACTGAAACTCTTGCTCCCTCCCCATGTTAAATGGTAAAGAAATACGAATTATTCACTAAATGAACCTCTCCCACACATGGTGATGCATGGTGCAGTTCCAATACAATACGCAAGACATGTGCATGCCTATGATCTCTCACCTACATTAAAATGTCACCCAAGGAGAGCAGGTACCATCTCCTAGAGTTAGGGCAAATATTCAAACTCTATTCTCGCATCCTCTAAAGAACAACTACAGAGAAAAAAATGCTAGGGAAACTCAGCATCTGTGGAGACAGAAACAAACATAAAAGTTGAGAGTTTGGTACGGTTGTTCTTCAGAATGGAAAGGAGTTAAAAATGGGCTTTTTTTATACATACTTTTGATGTGCATTTTCTCACTGCCTCTAATCTGTGCTTGCTTTTCTAGGAACAGGAGTGATTTAGAACTCATTTGTACTGGGAGCAGCAATACTGGGTGATCTTCTGCTAGGACGTGAAGTCAAAATCAAAACTCCTGAACTGAAGCTTCCTTTGTGGGTTTTTGCAGCATTTCCTCAGCACACCCCAGACTCAAAATCCTCAGAGAAATTTGTCTTAATGAGCATGTATAGGTTTTCTTAATCACACTCAGTTGTGACTGTCTCAAAAGGATTTGGATGCTTTGCATGCCAGCTGGGATGAGCACCTCAGAGTCTGACTTTTGTCCAGTCAGCTGACCTTCAGAAGCTTCTGAAGGCAACTCAAAGTAAAAGCGGTCGAGCACCTTGGCATTATGCTGCTGTAGAGTTGAACTCTCCAGTACAAGAATTAGTCAATCTACTATTTATTCACAAGTTGCCTAATGAATTCTGTGCTGTCGATAAATTTACTACTAAAGCCATCCTGTTCCATTTAACTGACTAATACTGACAATCGTTCTGATCATAGAAGCCATGACTATAGAATACCACCAGTTATTCCAAACAGATAGAATCACAGGATCCCTACAGTGCAGATAGAGGCTACTCAGCCCATCGAGTCTGCACCGACCCTCTGAAGGTCCCATGCAACACTCACCTCCATAATCGGACTTCAATAAAGCTAACCCACCTACCCTGCACAACCCTGAACAATATGGGGCAACTTAGCGTGGCCAATCCATCTAACTTACACATTTTTGGACAGTTGGAGGAAACCGTAGCACACGCAAGAAACACAAAGACAGGGGTAGAACCTTCAAACTCCACCAGACAGTCACCCAAGGCTGGAATCGAACCCAGATCCCTACAGCTGAGAGGGAACTATGCTAACCAATGAACCGCCATGCCAACCGAGAATGGGTCATTCTCCATTTATCATCAATCACAGATCATTGCCAATATCCCATTTTCAAATGATATACATTATTTAGCAACAAATTGACACACCCTACATGCGTCAAATGCTTTTTGTAAATTCAACTAACATTGTGACAAGATTACTCTCATTCACCTGAGCCAAGTGACCCATAGAAAACTAATTTATACCATATTCCCATTATGAATATCATGCAAAATTTACAACACACCAAAAGGCCATTGGGCTTGACAGCTCTATGTCGATGTTTATGCTCCACACAAACCTCCTTCTACCCTTATTTATTCAACCCCGTCAATATATCTTTCCTTCTATTGCGGAGATGTTTCATGTTTAATAATTCATGGAGAACTTAGGTTTTGAAGGATTATAGAAAAATGGATTTATTTCAATCTTTGTAGTAATCTGTGAATATCAGGAATAGTTTCTTTAGAAGAAGTTGCTAAAATATCAACATGGAAACTGGAGATTTTTTTTAAACAAGGTTTCCTAGAAATCACATGACTGGGGACTACTGCATGGTCCTCTGTAGACTCTTGCTGGGGTTGTTTGAAAAGTGACTGGATGGCAAATGTTTTGGTTTTCGGTTGGGGAACGAGGTGCTTGTGAGTAAGTGTTATCCAGCTGATCTTTCATACTTTGCTGAATAGAACCTTCCTGTTGTGATAAGGGTGAAATCTATTTGTTCTTTTGAAAGAGTGATTGAAGTGAACTCTCAATACTGTATTTCCTGAGCGAATAGTGTCTGCCAAGACGGCAGGTATAACAGTGTGCGATTAGTAACGTGATCATGCATGTCAGAAATTCAGAACAACACATGTTGGACCATTTGATCTTTTATCCTTTATGCACTCAAGATAACTCATTGGCCAAAGTGTTTAATTCAAAAAGTGAATCACTGCATAGAAATCAAGTTTTCCATCCTGTACCTTGTATATATGAGCATTTGTGTGCGCATGTGTCGAGGTTAGAGGAATAAACATTTATAATGCAACATTACTAGCGATATTAATCAGTTATTGCAGCTTCCTTGAATAAGTTTTATTTCATGGATGATGTAATTGCATTTATTAAAGAAACCTGGTTGATAGCTATTTTCTTAAAAACCTGATAAAGATATGGTATTTAATTAGTCATCTTGATAACCGGCAATTTTTTTTTTGCGCAGTGATCTGATGACAGTAGGCTGGAACAGCTATGTACTCCTTCAGCCTCAGCAGCAACATTTTCCCCCTTATGTGCTTATCTTGTTTTCCTCAAAATGCAGACATACTATTCATTTCAAGCACTCTTTTTGATACCAAGTTCCACATTCACACCACTCTCCGAGTAAAGAAAATTCTCTGGATAGCTTATTTGATTTATCCAAGCCAATCTTATACTCACAGCCCAAGTCTTGGATTTCCCTCATAAGGTAGGACATATTGGAACTATATTTATTTTCTTGCAGTCTTCACCAACACTCTAAAATTCATTAAGTTTGGATTACTATCAACCAAATCATTGCCAATTCCCACTGTTAAAACTAGCAGAATTAGAAATTAGGTTGTGCTCTACTGGTAAGAGGTGTAATAACACAGTGGCAATTTTAGTAGGCAATTCCTGTAAATCGGGGCAAAGAAACTTAAAATATAGGTATCTAAAAGTACCAAAACATGCAATTTCAGAATGAAAACCACGTCGCATTTACACACCTTAATCTAATGAGTTCCTCACCCTCCATCACTGCATTGGCTCTGTGTGCAGTGCCATAAATAGATTATCTTGTATTATAGCTTACATTATCCAACAGATTAACAGTGAAATCCCATTATTATAAATTCTGCATTAATAATCTTTCCTAAAGCACCACGGTCCTTTAGAAAAAGGAATTCTTCAAAATAAACCTGTTTTTATTAAAAAGGTTCAATTTAGAAACATTATATTTGATGTTATCATATTCTTATAGCGAACTAATGAGTTTCTCCTTCTAGCTTACTTTAGAAACACTCATCAATTGCAATGAGGATTTAAAGTTCAGGTTCTACTGTTAACAACTAATGCTGCAGCCAAATCCAAACAGGAAAATTGGAAATCTTCAAATCCCAATTGCACTGACAGTACAGACTTTGCCAGATGAATACCAATTACCTCATTCCAAAAGTAATTCATTAAGCATATTGAAAAACTCCACGTGTCCATCATTTCTAGGAATTTCATCGCCCACTGGTGTTCCTGGAGGTTTGATGAAGTGACATCCGATAGGACACTTGCCTATAATTCACAACTATATCTCACTACTCCTTTTGAGGATTCTGCTAATTTGTAATCTCTGGTCTGTTTCAATCTGCAAATCTGAATCCATGCTTACCTACTGACTGCTTCTTCTCAATTAAGTTGTCTCAAACTGTATATCTTCGCCAAGATTTTGCCAAGATCTCTCATTATCTGAGCAGGCATCACTGTTGGACTCACACCCCAATTACCTCCAAACTTTTGGTTAAGTCCCTTCTGTTTCAAAATACTGTTACTATATCAGAGAACATTACCTTTTCTTCATCTGTCTTTGAATTTTGAGCTAATCTTCACTTGTGAAGGATTTAAGGTGCCTATAATATATTACTTCCCCACAAGGATTACCAACACCGTAGCCTCTACTTGTTATTTTTAGAATCCACTGAAACCACAGGTTGTTGCCCGAGTGGACCCCAAATGTTTGTAACTCTGAGTAGAACTTAGATAAAATGTTCCCATTAATTTGCAAAGGTCCCAAGTGGCTAACATTTGTGTATTCCAATTTGGAAGCCTTCCACCAACAAAGCAACAGTTCCAACAGCAGTCTTTTGTATATCCTGATTATAAAAGTGAAACATGACACACAAATACAAACAGGATTGGGTTTCTTGAATTTGATCCTTGAATGATAGGTCTAGATCTTTCACAATTCCAACTCTCAGGTTGTCAGCAAAAATACGCCAGAAATCAAACAACAATTCCAATCTCCAAAGAATTTGAAAAGTGTGGCCCTGTCCTCACTAACCCGTATGGGCTCTGGGATCATCAATGCCTTCCCCTTATAATTGTCATCCGCATGTTCAAATACAGTAAGGCCTTATTCCCCGCTCTTTATAATTTCTTCTAACTCAAGAACCTGCCTGATTTCTTCATCTGATTTTGGAATCTTGAGCATTCCCTGTTCCTTCATTTCACCATTGGTGGTTGGCTTTAAATATCTAGACCCTCTGCTCTGGAGCTTATTTCCTTAAGCTCACTGCTTCTTTTCTTTTATGACCCTTATTAAAAGCCCACCTCTTTGACAACATTGTGTTTACCACTTTTAATCACTCCTTTGGCTTAATTACTTTCTGTGAAGCACACTGGGATGCTCTTCATTATTTAAAAACATTAAGTGAACACAAGTTGTTTTTATTGGTACAATAAGTCAAAATGTAAATCAAAGAAAGATCCACCATCGATGGAGTGTAGACCAGGTTGTCCGAGTTGCAGGCTCCCTTGCCTGAAGCAATTGTCAGTACAACAATTTAGTAGCTTTCACCAAGATTGAGATTTAATGATTTCAATGTCTTTAATGACCGTAGTGGGATGTGAAGTCACGGGTTTGTAGTCCAGTATCACACCAATATCAAGAATTGCCATAGCAATTCCCCTTCAGAACAATAAATTATAATTGCAGAGCTGCCAGTAACACGCTACCATGCACCATGTATAATATGATTCCCTGACTCTTGAATATGCTACTTTTCAAAGTAGTGCTCTGTTGCTCACTCCCAAACCGGGGCATGCCACCTGCTTCCTGCTCCCAGCTCCCAAACTGGAGCTTCCTAGTCACTTGCAAAGTGCAGCAATTCAAAAAGGCAACACCCCAACAACTTCTCCAGGACAAGTAAATGTTGGTCTAGCCAGTGATACCTACATCCTATGTACAAATGAAACAAAACTGGGAATACATTTACCTACTAGATCGCTACAGGATCCAAACATGCAAGTAAAAAGGTAAACGGATCGCCCGCAGCATGGGAAGAGAAAAGGAGCTCAAACATATTAGAGTCTTCTGAAATCCGTACACACTCAAAAGCAACATGACAATTATCTAAAATCACAAATAATGTCATGCTGGAAACATCTGCAACAGATATTGCATTTCAAAGAAGCTTCTAGAAATAGAAAAGCCTCACTACACAAAATACTTCAATCGTAGATTCCTGTTCAATCAATTCTGCTGACTGCTTTTAAGGGAAATATCTCCATACTTCAACCGCAAAAATCAACAAATGGCACACTCTGTGTTTTATAAAAGGAGCTTTAGGGGAGAGAAGCATTCACGTGGAATGGTAATATAGCTATGCCAACCAGCATCACTAAAGTTGATGTAAGCCATTTCTTACTAGTACTTCATTCCACTCTAGCTCTAATACCATTCTCCCTTTCCAATAATGCTTGGGTTTGATTCAATGGGTTGCATTCAGCAGGTGAGAATCTATTCCTTTTCTATGGCTTTGTTTTGCAACAAGTGCCTAGATTATCACAGGAACCTAAGAAGAGCAAGCTCCTGTTTAGCTTTTAATAAATTCTCCTTCAGCAAAAACCAAGTGGTGAGCACAACCGATTTAGCCCCTAAGCTTCAGTATAAGACAATATGCCCAGAAGATATAAATATTAGTTTGTTAAAGAGCATAAACATTCATCATATCTGCTGGTGAGATGAGAGGATCACAGCTAAAAAGGTCACTTTGTTAAGAACATTAGCCAGATAGAAATCAATAATATGTATAGCGCAGTAATTAAAAATACACCAGCAGACTCTCTGTGATGCTTCCAGCCATCTCCACTCTAACCTGAGCTGTTACTGTCTATGGAAAGCCTAGGGGTGGAATCTCATCAGATTCAGGGCCCCTCCAAGCTGTCATTCTGAATACTGTGAAGAGTTCATTTTCTGACCATTAGACCAATTTCCATATTCTGATAAAAGCATGTCAAAATAGAGTCAATTCGCGACACTAAACCACAAAGACAAGCGAGTCAATTTGTTATTAAAAATGTAGGGTTCTTATTTATGCCACTATTATTTTTAATTGTTTTCTTTTGTGTGACTGATTCGACTTCATTAAAAACCTTCCAAAATACCACATATTCCCATTGTGGATAGGTGCAAATATTCCAGGCTGATACTGTACTGAAGGAGTGCTGCATTGTCAGCAGTGCCTTCTTTCAGATGAAATCTCCAACACAGACTCATAGCCTGTCCTCTCAGAATGCAACTGAAGTTGTAGAATTTATATACATTACCACTTTTGGAAGGTGAATATTGCCAGAGACAGAGGAGTGTGGAGGGTTTTTTAAAATAAAATCAAGGTTACGTCTTTGTGAAATACTGAATCCACTCCAGCATTGCTCAGAAAGGAAGTGGCTGCAAATCCCTGTGGTATGTTAATGGAAAGTTGTTTATGCAGCAATGGTTTACAAAAGGTGGGCACATGCTGCCTCAAAGTGGAGGGGGGGGGGTTCTTGAATATTTCCAAGAACAAAGTGAATAGATTCTTGTTAGACAGGGGGATCCAGGGTCAACAAAGGTAATAGGAAATGTGGAATTCAAAACAAACAGATCAGCCCTAATCTTATCTATTCCACCATTCGCAAGGTCAAACAGTCTGTTATTATGCCTATTTAGTATGTTCAAATATAAGTATTTAAGGCCATTAGCTTACTTTCAGTTCAGAATAATCAAGGATTGATTATCATTCAGAAGACTGAAAAGTTTTAGAGGAATTTGGAAGTGAGGTGACTGGAGTCAGATCAAGTCTTTCCTTAAAAGGTACTTAGAATAGTTTATGGAATGCAGTCATCTTTGTAGAAAAGTTCAGATCGTGCAGCTTCTAAGCTAGATAAATTTGATTAGAAATGTGTAGGTATTAGAAGCTGAGAAAATTTAAGTTCTTACTGCTGAGTGTATTCATTTAAAATGACTCCACAGTTCACAGAAAAGAAACTGGAGACGATCAGTTAAGTCGAACATATGATAATTTCTCTGGATTTGAATCGCTATTGATTTACAGCATTAAATATAGCTTGAAACATTTGTTGAGCTGTGTTTGTTTTAAGATTGTTCTAAATTGTCTAGATCTTAAATAGTTTTATTTCTTTTGTTCCTCATCTCGTGTAATAAACTTCTGTTGATAAAGAAACTCTGCAGCCGCTCAAAACTACATTTTGGCAATTGACCACCACATTAAAAAAAAAGAAAAAAAAATCCATCAAGCCAGATTTCATTTTGGGATTCGACTTGTCCAGTAGCACCATAAGCTGAGATCAAGTCAGGTGGACATAGAAATATCACATTGCTCTTTTTATAGGAACAGAAAATAGGAGCTGGCCATTTTGATCCTTCAAGCCCTGCTCCACCACTCACTATGATCATAGTTGATCATCCAACTCAAGATCCTGCCTTCTCCCTGTAAGGTTTGATCCAATTAGCCCTTAGAACTAACGTATAACTAATTCCTTCTTGAAACATTCAATACTTTGCCCTCAAACACTTCCTGTGGTAGAAAATTCCACAGGCTCACCACTCTCTGGGTAGAGAAATCTCTCATCTCAGCCCTAAGTGGTCTACCCATATCCTCAGTACTGTGATGACTGGTTGTGGATCCTCTGTTTTGGGAAAATCCTTCCTGCATTTACCATTTAGTTCTGTTAGAATTTTATAGGTTTCTTTGGGATCACCCCTTATTCCTCTAAACTCCAGCGTGCACAATCCTAACTGACCCAGTCTGATATTCATCAGTCCTGCCATCCCAGGAATTGGTCTGCTAGACCTTCTCTGTACTCTCTTGACAGTCAGAGCATCCTTCCTCAGATAAGAAGGCTGAAGTTCAATACACACAATACTCTGGTTGTGGTCTCACCAAGACCCTGTAAAATTATAACAAGACATCCCTGCTTCTGTACTTGAATCTTCTCACTATGAAAACCAACATGCCATTTGTGTTCTTCACTGCCACTGCACCTGCTTGCTAAATTTCAGTGACTAGTGTACAAGGACACCCAGGTCTCACTGTGCCTCAATCTATTACCATACAGAAAATAATCTGTCTTCTTGATTTTTCTACTAAAGCGGATAACCTCACATTTATCCACATTATACTTCACTGAACTTGTTCAAATCACACTGAAGCATCTCAGCATCCTCCTCACAATTCGCCCTTCTACCCACAATATTCAAGGAACAGGGATTTTCTTTTGACAGTTAATATTAAACCTTTAAATCACTCTCACCGGTTTGTGCAGGCTCGCTTTGCTTATATTTACCGCCGCATTTCCTATATTATACTAATGACCACACTTCAAAATTACTTCATTGGCTATAAAGTTCTTTGCAATATCCCAGGGTTGTGAAAGATGCTACAGAAATGTAAGTCTCACTCTATTTCTAATATTTTTTATTCACCCTCGGGACATGGGCTGTTCTTGGCTGGGCCAGCATTCATTGTCCATACCTAGTTGCTCTTGGATACAATTGAGTGGCTTTCTTAGCCCCATTTCAGTTAATAGTCAACCAGATTGCTGTAAGTCTGGAATCACATATAGACCAGACCAATTGGCCATCCATCATTCATTGACAGAATTCACAGTATCTTGCCTTCCTGAATAGAAATCCTTAAGCACAGGAGCTCTCACGGTGGAATGGTTCATACCCCTTCCTCTGAGCAAGCAGATCTGGGTTTAAGTCTCACCCCAGGTTTGTATGGCAAATGAAGACGCATTTATACTGGGCCAAAAATGTCAAGAATCAACCTGTGACAGTAGAGTGCGACTGTCTTCTAGCGTGCTATGCTCGATACAGAATGGCGCCCCTCAAGCCACAGCCTCTGGCTCCCAATTAGCAACTTGTTCCAGGATAATATGCCATATAAATAGATGTAAGCATGTGCTTCATCTGCCTTATGTGCAGTAAGGCGGTCAAACAGCATCTAAAATTCCTACTGCTGTTTACAGCATCAACAATGCTCTCCTACTAGAGTCTGAAATGCCATCTAAAAAAGTCAACCAATGCTGTGGATATTGCTAAATCTACAACCTCTGATAACTTGCATGAACACATTTATCACATTGATACGGTCAGCTTCTTCACAACATTTCAGCAGCAGTTGCTGGGCATGGTTACCAAATATACTTCCGGGCTGCACAAATGAGCAAGAATTGTAGCCATCTTAACTCCTCTGCTCTGTTTACTGTCATGACCTGATGAGCAAACTGATAGTGACATTGTTTCAGGCAAAGGATTCATGCAATCAGTGGACAACATCCTGCCAGGTTTTACACCCATTTCAATCTCCTTTTGTTTAAAGGAAGTTTGGCTCACCACTGCTGGAAGTTGTTTGCAAGAAATGCATGGCGAGGCTAGTTCAGGGAAAAAAAAATCACATCTCCAAAGCTCTTCTCAACCGCTATAACAGTCTGCATTCCTACCGCTTTGCACGAAAAGCTTGATTTTTTTCTGTCACCGCAGGAATGACAACTAACGGGATGGATGGCATCTGCGTTTTATTAACTCAGTAATTATGAACAGTTATACATGCCTCCCCAAAGACTGTTCAACATCATTCATTTATCCAGACTGTCGCTTTCAATATACAATTTCATAAGTATTATGTACACACACATACACATCAACCTGTAAACTTGGAAAGAGGGAGCATAGACCCTACCAACTGCAAAAAGCATATAATATTATACCCTGTAGCAACAGTAAGTAGTCAATAAGCCAAGTAACCTTGATTTCTGTGCCAGGATGTGTTCCTGATGATTTCACTGGCTAGGGGTGATATTTTATTTTTCATGCTTCCTTATGAGACATTAAAAAAAAACTGCACTTATGTAGAAACTTTCACAAACTCAGGATAGCCACAAGCTCCCCTCCACCAGAATTTCAATGGAATGTAGTCACTGTTGTAATGTGATCAATTTATGCATAGTATGTTCCAACAAACAACAATGTAATCAAGAGCAAGCTGTTTCCAATTATGCTGCATGATAGATAGAGCGCTAAGGTTAACATCTCTGTCCTTCTGCACAATAGTTCCATGAATCTTTTGTGTCTACCTGAAAAGGCCAAACGGACATCCCTTGGTTTAATATTTTATCCACAAGACAGTGTTGTCCTCCTGAATCGCAAAGGACTGTGGGGACAAGGGGATCAGTAGTCCTCACACTGGAAAATGTGGACTCTGAATCCATACAGGCTTTCCATGGAGTTCATGATATAATGTGCTCACAACATTCTGAATGACAGGCTCCACTTACCTTCAGCTGATGCCTTAATGTGCCTTCACTTACTTTAATTTGCATTAACCATTCACGTTAACCAATTCATTCATAATTTTTCCTCAAACTTCAAAACAAATTTTCGGACTGAAAGTTTCACATCTAGCAAACGTATTGGAATTTGTGAATTGTGCTCTCCAGAGTTCGAACAAGATTGGAAATTTAGCCAAAGAACTGGGAGATTCCAGAGGTCTGACTGTACAATTTTAATATAATTTGTTCAAATAGTTCCTTGGTGTTGTCTACAGTTATTTGGTGAGTACATAGTGTGCTTGCTTGTGTGTGTCGCTCACATTAGAGCTTTTCAAAAAAAAACTTGCTCTCCAGTGCTACCTGGCGGCTAACACTGCAACTGCATAGGGGTAGGCAAAAGAAAACTTAAATGGAAAATATTGACAAAAATGTACGATCAAGAATTGTTGACAACATTAAACTTGGTCAGCAACAGCTACACACACTAGTCAAGGTTTCTGATAATGTAAAGATATAAGAAGTTATTTGGGAAGTGGAAACTGTTGTTTGTGCTGTGGAACCAAACACAACCGCAGGAAGTGCTACACCTGCCCCCACACCTCCTCCCTCACCCCAATCAGACTTTCCACATCAGGCAGATGTTCACCTGCACATCTGCCAATGTGGTATACTGCATCCGCTGTACCCGTTGTGGCTTCCTTTACATCGGGGAAACCAAGCAGAGGCTTGGGGACCACTTTGCAGAACACCTGTGCTCAGTTCGCAACAAACAACTGCACCTCCCAGTCGCGAACCATTTCAACTCCCCCTCCCATTCCTCAGACGACATGTCCATCCTGGGCCTCCTGCAATGCCACAGTGATGCCACCCGAAGGCTGCAGGTCCAGCAAATCATATTCAGCCTGGGAACCCTGCAGCCCAATGGCATCAATGTGGATTTCACAAGCTTCAAAATCTCCCTTCCCCCAACCGCATCCCAAAACCAGGCCAGCTCATCTCCACCTCCCTAACCTGTTCTTCCTCTCACCTATCCCCTCCTCCCACCTCAAGCCCAACCCCCATCTCCTATCTACTAACATCATCCTGCCCCCTTGACCTGTCCGTCCTCCCTGGACTGACCCATCTCCTCCCTACCCCCCGACCTACACTCACCTTTACTGGCTCCGTCCCCACCTCTTCGACTTGTCTGCCTCCTCTCCACCTATCCTCTCCTCTATCCATCCTCTATCCGCTCCCCCCCTCCCTATTTATTTCAGAACCCTCTTCTCCTCCCCCATTTCTGATGAAGGGTCTAGGCCCGAAACGTCAAGTTTTCCTGCTCCTACGATGCTGCTTGGCCTGCTGTGTTCATCCAGCCCCACACCTTGTTACAACCAGTTAAACGTTTGGGCTTGAGCGTCACCATCAATATTCCTTGCCACACTTTTAATATAAACCAGTTTGGTTCAGACAGCCCTCAATGAAGGACTATGACAAAAATCAAAAGGTCAAAGGAAACATTGGGTCAAAAGGCCTATTTGGTAAATGGTGGTAAAGGAAGAATCCACTGAGAAGAGGCACTTACCTTAACAAGGCTTCATGTCTTGGATGATAGCAATAAGGGCAAGTTTACACATCTAACCAGCTAATCAGGAGACACCGATGACACATCTGTCTCCATCAGGATCTCAAGCTACTCTCTTTCCTCCCCAACCCGAAACTGTATGACAGGATCACATTCGGTGGAGTTTAGTACAGTCACCAGCATTAACCCTTTCACTACCATTTTCTCATACACCAAAGGAAGTCTCAGGGCTATGATCCCAGCTGATGGCAATATTGAACAAATCAGATCCCAAAGTGAAACCTGGCTTGATAGACGATAACTTCATTTTGCGATTTGGTTACAGTGGTGGTCAATCACTGAATGTATTTACAACTGGCTATCAATGTACTTTTGACAAAGAGCTCAACACAATAATACAAAATAGGTAATGTAGTTCATTCAGTCTCCCGAGCTTGGTTGGCATCTCAATAAGTTCATGGCTGATCTGCTTGAGTTTCAAATTCCATATTCCTACTTACTCCCAATAAGTCGAGTCCCCTGCCTAACAAGAATCCATACAGCTGTCTTAAAAATACTCAATGGCCGCTCCTCCTATACCTTCTCAGACAGATTGTTCTGAAGTTGCACAACTCAGAAAATAATTCTCTTCACCTCATGCTAGTTTGAACTCAAAGTTCATCGAAGTCTATAACATAAAAGGGGAAAAAACATGAAATAGTTTACACTACAGAAGAATTATTTGCAACAAAATACTTCTACAAATATCTGAATGAAAGGTTTGATTCTTCTATCCTTAACAACCTTACAGATTCTTAAACCTCAGTGAAGGGTCACCTTGTCTCCACTTTAAAGTTCTATGCTCAGTGGCACAGCTGTAATTGGCTTCTGGAGCTTTCTTTTTACTGACATCTAATCAATCGCAGAGCAAAAAACACCTGGGTTTTCCACATCCTCAGAGTCCAGCAGTTTTCTGTTTTGGGATATTTTTCTCTTCAGTCACTCAGGTCTATTTCCACAGCCTGTCTTTTTGGAGCATGTTAAACGAACAGCATCTTTTGTGCTGATGGAGCCTTCACACTAAGCCTAGCCTTCCTGGTGGCTCAGTTTCATGTATCTGACTCCTCACTATGCAACACTAATTTTTATTTTTCCACCTTCATCACTAAATACACTTAACAGCTTTAAAGCGCTAAAACTTCAGATACCCTCATTACCTACAGATCTTGAAAATGCAACTAAAACTATGTTCCCCCCTCCTTAACACAATATAGAAATACAAGACAAACTTAAATCCACTTCAGAACCAAAGTTTACAAATAATATGAATCTTCGCACCAGTTGTGCTGCTGCAACCTTGTGCTACGATATTACAACTCTTCCCTATGGCTGAACTTCAAAATGCTCCACTACGCATAACATTGATCACTGCTGTACCAGAAGTTCAGATCCTGTAGTAAGTTCAGTGTGCAATGGCTTTCTTTTGTACATAGTGGCTCCATTAAGGGCTACCTGTGCATTTCCATTACTTGAGTGCAGGCAAAGGAAGTTGTTCCAAGGAAACCCAATAGTGCACAGGGCTGGGACCTCAGCCAGACATTGGGATCCATACTTGAATAGGTAAAGGAATTAACACTTGCCTGAGGTCGGGTGCCTAGGGCCAACTTGCTTTTCACCAACATGACAGGGCAGGTTGCTGGCTCGTGCTCACTGGCCACCAGATAAATTTTTATTAAGGAATGGTATGAAGGGATATGAGCCAAGGCAGGTATATGTAGTTAGGCCACCGATCAGCTATGCTCTCAATGAATGATGGAACAGGCTTGAGGGGCTAAATGGCCTACTCCTGTTTGTACGTTCCTTTCTTGGAGCCTTAAGCAGACATTTAGCTGAACAGGAGTGTCTTCACCCCATTTTCAGGTTTCTGTTTTCTGTTAGTTAATTAAAAGCAGCACTGCACCACAAAATTCCTGATATGTTTCACTCTGCTACCACCTCTGCATTCAACAGGTCGCTGTGGTGTGTCTAATGTGTGAGTGAAAAATATTTTGTGTGTATTCCTCTTTCACAAGCTAGTTTGCTTCTCTTTTACAGTCTTCACTGTCTGGCTAGCTGCGGTGGGTTAACTTGTGGTACCTTGGCAGAGTGAAAGGCTAAGGAAGTAAACACTGACCAAAAAAAAAATTCAAGTGGGGTCCAAAGGTAGGCTGCTGACCAAGTATGGAATATTCTTGGAAACACCTGAAACCAAGCTGACGTCAAACTTTGCAATTCTTTGGACTCAACTGGGGAGATCAAGAAAAGATCCTTAACATTTTGGCAGTCCAGTGGGTTAGCGCAGGAGAGGATACTCTAGTTTAGCTGCAAAGCATTAACACGACACAGGAAACAGCAGTTACGAGTGTTAAACCCACCTTGACTGGCACAGAGAACAGGTACTGTAGGCAGTCTCCAATGATGGGGGGGACTATCATGTCCTGCTGGTCAGTTATTGTCCACCTCAAGTCAAAGATAGCCCCTGAAAAGTAAGGTGATGACCAATCATGACCCATGTGCTTTAATGGGGCCTTGGAACGGAGCAGAATCCATTGTACTAGGCAAACAAAAGAGGATGCCAACTCCTTGACTGGCAAGCCAGAACGTCTGGGCCATAGGCACAAGACAGGTGAGTGACTTGCAGCTAGACGGAAAGGCACATAAAACAGCTGTGATGGACATCAACCATCTCAGGCTCAATGAGAGCAAATCACAGGAAGAGAAGTATACTCATCCAGCAAGGAAGGGTACAAAGGAATTGAGAGAGCAAGATGCAGGCTTAATCAACAACAACTCACTTCCTGCAAGGACAGAAGGCTCCACAAGCAGTTTGGAAATCACTTTCTGCATCTATCTCAACTAAACAGGACCTGTTAAACTGAAGTCTCTATGCTCCACCGTTGTGCTTCGCATCAAAGGTGAATAATTAGGTCTGTGTCAGTTCAGCACCATTTACATAAAAATACCCAAAAGAATATTTTTACTTACTGGGGATCTCAAAATTAGAGTTTGTGTGGACCAGGAGATGTGACCCTCCTGTTCAGACATTATGGCATTGGAGAAACGAATGAAAACTGATAGGGGCTACTTTCAACTTTGCTGCTGTCAATAGCTTTATGTAACTAACACCCTTTTTCAGGCCAAACCAAGCCATAAGTTGTCCTGAAGACATTCAAGTTCAGGCCATAGGCACCAGCTGGATCTCTTCACGACCAGACGTGACTCTCTCAATACGTACAGCTACAACAGCACTGACTGTCATACAGATCACTCCATGGGATACACCAGGATTAGAATACATCAAGGTATTTTCTTTCATCATCCTCATCCTCCTATCAATACTGGCAATATAGCCTATCCAGATTAAAAACCATCCAGTTACTTAATTGTACAGACAATTGCTGCTATTCTTATGTGGAGTACGGAACTGAATGAGAATATATTTTGAGTCACCTACAGAACTAAACATACAGGAAGGAAGAGTGGGAAAAATGCCTTACTGGATCAAGGCTAGAAACAATGATGGAACCGGTTATTGAAGTCAAGCAGTCAGCTCACATTAATTACAAGTGAGAAGACTCTGAATGCTCTATGAGATACTTGAAGTACTGTCCAACCAACTGCGAGGTGGCATACTAATAATTAACAGTTTCAGCTTCACTAGAATATTCACAGTCAGGGGCACGTATGAAAAGATGAAAAAAGGCAACAAGTCCCCAACAAAGAAATTAGCTCAATTGAAAACAAAGGGAGGCGAATAGAATGAACATCTAAAGAAATTGGTGGAACACTGCCTTGAGGTAAACACCAAGGAGAACATGATCTCCAAGACACCACGCAACACATCCTAGAATGCCTGTCTGTCATGGCACAAACAGAGAAACTTAAAACTGAACTAACTGTTGACTCACTTGGTGTGGGCAAAGCCCAAAGCTAATGCCTAAACTGAGGAGGCATGAGAAAATGGTACTCCTGTAATTTCTGCATGACCCTTCCTGCCTTTGCTGGAGAGAGAGGGTAGTGCCCCACTTTTATGATAACGCAAAGGTTGTGACCTTGCACAAGAATAAGAGTGGCTGCAGAGAGTGGGGTCCTGAATCAAAAAACATAAAGTTAATTAGAAAAGACAGGTAACAGCAAGTCAGAGAATGAGGTAACTCTGAAGATTTAGACTGCATATATTTCAATGTAAGGGATCTTGCAGGTAAGGCTGATGAACTCGGCATGCATGGGAACGTGGGACTGAGACATCATAGCTACTACAGAAATTTGGCTGAGGGAAGGACAGGACTGGTAGCTCAAATGTTTTGGGTTTTAGATGCTATAGGAAGGATAGCAAGGGAGGTGAGAAAGGAGACGGAGCAGCGTTTTTAACTAAGGAGAACATTACTGTGCTGAGGATATTTCTGAGTGACCATCCAGTGAAGTTATATGGGCAAAACATAGAAATCAAGAAAGGACCTTGATGGGATTGTACTATAGAACCCCACCCCCGTTCATCCCAATACTCGGACTGAAATTGAGAAGCAAATATGTAGAGTGATCTCAGATGTATGTAAGAATAATAGGATTGTAATAGAAGGGGATTTTAATTTTCCAAACATTGGCTGTCCCAGTCAATGTCAAGAGCTTGAATGGTGAGGAATCTGTAAAATGTGTTCAAGATAATTTTCTTTATCAACTTATAAATGTACCTATGACAGAAGGAGCAAAACCTGACATTCTGTTGAGAAATAAGGCAGGGCAAGTGACAGGGAAAAGGATGGGCCTTCCATAAAAGTTGAAGTTCTTAATTGGAGTAAGGCAAATTAAAATGGTATGAGACAGGACCTTTCAAAAAAATTGACTGGAGCAGATGGTTCACAGGTAGAGATGATTGACAAGTGGGAGGTTTTCAAAAGTGTGACAAAAAGTTTAGAGACACTATGTTCCTGTCACAGTGAAGGTTAAGGCTGATTAGAGTAGGGAACAATGGATGAATAAAGATATTGAGGTTCTAGTCAAGAATAAAATAAACGTATAGACAACTGGGATCAACTGAATCTCTGGAAAAGTATAAAAGGATTTGGGGTATTCTTAAGAGGGAAATCAAGAGGCCAAAAAGGGAATACGAGATAGCCTTGGAAGAGAAGATTAAGGATAGTCCAAAGAGATTCTACAAGTACATTAAGAGCAAAAGAGCAACTAGGGAGAGAATGCGGCCCCTTAAAGATCAACGAGATCATCTCTGTCTGAAACTCAGAAATTGGGAGAGAAACTAAATTAATATTTCACATCAGTTTTTACCGTGGAGAAAGAAATGGAGGCTAGAGAAATAAATGTTAATGTTTCAAAAACAGTTCACATTACAGAAGAGCAAGTGCTGGAGGTCTTAGAAAACATAAAGGTGGATAAATCTTCGGGCCTTGATCAAGTTTATCCCAGTATGTTGCAGGAAGTTAGGGAAGAAATTGAGGTGCCCCTTGCAGATATATTTGTACTATCTACAAGCAAGGTGCCAGAGGACTGAAGGGTGCTAATGTTGTGCCTTTATTTAAGAAAGGCTGTAAAGAACAGCCTGGGAACTATAGGCCTGCGCGTCTGACATAGGTGGTGGGTAAGTTGTTGGAAGTGATTCTGAAAGACAGGATTTACGTGCATTTGGAGAGGCAAGGACTAATTAAGGATAGTCAGCAAGGCTTTGTGCAAGGGAAATCATGTCTCACAAATTTGATTGAGGTTTTTGAGGAAGTAACCAAAAAGGTTGTTGAGGGCAAAGCGGTAGATGTCATTTACATGGACTTTAGTGAAGCCTTTGTAAAGGTTTTATATGGTGTACTAATTAGAAAAGTTAAATCACATGGGATTCAGGGAGAGCTTGCCAATTGGATACAATATTGGCTTTATGGTAGGAAACAGAAGGTGGTGGTGTAGGGGTGTTTTTCCAGTCTGCAGGCCTGTGATCAGCAAAGTTCCACAAGAATTGATACTGGGTCCACGTTTGTTTGTCATTTATATAAATGATATGGATAAGAATTTAGGAGACATTGTTAGCAAGTTTGCAGATGACACCAAAATTGGTGGTATAGTGGATGGTGAAAAAGGTTATCTAAGATTACGAGATCTTGATCAATTGGGTCAATGGGCTGAGGAGTGACAGATGGAGTTTAATTTGGATAAACGCGAGGCATTGCAGTTTGGCTAAACAAACAAGGACAGGACTTATACAATTAGTAGTAGGCCCTAGATAGTGCTGTAGAACAAAGACCTAGGGGTTCAGGTACATAATTCTTTGAAACTTGCATCATATATAGACAGGGTGGTTAAGAAGGCATTTAGCATGCTTGCCTTCATTGCTCAGACCTTTGAGTGTAGGAGTTGGGATGTCATGTTGAGGTTGTAAAGGACATTGGTGAGGTCTTTTTTGGAGTACAGTGTACAGTTCTGGTCATCCAGCTATGGGAAGGATCTTATTAAACTGGAAAGGGTTCAAAAAAGATTTAGTAGGATGTTGCTGGGTGTGGAAGGTTTGAGTTATAAAGATAGGCTGGGACATTTTTCACTGGACTGTAGGAGGTTGAGGGGTGACCTTATAGAAGTTTATAAAATTATGAGGGACATATATAAGGTAAATATCAAGTGTCTTTTACCTAGGGTGTAGGAGTTAAAAACGAGGAAGCATATTCTTACCGTGAGAGGGGAAAGATTTAAAAAGGACATGAGGGGCAACCTTTTATTTTAAACAAGACTGACTCATATGTGGAATGAACTGCCAGAAGAAGTGGTGAATGCAGGTACAGTTACAACATTTAACAGATATTCGGATAAGTACATGAATAGGACAGATTTGGAGGAATATGGGCCAAATGCAGGCAAGTGGACCCATTTTGGTTTGGTAACATGGTCATCATGGATTGTTTAGACTGGAGGGTCTGTTTCCATGCTACATGACTCTATAACAGCATCGATAAAGGGATGATGAGGTTGTTGATACCTTCAAATACCTGGGTTCTATATTCATCAGCAATCTGTCATTTGAGATGAAAGCAATGCACGCAGCACAAAACCTGCAGCTGTTATGTCCAAGTGAAACAAATGATTGTGGAACAGCAGCAAACTGACAGAACACTAAAGGAAAGTCTATCCCGCCTGCAAACGCAGAACCTTCCTATACGGCAGTGAGACCATGCCAACATATTCTCAACAGGAGAAAAGAGTGGACAGTTTCGACCTTTGAATTCTCAGATGCATTTGTCTTTGCATAAAAAAGGTTGCCAATACAGAGGGCACAAAATGTACTAGTTCCACATGCTTGCAAACAGTAAGGACTGCAGACACTGAAACCTACAGTCAATAAATGAGGAGCCGGAAACGCACAGCTGGTCAGACAGCATCTGAAGAGCAAAAAGTCAACGTTTCAAGTCGAAACCCTTCGTCAGACTGAAGGGTTTGGACGCAAAATATTGACTTTCTTACTCCTCAGATGCTGTCTGACTAGCTGGGCTCTTCCAGTTCCACTTGCTTATTCATTGCTAAGCCATCCATGTCTTTTCTTCTTTTATGGATGTGAACATTGCTGGCTAGACCACCATTTATTAGCCATTCCTAATCACTCTGGAGAAGATGGTAGCTGCTCGCATCCTTGAACTACTACAGTCCTTGGAGTGTGTTGGAATCCCCGCCATGCTGTCACGAATTAAATCAAAAGACGACCCAGCAGTGCTGAGGGAACAGTGATAAGACCATAAGACATAGGAGCAGAAGTTAGGCCATTCAGCCCATCAAGTCTGCTCCACCATTCAATCATGTCTGATAAGTTTCTCAAGCCCATTCTCCCGCTTTCTCCCTGTAACCTTTGATCCCCTTGACAATCAAGAACCTATCTATCTCTATCTTAAATATACTCAATGACCTGGCCTCTACAGCCGTCTGTGGCAATGAATTCCATGGATTTACCACTCAGGCTGGAGATGTTTCTCCTTATCTCTGTTCTAAAAGGTCTTCCCTTAATTCTAAGGCTGTGCCCTCGAGTCCTAGTCTCTCCTACCAATGGAAACATCTTCCCAACATCCACTCTGTCCAGGCCATTCAGTATTCCGTAAGTTTCAATCAGATCCTCCCGCATCCTTCTGAACTTCATCAAGTACAGACCCAGAGTCCTCAAACGTTCCTCATATTTTACGGACCACCATTTATTGGCCATTCCTAATCACTCTGGAGAAGATGGTAGTTGCTTGCATCCTTGATCTACTACAGTCCTTGGACAGTGGCCATTCCTGGGACCATAGTCGTGAACCTCCCCCGAACCCGCTACAGGGCCAGCACATCTTTCCTGAGATATGGGACCCAAAACTGCGCACAGTAGTCCAAATGTGGCCTCACCAGAGCCTTATAGAGCCTCAGATCTACATCTCCGCTTTTATATTCAAGTCCTCTCAAAATAAATGCCAAAGTTGCATCTGCCTTCATAACTAATGACTCAACCGGCAAGTTTACCATGTGTGCGCCCTGGACAAGAACTCCCAAGTCTCTTCGCACTTCAGAATTCTGAATTTTCTCCCCATTCAGAAAACAGTCCATACCTCTATTCTTCTTACCAAAGTGCGTGACCTCACACTTGCTCCACGTTGTACTCTTTGCCACTTCTTTGCCCACTCCCCTAACCTGTCCAAATCCTTCTGCAGCCTCCCCACCTCCTCAATAGTACCTGTCCCTCCACCTATCTTTGTATCACCTGCAAACTTAGCCAGAATGCCCACAGTTCCTTCATCTAGATCATTAATGTACGAAGTGAACATGAGGATGGTGAGCTCGTTTAAGGGCAACTTGTATGCGGTGGTGTTCCCATGTATCTGCCACCCTTGTCATTCTCGATGGGAAATGCTGCCCAAGGAGGATTGGTGAGTTATTGCTATCACTGCCAGGTCTGAAGGAATGAATGTTAAAGGTGGTAGATATGGTGCCAATCCATCAAGCTGCTTTGCGCTGGATGGTGTCAAACTTCTTGAGTGTTGCTAGAGCTGCACTGATCCAGGCAAACATTCCATCACATGGAAGGTGACAGATCACTTCAAGAGTCATGGAATATTGCTCAATGCTTCTTTGTTTTAGTGTGCACTCCTTGAGATTTTTGATCACATTTCTGACATCAATTGTCATATTGATACCACGCTGAGATTTGTACGCTACAGATCGCTAAGCTAACTTTTTCAAATCAGGACGGCTCTAAGAAAACAAAGTCTAAAGTTTTTGAGAAGATTTGTAGTGTTTCTCACAGTCCTTGCATGCTATATTACACCGGTTTTGCTGGTTTTGGGTACGGGATCCTTTACGTTAGTCAGTAGATGTCATATGGTTGTTGTCGGTTTGTGGGCTATCCTGATACCTAGGGGTCTGAGTAGCCTTGTGGTCATCTCCGAAATGTCCTTGATGTATGGTAGAATGATTAATGAGTCTGGTCATGCTGTGTCTTCTTGTTGCTGTCTGTCTCAGAGGTAACGGTGGATTGTGCTTTTTGGGTATCCATTCCATTTGAAGACTCCATATTGGTGCTTCTGTTCTGTTTTGCATAGTTCTGGGTTGCTGCAATGTCTTGTGGCTCATTTAAATAGTATCCTGATGCAGCACAACACATTGCAGCAACCTGGATACGCAGGTATCAGACCCCTAGGTATCAGGGTAGCCCACAAACCGACAACCCATCCTGTGACAGCCATTGTCAAATGTAAAAGATCCCATACCGAAAACCAGCAAAACTGGTGTAATATACGAAACACCATGCGATGACTGTGAGAAACACTACTTAGGCCAAACCGGAAGGAAACTGACAATACAGATACACAAACACCAACTAGCCACCAAGAGACACAAACAATTCTCACTTGCCTCACTACACACAGACAACCAGGGACACGAATTTGACTGGGAACACATCGATCGTCGCACAAGCCAAGTACAGACATGCAAGGAATTCCTACAGGTCGAGTATTCAAACCGGAACTCCAACAACAAACACATTGAATTAGACCTTGTGTACAAACCACTGAGAAACAGAACTAGAAGCAATAACAACCACCCCAGCAAACCGAGGCATATAAATAACAAGCAGGACAGAACACGGATGCTTCACTGGAGGCGCACTGATAATGTTACCTAGCAGGGAGACAAAACGTTTGTAACCAAACCCAGCGGCTCAGTGAGCATGTCTACAACCTCAAAACAAAGTCTGGATTACATTACTCACCTTCAAATTCACTTCAATAGTGTCGAAGTTCCTGGAAATGAGAACGAATGAGATACACATATACAGCAACTTGCCTTCAAAGTTAATAGGTCAACATGCACCACTCTCACTAGTGCTGCAGAAATGCAAGAACAGGAGAAAGATCCGCCCTGTCTCTTACATGTAGTTCACTTGAGTCCACCTAAGTAATTGAGTTTACAATTGTTAGAGACCACAGTCATGAAAATTATGGGGCTCAATGTGTCCAAAGAGAGAGAAGGGGAAAAAAAAACCCATTGGATTTCTCACTCACTGCCCAATGGATTTCTGTTGGCATGGGGAGCAGAGTGGAGTATCAAGAGGTGATAAGATCACACACAATAGTGATGTCCTACACAAGCTGGCCAGCTTTACAGACAAAGCATGAGCATTTGGTGAAGGGAAGGAAGGAAAAGGCTTGCTTGTGAAATTGTTTTGCAGAATAACACCGTCTTCAGGATCAAAAGGTCACTTACAGAAAACTAAGCCAGAAAAAGATCTACGACATTAATTTGTTCAGATCACGAAAGAATATGAACATATTAATACACTGCCTACATGCAACTTCTTCATTGCAAGCTGTGATGGCTTTCAAGATGCTCCTTGGCAAAAGGGGATAGGACTTGCAATAAACCTTAGACCTCTGGCAATGCCATGTGAACTAGATATTTATCATTTACTCCATTCAGGTTCAGTGTACAAGCTATAGAACAGCCAACTTCGAGATCTGGTTATCTTCAATCCAACATCAATTTGTGTAATTTTGTTTGTTCCTTTAAATCAAAGAAAGATGGCCAAAGGATTTTCTGCCAATGAGACACAAGATTCAATGATGCAAACTCACCGGCCAATTTGGGTCGTTTTATTTTTCTCATCACACATTTTTAAACAAAAGTCACAGCAATCACTGACATGTTTATGGTAATTTAATGCAAAACACCGCATCTGTCTTCTTGGATCCAAAATAATAAGTTGATGCTTGCAAGACAGTCCCACATATTGCTCTCCAAACAAATCAATACATTCCCCTTAACACACCCTCAGTAACAGACTAAGAATGAAACATCACTGGCATCCAACTTTAAATGAATCCAAATATGTTTGGTGTAAATGCTGCTTTGTTGAGTGGATAGAATATTTTACAGGGATAACATCATTCTAAAGTATGGAAATCAGATGCACACTCCAGGCATGGTCTAACTACGGTTCAATGCAAACTCAATATTGTTAGGGGAAATTTATAGAGGCAACTGGAGTCTCAGCTACCGGCTGAAGAGCCAGCAAGAGACCAGTGTTGCCTCTGAGGGAGACTGCTTGCAGTTTTCACCTGTTTGTGGATCTTCCCACCATGGAGTTAGTCAGTATGGAGGTGGGAAGGTGGCAAGGAAACCCCATCCACAATAATCCCACCTGATTAAATCCCCAACTCCAAACTCAACACAGAAGGGAGTATTTAAAAAAAACACCTGACCACTGTGCTTTACCCCAGCAATGAACCCCTCAGTACAAAGCTTGCACTCTTGGTGATCTGTATCAGCTTGAATTGCTGCTGTTAGCAAGTCCAAGAAACTGACCTTAACTATACATGTAACAATCACACCTTAGTGTGGTGAAACACCCCAAGGCAATAGACAAGAGCCAAGTCAACAGCATCATATTGAGCCAAATAAAGAGATTTTATGGCAGATGACAAAAAACATGGTTGAAGAGGAAGCTTTAAGGAGTGTCTTAAAGGAAAGCAGAGAGGTGGAGAGAAGCATAGGGAAGGAATTCTAGAGTTTAGAAGCCAAGCTGCTAAAGGCATGGCCACTAATGATGAAAGAATTAAGAGGTTAATGTTAGAGGGAGGCAGAGGTCCTGGAGCATTGAGAGGCTGGAAGAGAACACAGATTGAGAGGATGGAGGGATTTGGGAAAAAAAAATGAGAATTTTTAACTGAGGTGTTGCTTAGGAACATAGGAATTGGGAGCAGCGTTGGCAATTCAGCCCTTCAAGCCCACTCTGTCATTTAACACGATCATGGCTAATCTTATGCTGATCTCAGCTCCACTTTCCTGCTTGCTCCCCATTTCCCTTTGTCTGGCTTTTCATCAGAAACATACCTACTTCTTTCTTGAATCTGTTGATTGATTCTGCCTCCACTGCACTCTGGGACAGTGAGTTCCACAGATTCTCCGAGGGAAGTAATTTCTCTTCATCCCAGTTTTGAACCTACCTCTTCTCACTCTATATCTATGACCTCTTGTTCCACTGTCTCAAAAGAAGGAACATCTATTCGATGTCCACCTTATCGATCCCCTTTACCATTTTATGTACCTCAATCAGATCCCCTCCCATTCTTCTGAACTCAGTAAGTGTAAGCTCAAGCTATTCAACGACACCTCATACAGCAGCACTTTCATCCCTAGAATCAACCTGGTGAACCTCCCCTGAACAGCTTTCAGTGCCATCACATCCTTCCTCAAGTAGGGAGACCAAATGTGGTCTCACCAACACCTTACATAATTGTAACAACACTTATCTACTTTTATAATCCAGTCCTTTTGTCATAAATGCCAGGATTCCGTTTGCTTTTCTTATTGTACGTTGTACCTGCCACTTTCTGCGATTCATGTACAAAGACAGCTAGTTCCCTCTGTGCTGACTTACTTCCCTTTAAAGAATACGTTGCCCTTAGATTTTTCTGGCTAAAATGGACAATATCGACCTTATCCATCTTAAACTCCATCTGCTAGATTCTGACCCATTCCCATAGACTATCTATATCCAACCATAAACACTTTATCACCACATCTCTGCCTGCTTTCCCACCTATTTTAGTATCATCCACAAACTTTGCTATGTTACTTTCTGTCCCTGCTTGCAGATCATTTGTATAGACTGTAAATATTTGAGGTTTGAGAACTGAACCTTGCTGCACCCCACTAGATAGTTTGCCATCGAGAGAAGGACCCATTTACCCAAACCCTCTGCTTTCTGTTGGTCAGTCAATCCTCTATTCAAGCCATTACTCTATGCTTAACCCCTGGGATCTAATCTTCTGCATCAGTCTATTATGTGGCACCTTGTCAAATGCCTTCTGGAAGTCTAGATACACCACATCATTCAAATCCCTTTTATCTACCTCGCTGGTTACATCCTCAAAGAACTCCAGCAGGTTTGTCAGCAAGACTTGCCCTTGTGAAACTGTGCTGACACTGGTGAATTAAGCTTCGTTTTTCCAAGTGTTCAGTTATCTCCTCATAAACGATTGACTCCAGCAACTTCCCCATCACAGAGGTCAAACTAACTGGTCTATGGTTTCCCACTTTTTGCCTATCTCCTTTTTTAAACAAGGGTGTCACATTAGCATGTTTCGAATCCACTGGCACCTTTCCAGAATCCAAGGAATTTTGGAAAATCGTAACTAACGCATCCACTATCTCAGCTTTAATACCTTAGAGTGCAGGTCATCAGGCTCCAGGGACTTATCTGCCTTTAATCCCATCAGTTCATTTAAGACCTCTCTAATTATAGTAATTTTCACCAAGTTCCTCTGTAGTAACTGCAGTTCTAGGGAAGAAATTATCTTTCACTGCGAAAACAGACAAAATATTGGTTTATTGTTTCTACCATTTCCGAGATTCCCATTATTACCTCGCTAATTTTGTCCTCTAAAAGGGCCAACATTTACTTTCACTATTCTCTTCCTTTCTATAAACTTGTGGAACTTTTGGCGTTAGTGCTTATGTGTTCTGCTAGTTTCCTTTCATAGTTCGCCTGAGCTCTTTTGATTTCATTTTCAATAACCCTTTGCTAATGTTTAAAGTTCTCTCAATCCTCCAGAGTGCCACTAACTTTTGCAGTATGAGAAGCCCTAGTTTTTGCCTTCATGTTATTCTTGGACTTCCTTCTTAAGCCACAGATGATTTTTCACCTTTTTACGATTCCCCTTCCCCTCAGGAAAAGACTTTAATTGAGAGGATTTAGTATCTCCCTAATCATTTGCCACTGTTCTTCAACTGTCCTGCCCTTTAATATATTTGCCCAGTCCACTTGGGCCAACTCCTTCCTTGAGCCTATTTAATTACCTTTGCCTGATGCTAAAGCTCTCGTATACAACCGTCTTCACTCTTTCAATCTGAATTTGAAATTCTCACATGCTGTGGTCACTCCTTCCAGGAGGATCCTTAACTAAAAGACCATTTATCAATCCTTCCTCATTACACAATACCAAATCTATTTTAGCGAATTCTGTGGCTGGCTCCACGACATGCTTAAATGGAGGCAAATATAGATCAGCAAACATAAAGACAACTTGGAGCACAGAAGGAGGCCATTCTGCTCATTGTGTCTGTGCTGGATGGTAAAAGGCCTTCCAGCTTAATTCTACCTTTCAGCTCTTGGTTCACAACCCTACAGATTACAGCACCTCAAGTGCACATCCATGCATTCTTTAAACATGGTGAGGGTTTCTGCCTGCACCGCCCATTCAGGTAGCGAGTTCCAGAACTTGAACCTTCTCTGGGTAGAAAAGAAATTCTCCTTTGATACCACCTAAGCTTTACACCAACTACATTTAAGCCATGCCCTCTGGTTATTGACTTCATCACGAAAGGAAATCAGACATTCCTATCCATTTTATCAAGGCCCTCGATAATTTTATATACCTCAATTAAATGTCCTCTCAGCTTCCCCCGTTTCAAAGAAAATTCCAGTCCATTAGATATTTCTTCTTCATTAAAATGCTACATTCTCGACAACATTCCTGTAAATCGGTGTACCTTCTCAACTGTAGTCATATCCTTCATGCAACATGGTGATCAGAATTGTAGTTATGCAGCTGCCATCTAACTTCTGCTTTACACAGTTCTCATATAAACCTCCCTGTCCTTGTATTTTATCCCTTGGCTAGTAAAGTGTCCTATTTGCTTTCTTGACCATTTTATTGACTATCTTGCTACCTTCAGGATTCTGTGGACACTTATTCGAAGGTTGTGCTGTTTATCTGTACTTCTCAGTACCCTACTGGGATGATGAGTGAATGATAGTTGCTGCAAGTAAGGTCATGGGTGTTATTTATTCAAATACCACTATTGCCATCTTGAGATATTCTGGTTGGGGAGTTGGCTGCTACCAATCCTCCTTTGCCTCTTAAAAGTTGCTATTGTATCTACGTCTTCCGGCAGCACATTCCAGACACATCAGTTTCTGTGTAAAAAGCCTGCCTCTCACATCTCCCTTAAACTTACCCCCTTTTATCTTAAACCTATGGCCTCTAGCAACTGACATTTCTACCCTGGGAAAAAGGCTGACTATCCACTCTATCCATGCCTCTCATAATTTTGTAAACTTCTATTAAGTCACCCCTGATCTTTCAGGGAAGTGGAAACGAACAAAAATTTGTCCAATCTCTCCTCAAGCTAATACCCTCCAAGCCAAGTGACATCCTGATAAACTGTTTCCATAACCACAACAAAGTCACCACGCATCGTTCTGGCAATGTGTCGACCAGAACATTTCACATCTGGGCCTAATTAAAGTTCTATACAGCTGTAATATGACTTGCAGAAAAAAAACTAGAGCTTTTATACTCTGTGCCCCAACCAATGAAGGCGAGCATGCTTTATGCCTTCTTGACCATCTTTTACACTTATGCTACCACTTTCAGGCAATTGTGGACTTGTATGCTATTAAGGGTTCTACCATTTATTGTATACTTCCCTCCTGCATTAAATCCCCCAAAAAGCACCACCTCACATTTGTCCGGATTAAACCCCACCTGCCATTTCTCCGCCAAGTCTCCAGTCTATCTATATCCTGCTGTATTCTCTGGTAATCCCCCTCACTATCCGCAGCTCCCCTAATCTTTGTGTCATCCACAAACTTACTAATCAGGGCACCTACATTCCTCAAATCATTTTTATACATTACAAACAACAGGGGTCCCAGTCACTGGTCACAGATCTCCAGTCAAAAAAACACACCCTTCTACTGCTACTGTCTTCCTTCTATGACTCATGCAGAATTCACCTGACTTCATCCAAACACTCTGCAAGATTATGAGACTGCACTGAGCACAATGTAACAAACATTCATGACTTCAAAACCATTTCCATAGAAAATACAGCAAGAGATCTGCATGATCTCAGGTTGACTGATGATAGAATGTGGGAGACCAACCAGAAGTGCATTTGAATAGTCAAATCTAAAGACCATAAGTGTTGGTTTCAGCAACAGATGAGCTCAAACAAGGATACAGCCAGGCGATATAATGGAGATAGACACAGACAATCTTAGTAATGGCGCGGAAGCTCAATTTGGGACTCAAAATTTATGCCAAGATTGCTGATGGTCCAATTCAGTCTTGGACAGTTGCCCAGGAGAGAGAGGGACAACACTAAGCAAGGAAAATTGGCAGGTGGTAAATCTTGCTTATCCAGTACTGTATGGTAGACAAGCAGTCTGACAAAGACAGTGTAGGGGATCAATGGGGCGGTGATGATGTAGTCTTTAGGGTGTATGTAAAAATTAGCTGTGTTTCTGGACATCGTTGCTGAGGAACAGGATGGAGTCTGAGATCGAAACTTAGAGGACCACAGAGGTAGTGGCCCAGAAGCAAAAGACATCACTGGAGATTCACTGACTATGTGAACAGGCAAGTTGGAATCAGGAGCTTTGGATGGCCTTAAGTCTCCAGTCCACCCTGTTGGATGGCAATGGCAAGTTGCTACAGGAGGATGGCATGGTCAGCCATGTCAAAAGTTCCAGACAGGTCAAGGAAGGATGGTTCACCTTTGATACATTCACCTTTTATTTGTAATTTTGATAAGAAAAATTTCCATTCTGTCTCGTTCTTTCAGCCCATCCTACCCCCGACTACATCTTTGTCAGTAATGATATTGAAAGCCTATTGCAAATCCACATTATGATGTAAACTGCGTGATTTCATTTCTGTTGTTCCGATTTCATTTATTCGCAGTTTGGGTTTCTGGTTTTTGAATCCAGTAACTGGTGAGTTTTTTTTCCCTACTCATTTGTGGGATGTTGCTGTCGCTGGCTAGGCCAGCATTTCTTGCCCATCCCTAGTTGCCCTTGAGAAGGTGGTGGCAAGCTGCCGTCTTGAACTCCTGCAGTCCTCCTGCTGTAGGTTGACCCACAATGCTTTTAGGAAGGGAATTCCAGGATTTTGACACAGCCACAGTGAAGGAACGGTGATATATTTCCAAGTGAGGATGGTGAGTGGCTTGGAGAGGAACTGGAGGTGGTGGTGTTCCCATATGTCTGCTGCCCTTGTCCTTCTAGATGGAAGTGGTTGAGAGTTTGGAAGGTGCTATCTGAGGACCTTTGGTGAATTTCTGCAGTACATTTTGTAGATAGTACACACTACTGCTCTGAATGTCACTGGTGGAGGCAGTGGATGTTTTTCTGTGCATCTGAAGTTAACAATTTGTAAGTATTTCTGTAACCGTGGTGATTTCTCTTAAAAACTGCCTTTGAGGCTGGAGTTTACAGTGAATGAGTTTTGTGCACTTTGAATGGACTTTTGTGACTTTTTTTAAGTTCATCAAATACTGGGGCCTCAGGCCTGTTAGAGATTCCTGGACTGTGTTTCATTAAGCTAAAGGAAACACCAATAGCTTACAGAGAGAGAGACTGTTGGATTTTAGTTTTTACTTAGAGGTTGGAGCAGTCCTGTGAAGTCCTTAGAGTAGGATATCTGTATAGACTAGTGCTCCTGAGAAAGGAAGGATATTTGACGAACTAGAAACAAAAACAAAAATTGCTGGAGAAGCTCAGCAGGCCTGGCAACATCTGTGGAGAGAAATCAGAGTTAACATTTCAGGTCGTGACCGTTCCTCAGAACAATTAGCTTACCTCAGAGTGAAGAGCTCGTGTTAGTCCCAGATCAGAACTGTTGGGATCATATCCTGATGAGGTTACTTAAGGCTAAGTATATTGAAGCAGGTGCATGATAGCTAAAGGAAGATGTTAATTGCAACTCTAATCTAAAATTTGAAGTCAAAAGTAACTTAAATCTACTGAATTGTCAGATAGCTCAGCTGACTGGACAGCTGGTTTGTGATGCAGAATGGAGCCAACAGTGTGCTTTCGATTTCCCTTGCTTGAGGCATGGTGGCCCTCAGGTTAAACTACCAGTTACCTCCAATGGGAGAGCAATGCTATGGTCTGGTAGGACTATGGTAATTTTACCTTTTTTAGATACAGGGACTCTGCTGTGAGTATTCTGAGTGGTGTTTTTGGGTACAGTGCCTTGGATGTGTTTTGGATAACATACAAAAACTGTTTTGTTTCTTTTCGAATGATTAAAGTGTGTTTTGGGATTAATAGATTATACTTTTGCTACGTACATAAAAATCTTTGAATTAGTAGTAGATGGTATTCTGTTTTATTTTCATTCTTTTGTTAATAAACTACTAAGTCCTCACAATTCAGTGACAGACCACTTTGTTAAATTCAAACTAAAAATACAATCTATCAAGCCAAGTTCCTATCTGAGAACTAACTTGTCCAGAAAGAACATCAGTTGGGACCATAACTATATCAACTGTATTATCCTTGTCTACTCTGTGTTTTTCTTCAAATAATTCAAAGCAGTTAGATAATCATGATCTTCCTTTAAGAAAATACATGCTGGCTTTCTAAAAAAAATTATATTTCCTTGTCTTTAGATGCCTTGTTTCTGATCTTGCAGCAAAGATTCACAAATCTTCATACCACTGTCATTAATTGATCTACAGTACTTAGGTTGTTTCTTTCCTTTTTTTTTAAATTACTGGTTATCTAGCACTATTCCCACATCTGCTAAATTTTTATCTGTGGTTATTAGAGTCCCAGTTATCTCCTTAATAGCTTCTTGAGAATCTGCAAGTGTAATCCATAACCCACAGCTTCAAGTTACAGCATCTCTTCTGACAGTTTTGACAGTTTAATAGATTATCAGAACAGGGAAAGCAAAGCCAAAACAGTACTTTCCCCAGATGGACCCGAAAGGAGAACAGGATGGCACAGGGGTTTGAAGAATTTTTGAACGCAGATGTCAAAATACATTCCTTTACACAACAGTGGTGGACAGCTGGAATACTTTGCCAATGTTTTCCTGTGTTGGTGCAATTTGACAGAGAGGAGTGAAAAAGAGATTGTTCATAATTGTTAGTATCTGTTCGAATCTCTGTGCCATCAGTGAAAGATCCTGAGCACCAATTGTCCAGCTGAATGGAGAGGCAGTTTATCCCAACTGACAGTGTCACATTCTATTCTGCATTTAGATATTAGCAATTAATCATCTGTTTTAATTACGCATCAGACTGAAATTTATTGATGTGAACAAAATTATTAGCGTAATATTTCCTGTCAAGTATATTATTTTTCAAAAGAATCAAGCCCTAAGGACTCAGAGTTGGGTTTCTTTCATATTAGCTTGATTTGCCATCAACACATGAATCCGCTGCCATCACTGTGCATGTTGCCATCACAACCCATTCCCAACTATGTTAGAATAATTACTGAGAGCACAGGTTACGATGGCCACATTCAGAGAAAGAATCATTTGCTTTGCTGGGTAGTTTTAAACATCCACTATCAGCCACAAACAGCAAGTTGTTCAGTTCCCCACCTTTGTAAGGAAGTGAGGGCATCTCACTGCTCTGTTCCCACTTTTAAATCAGGAGTAACATCATTCAGCAATCTCCTGTTAAATAGGAGTATCACAAATGATACATCATCTCACGTTAAATGGCAACATTAAGTAATTTGTTAAGTGGAGAGTCCTCTAGTTGGATTGCTTTCTCACCTTCCTTTAAAGCAAGTGATGCCCAATTGAAAAACAACAATTACAATTATGTTAAAATGTGTTCTCTTTGCTTCTTAATATTTACATTGACTGATAGTCAGCACTGGTTGGAGGAAATTACACCAACATAGTAACGGATACTAATTTATCTAACAAAAACTGCATTTATACAGCACATTTAATATCGTAAACCATCCTATGACACTGCAAAAGTGCATCATCAGGCAAAACAGGACACTGTATCACATCAGTTTGGTGAAAGAGGTAGGTTTTGAGGTGCACCTTCAAGGAAGAGATGTGGGAAGGTTTGAGAACAGAATTCAGAGTTTAGGGTGCTGAATGCAATAGCGCCAATGGTGCAGTGAAGGAAACATAATTATGTAGTCAATAGTGCAATGATCCTGTGGCAAGGTTTGGCCTGTTTTGTGTGTTTTATTACTTTAAAGACTCGCTATGAGTTTAAGTAATTCAAGAATATTTCAAACGTTCAACATTGTTTCGTAGGATTGTCTGGCGTATCTCCTGAGTGTATTTCAGTTCAGCTTCCTTTAAAATTTACCAGTGTGACATGATTTATTCTCACTCAGTAATATAATTTCATACCAAAAACCCACTATGTTTTAATAAAATGTCACATTAGTGCGCTTGATGTCTAACAGAAAAGCACCCACCCACTAGTTATCCAGCTATTTTAACTGTCCGCAGTCCTGTAATACTCTATCCACTAGAGGGCAATGTTATTCCAAATACAAGAGATGTCTGGTCGAGATTTCAATTCATTCAAGATCCAGTCACTTAAAGTCAGCCCACAGAAGCTGTAAACACTGGAAAGCTGAAAACATACTACTGATTTGACATCATGTGAAGGTAAATTATTTGGTTAGATCGGTTAAGTTCATTCATCTTTATCCTGTCACATGCCAGAGGGCCTGCTGTACACTGTCTTAATGGATTTTTGCTATAAGTAAAAACAACCATTTTTACCAAATCCAAAGATGAAAGCTGATTTTATTGAAGTAAGATTGTCATCTACTAATTTCCCTCTGGTTTTACTACTTGAGTTGCAAAAACTGTAGAACGTAACATTTGCAGCACAGAAATAGGTCATTCAACAGATCCTTATCAGTGTTCATTCATGCTCTACATGAGCCTCCTCCCATCATCATATGT
Source organism: Ginglymostoma cirratum (assembly GCA_024137785.1). NCBI lineage: Eukaryota > Metazoa > Chordata > Chondrichthyes > Orectolobiformes > Ginglymostomatidae > Ginglymostoma > Ginglymostoma cirratum. The sequence continues at coordinate 9,506,909 of JAHRHZ010000144.1, read as the reverse complement.
TCTTCTGGTCCTTCTTCCCCGCTGTTTATTGAGCTTCACCATAACTGTTGCATTGACTACTGTCTCTGGCAGCAAGTTCCATGCATTTATCATTCTTTGGATAAATAAGTTTCTTTTGAATTCCCAAGAGGAGTTATAAGTTACAATCTTATATTCATAGCTCTTCGTTTGACTCACACAGGTGGAAGCATTTTAAGTCAAACGTGTCAACCTCCCTTGATATTTTCAAAGATTTACAACAGGTCACCCTCAACGCCATTTTTTTATACGAAGAAATAAGAGCAGACAAAAATCATTCAGCCCCTCATGGTTGATCTCTCTGTGTTTTGAATTCCACAATCGCATCTACTGTACTCCAACAACTGCCTTTTGCAGAAGAATTTCAAAGTCACACAATCTTCAAAGAAAAACCTTCTCCTCATACCTGCTCTGAAAGGCCACCTCCTAATTTTATAATCATGTCTCCTAGTTCTAGGCCAACCCACAAATAAATATTTGCTTCACGTCCACCTGATCAAGACCATTCAGGATCTTACACATTTCAATCAAGTTATCCCTCACTCTTCTAAACTCCAGAGGAAACAAGCCCAGTCTGTCCAACCTATTCTCGTCAATCCAGTAAGGCTCCTTTGAATCAGCTCCAATGTATTTACATCCTTCTTTAAATATGATGATAAAAATTACATACAATATTCCAGATATGGTCCTACTATTGTCCTGTATGACTACGCATACTACCTTTGCCTTTTTGTTCAACTTTCAAAGAATAGCATCCCAGTAGCCTGCTCGATTGTGTGCTGTGCCTGTGTACTAACTTTGTACCTCACACACCAGGACATCTAAATCGCTCTGCACCTTGGAATTCTCAGTCGTCTCCTTTTCAGTAGTAGTGTTTTTTTTTAAATCTTCCTACCAAAGGGAACACCATCAGTTTCCCAAATTATACTCCAATTGCCAGATTTTATCCACTCACTCAACCTATCCATACCTCTCTTAAATTCCTCACAACTTCTTCACATTGTATTTTCTATGGTGTTTGAGAATTTAACTGCTCCTCTTGCCCGAGTCACTGATGTAAATTTTTAAAAGTTTACTTATACCAAAAATTGGGGACCCAGAACAGACCGCTGTGGACTCCATCTATCACATCTTGCCAACCAATGACCCATTCGTGTATAATCTGTTTCCTGCCATGCAGCCAATCTTTTATCCCTAGTAAACATCACCCCCTACACCATGAGCTTTTATTTTCTGCAACAATCTTTGGTATGACACCTTGTCAAAAGCCTTCTGGAAATTCAAATGCAGTACATCTACAAACACCCCTTTACCGACAGCATATGTTACTTCTTAAAGGAACCCAATAAACCAGTTAAACAGGATTTCCTTTTGACAAAACCAGGCTGACTCTAATTACCTTCAGTTTTTTCTAATTATGCAGCTATTACCTCTTTAATGATTGATTTTAGTACTTCATCTGACAGATGTCAAGCTAACCGGCCTAACTTTGCAGAGTTCTGCCTGTCTCCTTTCTTGAATAACGGGGCTATATCTCCGACTTTGCACAGGACGAAATCTTTCTTGAATCTATGGAACTCTGAAAAATTTATACCAAAACATCTAATAATCCACTTTTAAGAGTTTCTCCTTTTTGAGAGACAACAGCCCAGTCATTCAGTTTTTCCCAATAAATGTAATATCTCAAATTTGACGTTATCCTTATAGATCCTTTTTTTGACTCTCTCCAATACATCTGTGCACTTCTTACAAACTGGAGATCTGAGCAGTTGACAGCTGTCTAAGTGTGGTTCTATACACAGTTAATGTAACTTCCCTGCTTTTCAGTTCCAGCCCTCCAAAAACAAACCCTTGTCCTTTGTTATTAATCTTAGGGACTGGTTTAAACCTGGGTCACTGCTTGTAAAAATACAGAAAGAAAAAGACTTGCATTAGTACATGGCTCTGAATATTGCCCCTAAGTGCCCTACGACTAATTAAATATCTTTCAAATAAGAGTGTGCTGGAAAGAAATAGTTAACATTTCAAGTCCAATATGTCTTTTCATCAGAACCTCTGGAAATACTTCTGAATCAAGAGTCCATTTAAGGAGAGGAGCAGAAGTATCCAACATTACAAATGAACTTCATGAAAAATCATTTCCAATATACAAAAAAATTGACTCTTTTAATATCTCCTGCCCTCCACCCCCAAGGAGTGTGGGGAATTCTTACCTCTACAATCAAATACACTACCTCCCAGTTACTTTTATTGAGATTGAATTCCCGATGTATACACCCATACTGCAAGTTTATTGATTACTATAAGTCTGCAGATTTCTGCATGATGTGTTTTAGATCCACTTAACCAGACAGCAATGTCCACCTCCAGAGTTGCATTTTGTAGCCGGGAAGAGGGAATATCTGATGTGACAGCTTTTCACCAAACCCGGCAATAATAGATTACGAACAAAGTGCTGGTGTGCTGTGCCCTCTGCTGTTCAACCAAAGCAATTACAAGAGCAAAGAAACAGCCATTTGAGAGGACAGTGGTGTGAATGTACTTCAAGTGATCTAGATACATTCACAACGCTGCTTGAAAGGGAGCTCCAGAATTTTGACACAGTGACAATGAAGGAACGGTGATAAAGCTCTAAGTTAGGATAGACTGCAGCTTGGAAGGGAACTTTCAAACGCTGGATGTTCCCAAGCATTTGCTACCCTTGTACTTCGAGAGATCATAGATTTTGGTGTCACTGGTAAAGGGAGTGAGTGTTTAAAAATTGATGGATAGGGTGCCAATCAAATGGACAAACAACTACTGGCTTGCGCAGTGCGCAAGGTGAATAGACTTTGGGGTATCAGGCGGTGCAGAGTTAGGCTTCAAAATGATATCTTCAAACCAGACCATTTAGGGTTTACTGGGCAAGACAATGAACAATTGAGATAGAGTGGAAAAGTACATAGAAAACACGGCTAATGTAAAAACAGCCTGTGGAAATGATTTGCTTGTGTGGCCTACATGGGGCCACCTGGACTTGTTTATCCAATTGTTTTTGAGGGTTGGAAACACACTGACGTTATTATGAAATGGGAATTCAGCACATTATAGTTGATTCAGAACAGTATTAATATCAGGGCCCACTGGACTTTTCACCATTGGCTGGGGTTTGAAAGACCAGTGCAATAGAATCTGAGATAGAGGTCTGAGTGCCACCGTTGCCAAAATCCCTGATGTATAGAAGGTAGTGGGAGACTCACTTGTTTGCATCTTTTTATTATGTAGTTAGAGTTAATAGATTCACTCATGAGTGTGGATATGTCTCGAATATATATTAAGTTAATAAATTTGCTTCACATTAAAGTGCACATGCCTGCTTGTATTAATTTTGACCAGACCTTAAAGAACCCATTAGATACTTCAAGTCGAACAACACAAGTGGTGATTACTTGGTGCAGTGTTCCCAGCCTATGTCCTGCTCTTGTAGCCACAGTACTAAGAGAGATAATAGGAACTGCAGATGCTGGAGAATCTGCGATACCAAGGTGTGGAGCTGGAAGAACACAGCAGGCCAAGCAGCATCAGAGGAGCAGGAAGGCTGACGTTTCGGGCCTAGACCCTTCTTCAGAAATAATTTCTGAAGAAGGGTCTAGGCCCGAAAAGTCAGCCTTCCTGCTCGGCCTGCTGTGTTCATCCAGCTCTACACCTTGGTGCCACAGTACTAATATGGCTGGTCCTGGTCAGGTTCTGGTTAATGGTAATCTCCAGCATGTTGACAGCAGTGGTGGAGGGGCAAGAGGAGTGTACAGGAGAGACAGGTCACAGAGGAGAGGAAACACAGTGGTGGGTGGACGGTGGTGTGTGGGGATGGTGATCCCGTGAGAACGGGGCAGGGAGGGGTGAACATGATATTGGGAGGGTGGGGGTGAGGCAAGCACACAAAGTGAAGGGGTGGGGACAGTGTACAGGCGTTGCTGGCCGGGTGAGGGGGAGGGTGTTGTGAGCACACGGAGGTAGGGGGGCAAGTGGGAAAGGAGGTAATGAGCAGACAGGGGCAGATAAAACTATTCACAATCAACATCTTGGACTATGCAACTCTATCCAGCAATAGACAAAAGAGTTTAGGATTATTTTAGGACTTTTCTGACTCATCTTCAACAGGCAAATACAGAGCACCCAATAAATCCATCCAAGGTTCATCTGGCACCATTTGTGATGAATTCATGATACCAGACTGAATTCCAAAGCTACAGTTACTTGACATGGGAGTAAGATGATGTGACCAACCAGAACTTGGCTCAGTAAATACTGTGGCCCCTGCCGCTGCCACTTGGGAATTTCTGACCTGATTTTACATTCTCCACCTCCCCAACTATCCTCCATCTCAAATCTTCCCTGGCAATCCCCAAACAATCAATAGGACGGTTGTCTGCTTTATGCAAGGGGCTTAAGTAAACTGCCCCTTTCCGATATTCAGAGATAAAACAATCCATGTCTCACAGAAGCCCACATTCCAGCAGAGAGCTTGAGAGGGAAGCTGAAAGGCAGATGTGAATATGAAACCTGCTGTTGTGGGACATGCATGCTCAACTTAGTATTAACTAAACAGTGAGCTTCCAGCTTCTGCTTTGGTAAATCAGGAGTTCAAATCGTACTCCAGAAACTTTAGCAATCTAACCAACATCCCCTTAACATTTAGTGGCGTTACTGTCAACGGTCTTGGGGGTTACCATTGAACAGAAACTCAACTGGACTCGCCACATAAACACAGTGGCTACTAGAGTAGGTCAGAGGCTAGGAATACTGCAGCAAGTAACTCATCTCCCTACTCCTCAAAGCCTGTCAACCATTTACTAGGCACAAGTCAGGAGTGTGATGGAATACTCTCCACTTGCCTAGATGAGCACAGCCCCAGCAACGCTCAAGCAGCTTGACACAATCTAGGAAAAGTAGCTCGCTTGACAGGCACCGCGTCCACAAACACATGCTGTCTCCAACACCGACACTCAGTAGCAGCAGTGTGTACTATCTACAAGCTGCACTGCAGAAATTCACTAAAGATTATAGAATCCCTACAATGTGGAATCAGGTTAATTGGTTCATCAAGTCCACTTCAAACCTCCAAAGAGCAAAACACCCAGACTCGACTCTCTACCCTATCCCTGTAACCTTGCATTTCCCATGGCTAATCGACCTAATCTATACATCCCTGGACACTATGGGCAATTTAGCATGACCAAACCATCTAATCTGCACATCATTCAACTGTGGAAGCAATCTGAGCACACGGAGGAAACCCATACAGGCATAGAATGTGCAAACTCCACACAGACAGTCACCCAAGGACAGAACTGAACCTGGATCCCTGATGACATGAGGCAGTAGTGCTAACCACTGAGCTATCATGCTGCCCTGATAGTTAGGCTGCACGCTCCAAACCCACGACCACTTCCATCTAGAAGAACAAGTGCAGCAGATACATTGGAACACCACCAACACCACCACCACCACCACCACCACATTCATGTTCCCCTCCAAGCCACACACCATCCTGACTTGGAAATGTATTGCCATTCCTCTACTGTCACTGGGTCAAAATTCTGGAATTCCCTCCCTAAGGGCATTGTGGGTCAAACTTCAGCACATGGACTGTAGTGGTTCAAGAAGACAGGTCATCACCATCTTCTCAACGGCAACTAGAGAGAGGCAAGTAGTGCTGGCAGTAAGCCACGAATGAATTAAAAAGAAACAACACATGCTAAAAGGAGATAAGAAAAATGTGAAGTAGAACGTTTTCAGAGAAAGAATAAAGACTGCAACTAAAGGGTACAATCTTAAAGGCAATGCAGGAGCAGAGAGACCTAGGGTATATGTGTAAAGACAATTAAAAAGGACAGTACACGTTAAGAAAATGGTTAAAAAAGACATGCAGGACCCTGGCCGCTATCAAAGCAGAGATTACGGAAGCAAAGAACTTACGATTAAACTTTATATGTAACACTGGTTCAGCCTCAACTGCTCTCTGCAGAACATAATTGCAAAACAAAATTCTCTTCATTTCCATGTTAAACATGAGACCTTTTACATTTAAGCTGTCTCTCCTAGTTCTAGTCTCTCCCAAAGGGAAAACGTCCTTTCAGCATCCATTTTGTCAAGTCCCTTCAGGATGTTATAAAAAGAATCACCGCTCATTTTTCTAAACTCCAATTAATGACAAGCCGTGCAATCTTTCCTCCAACCTAGCTGTCAGTATTTTGCTTAGTGCAGACCAGTGATCAGGCCTGGACATAACAGGCAACATGGATCTATATACATAGAGTCAGAGATTTACTGCATGGAAACAGACCCTTCGGTCCAACTCATCCATGCCAAGCAGAAAGCCTAAATAAATCTAGTCCCATTGCCAGCATTTGGCACATATCCCTCTAAATCTTTCCTACTCATATGGTCATCCAAATGCCTTTTAAATACTGTAATTGTATCTACCTCCACCACTTCCTCCGGCAGTTCATTTCATACCCACCAGCCTCTGAGAGAAAAAGATTGCCCCTTAGGTCCCTTTTAAATCTTTCCCCTCTCACGTTAAACCTAAGCCCTTTAGTTTTGGACTCCGCTACCTTGGGGGAGAAGATCTTGACTACTCACCCTATTCACACCTCTCATGATTTTATAAACAGCCATAGGGTCACCCCTCGGCCTTCGATGCTCAAGAGAAAACTGCCCCAGCCTATTCAGCCTCTCTCTATAGCTCAAACCCTCCAACCATAACAACATCCTTCTAAATCTTTTCTGCACTTTTTCAAGTTTCACAACATCTTTCCTATAGCAGGGAGACCAGAATTGAATGCAGTATTCCAGAAGTGGCTTAACCAATGTCCTGTACAGTTGCAACATGACTTCCCTACTCTTATACTAAATGTACTGACCAATTAAGGCAGGCATGCCACACACCTTCTTCAATACCCTGTCTCTACATGTGACTCCATTTTCAAGGAACCATAAACTTGCACTTCAGGGTCTCTTTGTTCGTCAACACTCCCCAGGTCCTTACCATTAAGTGTGTAAGTGCTGCCTTGATTTGCCCTACGAAAACATAGCACCTCACATTTATCTAGATTAAACTCCATCTGCTGCTCCTTGGACCATCTGATCGACGTCTCGTTGTACTCTAAGGTAACCTTCTTCACTGTTCACTACACCACCAATTTTGTGTCATCTGCAAACTTACTAACCACACCTCCTACGCTCACATCCAAATTGTTTTATATAAATGGCAAAAAGCAGTGGACCCGGCACCAATCCTTGCAGCACACTGCTGGTCACAGCCTCCATCACTACCTTCTGTCTCCTACTTTTGAGCTAGCTCTCCCTGTATTCCATATGATCTAACCTTTCTAACCAGTCTACCATATGGAACCTTGTCGAACACTTTACTGAAGTCTGAACAGACAACATCTACCGCTCTGCCTTCATCAACCCTCTTCATCACTTCTTCAAAAGTCTCAATCAAGTTAATGAGACACTATTTCCCATGCACAATCCCGTGTTGACATGTAATAAAAGCTGAGACATTAGGAATAATTTAACTACCAATAAAACATATTTTGAGATTCTGGATTTTTGTGACCAAAACAATCCTATTTTAACAAAAAAGGACATTTGTTTTGCAGCACCCAACTTCCATTCCAGTTGCCATGTTTTAAGGGTTATATATCAATTCTATTGGTCAATTAATGAATCAGGCAATTTAAATGAATATTTAAAAAGAGACATCCATATGTTAAATTTGATTGGGGTTTTGGGCCAGCTGCCCATGACTCAGATTCAACTCTCGTAACCATAGGGTGAGATACAAACAATTCCATCCTCCCCACCCAATGCCTTGACACTCAGAGCTGCCCAACACAGCAGCTTCCCAGCAGTGGTCACAACGGAACAGTTCAAACCCAAATTCCTCCCTCTTCCATCAACCATTGAACAAGCTCAGCCAACAGCTGCTGACAAACCTAACTATTCATTTCTTCCGCATCTACCCGTGGCCCGAGCTCACAGCCTTGCTGGGTGGATATGGGATTGTTCAGCTTTGAGCTGAAACAGTTATGCTAACCATCAGTGCAGATGATGTACCAAAACAAAAAAAAGAAGTGCGAGAGAGGTAGAAATAAAACCATTGAACTTGGAAGGACACACTCAGGGAGCATTAAGGGAACGGAGTTATAGCTGCGAAGAATTTAATAAAAATGCAGGAAAACTTTAAGGTCAGAGGCTGGAACGGAAAATGAAGTTCTTTCATCAACGTTTTTAAAATAGTGACTTAATAAATATGTGGAGAAATATCTGGTTGAATACGTACTGTATGGGACACCTGTTATTCCTATTGGTGACACACAGCGCATAGCCTGAACTCTACATCCTTTACAGTGCCCAACAAGAGCCACAATGGAAACACAAAGGGAGCAGATGCAGTTTGATAGCTCGGTAGCCATAAGACTCCAGCCCTGGGACATGATGGCTCTTTAACTGCTCTGTGAGAGCTAGAAAATATGGATAAATGCCACCAGTCAGCTCCAATCCAGAAATTTAGAATTCGGCAGGTAAATAAAAAGTCTCACCATCTTGAAACACCCTCTCCACATTCAGGCCATAGGTAGCACATGTTTCGTAGTAGGTGCACCGCTTCAGATCATTGGAGAGTTTCCGGGCCCTGGAGTCGTCGATCACACGTGGATTCGCGGCACTGATGGCATCTGCAGTGGGATCATATGAACAGCAGATTACCATGTGCTGAGTGCTTAGCGTAGACATAAACCAACCAGGATCCTCAGCACCTCTCTACAGTGCAGCCATCTTCAACATGACAAGCATAGCCACATTGGTCTTCAGCAATTGACATCAGGAAAATGTGAACACCGGTGAAATAGGCAGACAAAATCCAATGCAGAGAAGTGCCAAGAGATGGACTTCTGAAAGAAAAACGAGGAGGGGCAACATAACCTAAATGGTACAACTTTACTGGGGACAGAAGGACAGTAACAAAGGATTAAGATAACAAAGGCTTTGAAGGTGGCAGGACAAATTGATGAAACTATTGTAAAAACATACAGCGGTCTTGACATTATACATAGAAGCAGCGGCTATAAAATAAGGAGTAAAAGCAACTGTCAGATGCTAGATATCTGAAACAAAATCAAAGTGCTGTAGATACTCAGCAGGTCTGGTAGTATCTGTGAAGGGATAAACAACAGGTAATACTTTAAGGGAGGCAATGACCTGGTGTTACTATAACTAGACTATTAATCGAGAGACACTAGTAATGCTTTGTGGACTCAGGTTCAAATCCTGTCATGGCAGGTGGTAGAATTTGAATTCAATAAACATCCGAAATTAGGAGTTCAATGATGAGGGTGGCACTGCTGCCTCACAGCACCAGGGACCCAGGTCTGATTTAACCCTCGGGCAACCGTCTGTGTGGAGGTTGCGAATTCTCCCCGTGTCTCCGTCAGTTTACTCCGGGTGCTCCAGTTTCTTCTCACAATGTGCAAGTTAGGAGGATTGGCCATGTTAAATTGTCAATAGTGTCCAGGGATGTGCAGGTGAGTTGGATTGGCTATGGGAAATGCAGTTATAGGGACTGGTGGGGGTGGTCTGGATGGTCTGCTCTTTGGAGAGGCAATGTGGATTTGATGGACCAAACAGCTTGCTTCCACACTGTAGGGACTCTATGACCATGAAACCATTGTTGATTGTTCAGAAAAATCCATCTGGTTCACTAACATCCTTCAGGGTAAGAAACTACTGTCTTTACCTGGTCTGACACTTAACTGCCCTCTGGGCAATGAATGCGGGCCTGGACACTGATTAGCAATAGACTGCATGGTTTTGTGCAGGGGAGGTCGTGCCTCACGAATTTGAACAAGTTTTTTCAGGAGGTGACGAAAATGGTTGATGGTGGAAAAGTGGTTGATGGTGTATACATGGACTTCAGTAAAGCCTTTGTAAAGTCCATCATGGCAGACTGGTACAAAAGGTGAAGTCACATGGCATCAGGGGTGAGCTGGCAAGGTGGATACAGAATTGGCTTAATCAAAGGAGACAGGGTAGCAGTGGAAGGATGCTTTTTGGAACGAAGGGCTGTGACTAGTGGTGCTCCACTGGGATCAGTGCTGGGACCTTGGCTGTTTGTGATCTACATAAACAATTTGCAGCAAAATGTAGCTGGTCTAATTAGTAAGTTTGAGGACGATACAAAAATTGGTGAAGTTGTGGATAGTGAGGAGGATTGTCAGAGGATACAGCCGGACATAGATCAGTTGGAGGCAAAGGCAGAAAAATGGCAGATGGAATTTAATCCGGACAAACGTGAGGTGATACATTTTGGACAGTCAAGTACAGGTGGAAATTATACAGTGAATGGCAGAACCCTTAGGGAGTACTGATATGCAGAGGAATCTGGGTGTGCAAGACCACAGATCACTGAAGGTGGCAGCACAGGTAGACAAAGTAGTAAAAAGGGCTTATGGCATGCTTGCCTTCATTGGAAGGGGCATTAAGTATTAGGATATACAAGTTATGCTGCAGCTTTATAGAACTTTAGTTAGGCCACACTTGGAATATTACTTACGGTGCAGGTCACCACGGTAGAGGATGTGGATGCTTTGGAGAGGGTACAGAAAAGGTTTACTAGGATCTTCCCAGGCATGGCAGATTTTAAGCTATGAAGAAAGATTGGCTAGATGTGGTTTGTTTTCACTAGAATGCAGGAGATGGAGGGGCGACCTAATAGAAGTTTATAAGATTGTGAATGGCATGAATAGAGTAGAAAGTATGAGGCTTTTTCCCTGGGTGGAGGGAACAATTACTAGGGGACACAGGTTCAAGGTGAGAGGTGAGGTGGGGTGGGGGGGTGGGTGGGTGGAAGGAATTTAAAAGAGATGTGTAGGGCAAGTATTTCCACACAAAGTGTGGTTAGTGCCTGGAATGCATTGCCAGAGGTGGTGGTGGAAGAAAACACAATAGCAGCATTCAAGAAATACCTGGGTGAATACATGAATAGGGAGGAAATAGGGGGATACGGATCATGTAAGTGAGGACAGTTTTACTATGGAAAGGCAAAATATAGCGGACCAGGCTTGGAGGGCCGGAGGGCTGGCTCCTGTGCTGTATTGTTCTTTGTTCTTTTGACACCCACATCCCATGAATTAATTTTAAAAAAGTCTAATATGACTTCTTTGAACTGGACTCAAATGTTAATAAAAACAAGGATATTGCGCTAAAGCATAACTAATCACAGGTTAGATCAGAGCAGGAGAAGTGGGCCTAATTCTGGGTAATACACTTTAGGAAGGACACCAAGGCCTTCGAAAGGAGATTTACTACATGGTATCATGAATGAAGAGAGTGATGATGCTGAGTTCCTCAACGCAGAGGAAATTAAGCAGACATTTGATTGAAAATGCTGCTCATGAACAGACAGATTTAAGATAATTGGCATAGGGATCAGAGTTTGCAATATAGGAACTGGAGGCAGTCATTTAGCCTCTTTCAGCTTCTCAATGAAATTACAATTGATCTATATTCTAACTGGAGAGACTTGTCATTGTCCTATGATCCTCATTGCCTTTGAGAGCAAAAGTCTAACAAGTTCAAAGGTTCAAAATGTAACATTTGATTCTGTATCAATCGACATTCGCAGACGATGGTTCAAGACTTTTACCTCGCTTTATGTGCAAGAAACTTTTTATAATTTCACTCTTGAAAGCTCTGGCTCTAACTTAAGACCATAAGACTGGAAGACATAGGAGTAGAAATTAGCCATTCGGCCCACTAAATCTGCTCCGCCATTCAATCATGGCTGATAAGTTCCTCAACCCCATTCTCCCCACAACCCTTGATCCCCTTGATAATCAAGAACCTATCTGTCTCAGTCTTAAACTTCTAAGGCTATGCCTCCTAATCCAAGATTCTCCAGTCAGTAAAAAATAGTTTTTCTCCATCTACCCTCTCTGTTTCCCTTTATATCATGTAAACTTTGTCCAAAGGTGTCCCAGTGTTTGTACAGCCTTATGATTTAATTTCGGAGATCATTTATCATTCTACTAAATCTAAGACGCATACTCTCCAATGCCAATATATCTTTCGTAAGGTAAAAAGAAATGTTTTTAGGCAGCAAGTTGTTATGATTTGGAACGTACTGCCTGAAAGGATGGTTTTGGGGAGGGGGGGGGGGGAGCTGATGGGCAGATTCAACAAAACTATCAAATTGGAAATGGAAAAGTTATAAAACAAACATTTTCAGTATTAATGAGGAAAGAACAGGAGTGTGGGAATAATTGTTCAGCTCTTCCAAGCAGTTAACAGAGACACAATGAGCCAAATGCCATCTTGTGCTACGAGATTTCATAAAACTTAATTGTTGAGCAACAGAACCTTGAGAGGACAGTCACCTAATGCAATACCCATAATCAGCCAGCAGAGGGCAGTAGCAACATACAAAACGTAGAAGGTCCAAAGATGTGCAGGCTTGGTGGACTGGCCACGCTAAATTGCCCGTAGTGTTTGGGGATGGGTCTGGGAGGGATACTCTGTGGGTCAGCGTGGCCTTGTTGGGCCAAGGGCCTGTTTCCACACTGTAGGGATTCTATGATATTTCATTTGAGGCAGTTCAAAGAAGGCTGACTAGGATGATCTCTCGTACAAAGGGATTGTCTTAAGAGCAAAGGCTAAACAGATTGAGATTCTACTCACTGAGTATAGAAAAATGAGATATGATCTCATTGAAACATATAGGATTCTTAGGGGGCTTGACAGGATAAGGGCTGAGAAGATGTTTCCCGTCATGGGAGAGTCTGGGACCTGACGACATAGTCTCAGAATAAAGGGGCACCAATTTAAGATGAGATGAGGAGGAATTTCACCTCTCAGAGAGAAGTATGTCTTTGGAACTCCTTGCTGCAGAGAGTGTGGGGGCACACTTCTTGTCTACATTTAAGGCCGAGATAGATTGATTCTTGATCAGTCGGGGAATCAAGGGTTACAGGGAAAACTTTGGAAAGTGGATGTGAAGAATGCCGGATCAGCTATAACCCTATTCAATGATGGAACAGGCTTGAGAGGCCGAACAGCCTATACCCGTTCCTAATTCCTGTGCTATTAACGTCCCATAACATAGACTTTTGCAATTCTGACAACAATAAAGTGGAGAACAGCACTTATGGTGTTTAATTTAAATTGAAAAACAGATCTGTAACTAGATACATAGACTTGAAGTGAGCTGCAAAATGTTCTAGGCAAAGATTTCCTATGATTATGATTTGTAAAAGACTCAAGGCTACAAATAGCATACAGAGCAAATCTGTGAAATGCATTGTAAATAAATGTCATGTTGATGGGCCACCCATTAAAATAAACATTTCCCATAGCAATTCCCAATATTCATTGGGAGATCAAAGCACTGGATACTCACAGGTAGACAACAGTAAGCTGAATTGGTGTGTGCCCACCTATACAATAACCAATAGAAATGGTTTTGCCTACTTACACTATCGAAACCTTTCATGATTCTGAATGCTTTTATTAAACCTCCCCTCAATCCACTCTGCTCTGCAGGAGAGCTTCTATGAATGGTCATTTTCTCCACAGCTTTCTCAGCAACGTGGTGACTGGATCATCACCCTGATTCCAACAAGTGACAATCTACTGCCCTCTGAGTAGAAAATTCAAAGGTTCACAACCAAAATGAGAAAATTTCATCTCATCTCAGTCAGAAATGGTAGACCTAGGACTATGGCTTCTAATTTTAGACTCTGCAACCAGAGATAAGTGTGTCAGTCTCCACCTCATCAAACCCTCTAAGAATTCCAAATATTGTAACAAAATCTCATTCTTCTAAACTCCAGGGAACATTAGCCCAGTACCTTCAATCACTCATCATAGGTCAATCACCCCAATCCAGTAATCAATCCAATGAAGTTGTTGTACCCATTGGGAAGGGACGCTGAAACTGTAATAAATACTTCAACCACGGTCTCGGCAAAGCCCTATATATTTGTAGTAAATCTTCCTTCGTCATATACGCGAGCCGCTTGTAATAAAGGCTAACACACCGATTGTCTTCCGAATGATTTATTCTATCTGCGTTTGAACATTTTGGAATTCACATACAAGGAGTCGAATGGCAAATCTTTCAAATAATTAGAGGGAATTGACTAAGAATTACTTGCAAATTATTTAAAGAGACATGGAGAAATGTTTTTACAGAGATGTTAGGATCTGAAACATTTTGTTCCTGAAAAGATGGTGGAACCTGATTCCATAAATAATTTTAAACAGGACTTAGACACATACATGAGGACAAGAAAGTTCAGAGAGTCAAGGATAAAACGTGCATGAGGGTGTAAGGACACCTGCTCTTTCAGCAAGCCAGCACAGGCATGACGTATGAATGGTCGTCTTCTGCCTGATAAGATTGTACAATTCTAATCTTCCTTTCAAAGTGGGTAATTCCAGATTTCCCCACATCATACACCATCTGCCATTTTGTTTCATGTTTAAATTTAACATCATTCAGTGCCTAATTAAGGGATCCTGCATCATGAAGGGGATCCTATTTGTCCTTGCTGCCAAACTGCCTCCCCTTAGACTGGCCAGCAGGTCTAGGGGAGGGAGGGGGCGTGAGTGGCTTCCCTCAGTAATGTATCTGTTGGCAGGCTTTCCAACAGCAGGCAATGCTGAGATGTTGCCAGCTCTCCAGCTGGCAAGCAAAACTCAGTTTCCTCCGTTAAATATTGCTCCCTTTGTCATCCTCTCAGTTTACATTCCTAACAAGCTTTTACGCTATCAGTAAATTCAGATAGATTACTCTCAGTCTACTCTGAAGTCACCAATATAAATTGAAAATAGCTGGGCGCCCAGCACTGAATCTTGTGATACACGATTCATAACACCTTGCCAGTCCAAAAATAAACCATTCATTCCAATTCCCTGTTTTTAGTTCATCCGTCAATGTCTGAGCCATACTGATACATTCTTCTCATGAACTTAATCTTGCAAGATCAACTCAATATAATACAAGAGACAAAAGACAAGAAACCCAGTAACTCTAGAGGAAGACAACTGCTCAAACCTGGCATGGCCAAATATCTTATTTAGTGCTTGTGTCTCAATATTCCAGTTCTTGTCCTAGAGGCTGTTCCTATACCATAGAGGATCAATTATAAATCACCTTGGCAATATTTCCTTACCTTGCGTTCCAACCAGTACCATTGGCATCTCTGTGGTGCTCCGATAGTTAGCCATCCTGGTGTAGTAATAGTAAACTGCATTGAAGCTGTTCTCATCCTCCAGACTGAAGACAAAGATGACAGCATCCACCCACATTGCAAACTGGAAGGAATTGAGATCAGTCAGTAAGGAGCTGCTGAGGTGGACCAATGCAAAGAACATCACCTATTCCATTCCCTTCATCACCTATTTGCTAATGGACCCAAAGATTTCAAACATACTCACCTTCTCAGTCTCAGTCAGGAAGATGAAGGTAATATAAAACAAGGATTCCCTTCAAATAGCAAACACCAAAAGCTAATTGGTGCACTTTCCTTACCTCACTTTTTAAAAAGAATGGCTTTTAGCTTACTAACATCTACCTGACATTTGTAAACATACAGTTTCTCAACCGACTGAAACATAGTAATTGGGACATAAACTGCAAGTGGTACGCTGGGTGCTCTTAGTTGCTGACCTCTCTAATCATACGCTATTTTTATACTAGCAAATAAAAGTTAGGCTCTGTTAATTCTAACTATTTGGCTAGGATACATAAGCTCTTGCATTGAGTCCCATAACTTTCGGCCTGTATTCAATGACATGATGTGGTTCCAGCAATTGTACTTGGCAAAATGCGTAATTCTAAAATTCCAAATGCAGTAAAGTTACCAGGTTCAGAGTATGTTGACAAAACCATATTACCAATCAGGCACAAGTCTTCATGATAAACAATCTTTATTATTCTTTCAACTAAATCTCCCCAACCCACCAAGCAGTTGTTCGAAGATTTAAATTATTTACCCTGCTACCCAGTAATATCCATGATGCTGTTTTGTAATACACAGATACCATCAGGTGAGACAGGTCACCTAAGCTATGCCTGACCTCGTCTTGAGGACTTGCTCCATATTCACTCAGTCAGAAAAGTGCTCCTGTCACAGGATTCACTTCACGCTTACTCTTTATCTTTACCAGCTGGAGTGGACTGTGTGATTTCATTCAAGCACATTACACAACTCAGCCTGCATAAGTCTTCAGAGATAAAAGGTACTGCAGATGCTGGAGAATCTGAGATAACAAGCATGGGGCTGGATGAACACAGCAGGTCAAGCAGCATCATAGGAGCAGGAAAACTTGACGTTTCGGGCCTAAACCCTTCTTCAGAAAATGG
>JAHRHZ010000144.1:9457755-9490080 GCA_024137785.1 Ginglymostoma cirratum | reverse complement strand
AAGGGTTTAGGCCCGAAACGTCAAGTTTTCCTGCTCCTATGATGCTGCTTGACCTGCTGTGTTCATCCAGCCCCATGCTTGTTATCTTGCATAAGTCTTCGGTCTCTTTGTCAACCCATCAAGCTGCCTCAGGATAAATCCCTTACTGCTTCTTTATTTGGGCATTTTACAGGTCTGAATTTCAAACTCCTAATTTTCCTAAATCAAAAGATACTTTCAAATTTCACCTATTTTGGATTATAAATGACACTTTCACGTTGTTTCCATTATGACACCAACTCTAAAGCAGCCCGCACACAGAGAACACAACTGCATTCTGAGATTAACTATCTCAGGCCTTCCAGCAAAATAAATAGTTGGTCTCTTTGAAGTTAATGAGTAGATATTTTAAAGGAGATCTGCGTCAACAGTAAAAGTACAAAAACTACTTCGAGCACCTGGAATTAAAGAGCCCTCAACAGTCTCATGCTAGTGGAAGACAGTAAACAGCCATATTGACCAACACAGCCCTACGGTTATCCATTAAAAAAATGACATCCATTCACCAGTACCCTTTCATTTCTCAAACCACTTCTCACGATTAAAATATTGTACATGACATTGAGAATGTGACACAAGACTGAGGAAATATCTTTTGTGGTTTCTAAAAAGCTGGTATCAAATTCAGCCTCAGTTCTGGGATCAATCCAATTACAAATTCCTGCAGTCCCTCTGAAATCTCTTCTCTATTCACTTCATTTCCTGTCGAATTCTCCAAACAAATTCAGGTCCCAAACATATTTTCATTCTGGGTCAGCCCCAGTGGAACCAGTGTTGAGACATCATGTGAATCAGGACTAGAAAAAACCATTATCATTAACAAAAGAGAAACTTGCATTTAAACAATATTTCTCACAACCAGCAAACATCTCAAGGTGCTTTACAGTCAACGAAATGCTTTAAGTGTTGTCACTGTTGTAAAGTAGGAAATGCAGCAAGATGTGCTCAGCAAGATCCACGAACAGCGACATCACAAAAAGCAAATAATCTATTTCGTGATGCCTACAGAGGGAATAATATCGGCCAGGATGCAGTAGATAACTCCCCTGCTCTTCTTCAAATTGATGCCATGGGATCTTTTACATCCACCTAGTCAGGCAGATCAGGCTTCTGTTTCAATTCTCAAATGACAGATGGCACTCCCTCAGTACTGCACTGGACCACCCGACTTAAGTTTTGCACTCAGACTTGAATCTGGAACCTTGTGATTCAGAGATGTAACTGCTACTGAGTGATGGCTGACAGAGGGGCCTGGACACTATACTGGGAATAAGGTCAATGGTCGGAGGTGGTTTAGGAGGAAACCTCACATGTCAAATTCTTTGAGCTTCAGTGGAAAGCCAAGCTGTTAATAATCGAGTTAACAGAGCACCAAAGCGTATTATTAACATTAAACCACAAGTGTGAGCCTCAATTTTAATGGATGTATGAGGGGTGGATAATCTATCACTGTTTCTTTTTGTTTGATTTAAAGTCAGAAAGCAAAGTCATATGATTCCCCCATCTCAGTCAGGCCATTCTGAAATGTTACTGACCGCACATTTAGCCCTTTCTCTACGGATGCATAGGAAACCAGGAGTGCGCAAGAGATTGTCCAACTACTGCAGGATGACATCCAACAGACTGACAATAACGCAGAACCAGGGGATGACTCCAAGTATATCCAATTAATCACTAATAAATCCAAGATGAAATTCTGGAGAAGCTTCTTCACTCAGTGTGGTGAGAATGTCAAATTTTGCCACAACATGGAAAGGTTGAGGAGAACAGCACAACCACATTCAAAGAGAAGTGAGACAGGCACAAAGGCAAAAAGAAATAGGATATGTTGACAGGGTTACATGAACTAGGGCAGGGTGGTGTCTTTGCGTACAGCAAAATACCAGCATTGAGTCGTTGGGCCAAGTAGCTAAGTTATTTTCTTGCTGGAAAATTATTATTTTTTTTGACAAGCTCTAAGACTTTTTTCAGTAAAGATGTGACATTCCTTACAATAAAATATAATACATTGTGATAAAGCTCAAGTGTGTACACCAGGTACGTCAACTTATCCACGCTGGCACTGACTGCCTAAACAGTGCCGAGCCAGGAACAGAAGATGGAAAGAATTGAAGGCATAATCTGTCACTATTTCATTTTATTTGACATGATTTCAGAGGGCAAAGTGGTATTGGTAAGGCCTTGAAAATACAGGAATGAGCAAGATAAAAAAATCTGGGTGCCTGTTTGTAAATACTCATTATAAGAATAATTTTATTTTGCAAACTGACTCTAGAATAAATTCAGCAATTCCAATGTGTGTTTTTTTTAATTCCAATGTGTTAACTTGCACATTATCAGATTGGACAGGTACAAAATCCCAATGCTGATGGCAGCAAACTCCAGATTCTTGGAATTTACCTTTTGTCTCTACCCATTCCCGTGTCTGGTGACACCAATGCTTCCCAAGTACAGGAAATTGATGGTACAGTGGTATCTTAACTGATTGGCCATCCTTAATGTGCAAAATTGGACAGGTAGGGCAGCCATGATCAAATTGAATGGTGGAGCAGGCTTGAAGGGCCAAATGGTTTACTGCTGTTCTAATTTTTTTTCATATTCCTATGCTTGCATCAGGTGCTAGGTGCTCTCTAAACACATTAACCTACATCACGGAGGAAGTAGTTGCTGCAGCATTCTTACTGCAGAATGCATAAACGTCACTCCAAACCATGCCAGCACTGCGAGATTAAGAATTCCCATTCCGCGCTCAATTCTTCAGTGCTAAAACGTCATTAGGAGCAGACAGAGAGGAGTTGTCAGTGTGATTGGAGCAGGATAGATTGATTAACTAGAATGGTGGGTGGAGAAGAAAGGGTACAAGTGTGAACTGGAGATGCAGCAGTCAGAAGTTAGAAGAATGAGAACTGAACTAAGAAAGGGAGAAGCAATAAATAATTTATCAGAGTCAAGACAGGGAGTTTAGCAATGTAACACTGTGACAGCTGGCTATTCTGCCGAAAATCTTTGTGACTTTTGCCTATGCCTTCCAGTGGAGATATTTAGCTCGTACCACAAGCTAAATAAAGGGAAACAGACAAAGGAAGCGTGGGAGGTAATGCAAGGGGAGAGTGAGAGACAGGGACGGGAAGAGAGCAAGCGAATGTACCAAGGAGCTGGGGCACGGGGGAAAGAGCGAGCTGACCAGGTACAGCAGACAGAGAGAGTGAGACAGCAAGAGAGCGAGAGCGTATGTGCCATCTGAGAAACAGGACACAAGAGGAATACCTAGGCAAATGGGGCAAGAGGGAGAGACTGTGAAATTGAGGTGAGAGCGCGCAGGGGAGACAGGCATAAGACACAATGGGGAAACTGAACAAGCAGGGAAAGGATCGAGAAAAGAGAGGTGAAATGGTGACAAGGTTCAGGCAAGAAAGATATTGACTCTTAAGACCGCAGGGAGAAAAAGGAGTGTTAACACTTTAAAAACATACTGAAGTGCCCCACTGCCATATTGTAGCAACAGGATCTCATTTCACTAACTTTAGAAATTTATCATCACTTTAACTTTCCCCTCATCACTGACTCTTCACTTTTCTAAGACACCCACTCTAGAATGATAAGCCTTGAAAGGATACCTGTCCCACCGACCAAGAGAACTGTGCCAATTGCGTTAGCTAAAATCCAGGTTCTTCAACAAGCTTTCCTGAAAATTAATCAGCAGTTGCTCACTAGGTCAATAGGTTACAAATGTAATTTCCAGGTCAATGAAGGACTAGGGGATAAACAATCCCCAATTTGCTGGATCCATATATCTCTCTTAAAATCATCAACAGCAAACTATTCATTCAAAACAGCAGGGAGCTCGTAAATCTAAACTATCAGAGCCAGGTAAAGATTTAGTGCAGATTCAAAAGCAGCAATTTTGGAAAGAATTGAAAAGCCTTCAAGTCAATAAACTCAGTAATAAAATAAGTGATGTAAGTATAGCAAAGAATTGACCACAAAGTGTCAAATGGACGGCGTTTCAGTGATTTGACTTATTCCAATTCCAATACCAGATCCATCCCAATCCCCATTTATAGCGCCCCTTTTACAAACCAAAGTTAGTACCAATAAAATCCAATTATGATCGCCATTTCTTATATAAAACAATGTTAATCTGCCATAATGGAACAATTCATTACAATCCATTATCACAAGGTATAATGAAGATTTTACTCTTCCCTTAAAAATGATGACAGCAGCAAATTTAAGCAAAACACAGTAATACAGTTTCCCATGCCTGCACGTCTAATTTTCTTTGCATGTTTTACAACAGAGCAACTCATCCATTGCAGTACCTACCTGTGCCTCTGGAGGCCCCCCTTCATCTCTGATCAGCAGTAGATAACTCTGGCCGTCCACCACAATCTCCTTCTTAAAGCGCCCACCTGCCGCAGAAACAGGTTATTGAGATAGGCAAACTATGGCTGACAGCAGACAGATCAGGTAAAGGTAATACCAACTACAGAGTACATTCACACTGCACTAAGGATGGATATTTTTGGTAACAGAGACAGACAGTTGATAATGGCTGAGAAGACAGACAAATTGTGATGTGACCAACAATTTGTGTATTCTATACGTAAATTATACAAACAGTTTTCACAAACATGTATCGAATGCATATAATGATGTGTGGGCCATTGTGAAGCCCACAAACAGATATGTCTTGATAAGCAGTAAATTGAATTTATGGCTCCAAAGCCAGGACATACAACTCAAAATGTGTCCAAAATTTGTGGTCTCTCTCCTTGAACCATTGTTTGGATATTTATAGGAAGGAATGCTTCACAATCACTTGTAAGCATGAGAATGATTCACAGAATTGTTATGGTACAGAAGGAGTCGATTCAATCCCATCATCTCTGAGCAATTTAACTTGGTGTCAATTTGCTGTCTTTACAGCATAATCCTACACATCATTTCTGTTCAAATGATCAGCCAGTGCTCTCTTGAATGCGTCAAATGAATCACATTTCCATGCAGTTCATTCCAGACCCTAATTACTCAATGTGTGAAAAAAGTCTCTTCTCACCTTGCATTTTCCCTTTTTGTTTGCAAAACACAAACTGCATCCTCTGACACTTAATCCTATTACAAGTAAGTGCAGTTTCTCCACGTTTACTCTCACTCGTCCTTTATGATCGTGAAATCTTCTATCAGATTTTTCCCTCAACTTTCCTCCAAGGAAAACCGTCACAACTTCTCCAATGTAATCTCTTAATTGAAGTTTCTCATCCCTGGAACGATTCTTATAAACCTCTACTGCATTCTTTCTCATGCATCACAACATTCCTCAAGTGTGGTGCCCAGAACTGTACACAATACTCCAGCAGAGATCTAACCAGTCAGTGTACTGTCCAAGTTCAGCATAACATTTGTGCTCTTGTACTCCATGTCCCTACTTACCAAGACTAAAATATTTAGTGTTTTACTGTCAGCTCTACCGATTTATCCTGCCTCAATAAAAAGTTATGCACCTATACACCCAGGTCTCCATGCTCTTGCATACTAGTAAGAGGAGTATCCTTTACTTTATATAGCCTCTCGACATTCTTTACACCAAACTGTATCATAGAATCATACAGTAGAGAAGAGGGCTTTCTGCCACTGGAGTCTCTACTGCCAGAAATAGATGATTACTGACACTAGTCTCACTTTCCTGCACGAGACCTATTGTCTTGCAAGTTATGACACTTCAAGCGCTCATCCAAGTTTTGTTTAAAGAAGTTGTGAGGTTTCTCGCCTCATTTACCCTCCCAGGCAGTGCATTCCAGACTCCCACCACACTTCTGGGCGAGAATGTTTTGCTTCATATCCCCTGCTTTTCATTTTCAAATTATGCTCCCTTGTTGTTGACCCTTCAACTAAGGTGAACAGCTGCTTTCTACTTACCCTAACCGTGCCCCTCATAACCTTATACACCTCTATCAAATCCCCTGCAATCTTCTCTGCTGCAGATTAAAAACACCTGACCTTATCCAGTCTCTCTGCAGAGTTGAAATGCTCCATCCCAGGCAACATCCTTGTGAACTTCCTTTGCAGCCCCTCCAGGCAATCACATCCTTCCTTTTGCCTCACACTTCTCCGCACTGAATGTCATCAGCCACCTTTCCACCCTATCTACCATCTTGTCAATGTCTTTTTGAAGTTCTACACTGTTCTGCTCACAGTTTACAATTTTTCTAAGCCCTGTGTCATCTGCACAAATCTGTATCATTTATATTTAAATTGGGAAAAGCAAAGGTCCCAATACCAACTGTAGGGAAGTCTATTACGAGCCTTTCTCTGGCCTTGAAACTATCGATGAACTATTACTCTGTTTCTTATCCTTCAGCCACATTGGTACTGTCCCTTTTATTTCATCACTTACAACTTTCCTCAAAAAAACATTGTTTGGCACCATTAACACCTTTCGGAAGTTTACACTTACCACTTCAACAGCCTCGGCTTTAATAACCTGTTTGTTATCTCTACAAAAAGCCCCAGCAAGCTAATTGAACATGATTTTCTTTTTAAAAATATATGATGACTTTTCACAATCAACCCATATTTCTTCCTGTTAATTTTATCCCAAATAATGGCTTCTGGGCATTCCCCCATCACTGAAGTTGAACTGACTGCTCTGTAATTGCTGAGCTGACATTTGCAATCTTTTTGAACAATTACGGATTGCAACTGCAATTCTCCAGTTCTCCAGGACCACCCTCCGAGCCCAAAAAGATTGAAAGATTCAGACTTAGCAAGAACTGCAGATGCTGGAGTCACAGAAAACAGTGTGGAGCTGGAAGAGCACAGCAGACCAGGCAGCATCAGAGGAGCAGGAAAGTTGACATTTCAGGTTGGGACCCTTCTTCAGAAATGGGGAGGGGGAAGGGAGCTGGGGAAGGTAGGTAGGAGGATGATGATGATAGGTGAATGCACGTAGGGAGTGGTGGAGATTGATCAGTGGGATGGGTGGGCTGGATAGGTGAGAAAGAAGACGGACAGGTTGTGTCGTGTCAAGGAGGCGGGATGAGAGGGAGGACTGGGCATGGGATGAGGCTGGAGGGTGGGGAGATTTTAAAACTGGTGAATTCCACATTTAGGCCATTGGGCTGCAGGCTCCTGAGGCGGAATATGAGATATTGCTCCTCCAGTTTGCGTATGGTGTCATGGTGACACTAGGGGCAGCCCAGGATGGATATGTCGCCCAGGGAGTGGGAGGGGGAAGTTAAAATGGTTGGCGACCGGAAGCTGTTATCGTTTGTTGCGTACAGAGCACACATGCTCTACGAAACGGTCTCCGAATCTATGCTTGGTCTCGTTGATGTAGAGGCCGCCACAGCGGGAACAGCGGATACAGTAGTCCAAGTTGGCGGATATACAGGTGAACCTGTCTGATATGAAATGTTTGTTTTGGGCTTTGAATGGAGGGGAGAAGTGTAGGGGCAGGTGTAGCACTTCCTGCGGTTGCAAGGAAAGATGCTGGGTGTGGTGGGGTTAATGGGGAGTGTGGAGCGGATGAGAGGGTCATAGAGTGAGCGGTCTCTACAGAAGGCAGATAGGGGTGGGGAGGGAAATACCTCTTTGGTTGTAGGGTCAGATTGTAGGTGGCGGAAGTGGCAGAGAATGATATGCTGGATGCGGAGGTTGGTGGAGTGATATGAAGACAAGGGGGATTCTGTCTTTATATTGTTGGGGGGGAGCGGTTTTGAGGACAGAAGTGTGGGAAATGCAAAAGATGCAGTTGAGGGCATTTTTGATCATCGGTGTTGGGGGCAGGAGGTGGTGGTGGTTTGGGGTCCTTGATATAGGAGGACATCTGAGATGTCCAGGAGTGCAATGCTCCATCTTGGGAGGAGATGTGGAGGAGGTGGAGGAATTGGGAGTAGGGGATCACATTCTTGCAGGAGGGTGGATGAGAAGAGGTGTAGTCCAGGTAGCTGTGGGAGCCAGTGGGGTCATATAGATTTCAGTTTTGAGGTGGTCACCAGAAACGGAGACAGAGGGGTCCAGGAAGGAGAGGAAGATATCGAAGGTGAATTTGAGGTGGGGTGAAAGGTGTTAGTAAAGTTGATGAACTGTTCAAGCTCCTTGTGGGAGCATGAGACAGCGCTGTTTCAGTCATCAACATAGTAGAGAAAGAGGTATGGGATTGTGCCAGTGAAACAGCGGAAAAGGGACTGATCTGCGTATCCTACAAAGTGGCAGGCACAGCTTGGGCCCATGCAGGTGCCCATGGCCAGCCCCTTAGACTGTAGGAAGTGGGAGGCGTTAAAGGAGAAGTTGTTTAGGGTAAGGACAAGTTCTGTTAAACAGATGAGGGTGTTGGTGGAGGGGAAGTGGTTGGGCCTGCAGGACAGGAAGAAGCAGAGGGCTTTTAGGGTATCTGCATGGGGAATACAAGTGTACAGGGACTGGACGTCCATAGTGAAGATGAGGTGTTGGGGGCCAGGGAACTGGAAGTCTTGGAGGTGGGGGTGGGGGTGGGTGGCATTCCGGACATAGGTGGGGAGTTCCTGGACCGGGGGTGGGGGGGGGGAGCGGAGTGGGATGGAGTTGAGGTAAGCAGAGATGAGTTTAGTGGGGCAGAAGGCAGAGACAATGGGGCGGCCAGGGCAGTCAGGTTTGTGGATTTTGGGAAGGAGATAGAAACGGGTGGTGCGGGGCTGGATTGAAAGATTATTGCAATTTGCACTCTCACGTCCCTCAGTATCCTTGAATAAAACTCATCCAGTCTGGTGCCTTGTCAAATTTAAGTATCAACAGCTCATGCAATCCTCCTCCTCACCAATTTTAAACACTTCTAATTACTGAACTTCCTCTTTCATCACCATGGTCTGGGCAACATCTGTCTCACTGCTAAAGACAGAAGCCAAGTGTTCATTTAACTCTTCTACAATGCCTTTTGCCTTCATGTGTAAATCCCCTTTGTGGTCCCTATTTGGCCCTACTCTTCCTTTTACCCCCTTTCCTTTTACTCAAGCAAAGCTTGACATTTATTAGATTTACGTCAGTCAGAGACTTAAGCATTAGTCATTCTAACACTGTATAACAATAGCTCTGAACTTCCTGATATACATTCCCAATGCAGCCACCCATATGCACTTCGTGATTCTCATTGTGCTTGTCAATCCATTGATATGAGAACATCTTGAGGGTACTGAAAAACACACAGCATCTTGGGAAGACTAAATCTGTGTCCAGATACAAAATATTTAACGTAAGTGAGAGATAAAAGGTACTGCAGATGCTGGAGAATCCGAGATAACAAGCATGGGGCTGGATGAACACAGCAGGTCAAGCAGCATCATAGGAGCAGGAAAACTTGACGTTTCGGGCCTAAACCTTTCCTGCTCCTATGATGCTGCTTGACCTGCTGTGTTCATTTAACGTAAGTAGTCATCTTTTATCCGGGTTCTGCCCCAACAGTGATACTTTCACAGATATTAAAGAAAATAAAAAGCCATCCCTGAAAACACATAGTGTTCTTCTTTAAGCTCCTCAATACTTCCACACATCAACATGCATAAAAATTTCTCATGTCTAAAATAGCACTGATTGTGTCCTCAAATCTCTAATGAATGGTGAAAGTTACAATTTGTACTGATGAAGCAGCAGGTGGGAACAGGCTGATTAAATATCAAATTGGCACAAGCTGTCCACATTGCCACTACCTAAGTGGCATCAAAATCACATCACAGATGGAGGGGTGTCATAGTGTTTGGCTCTAGTGCAAGTTGGAATAATGGTGAAGTGACATAGTTGCCTAGCACATAAACTTACCAAAACTTTAAAACAAAATGTTAGAAAGTGGGCTGCACACACAAAGAGCAAATGAAAAGTGGCAGAGTGCGATAATTCCAGAGAGTGATGATTAGGAGGAAAACTGTTGTTCACAGGAGCAGGACACAAGGTAATACCTGCGTACCAGCCTCCATGATTGGTTTTCCTGTTTGGGCTAAATGAGTATTTCTGGTCAATTCAGGTAGGTACAATCACTGCTTTACAAGGAAAAGTGAACATCCTCACTCCTGGATAGAAACCCTCTCATTGAATTTCTTTTTCATTTTACTTCTTAAGTGCCCCAGTCGCTACAGGCAGTTATACAGAAGAAGCAGTACCTCTCCAAGGGCAAGCATGGGGCTGGATGAACACAGCAGGTCAAGCAGCATCACAGGAGCAGGAAAGCTTGACGTTTCGGGCCTAAACCCTTGTTATCTCGGATTCTCCAGCATCTGCAGTACCTTTTACCTCTCCAAGGGCATTGGCATTCATGAAGAAAAACCATCATTTTTGTCAACTCAGAATGCAATCTATAATTGACCAAAACTAACTGCTTTGGAGTGAACAGCAACTCAGCATCTTCCTTTGTAGGACTGCCTCGGAACTAACTCCCATTAAGTCCTATATATTCATCACCTTTGTGCTGAGACCTAAACTAGCTTCAGGTTAAGCAATTTTAAAAAATCTCACTCTTTGGTTCAAATTTCATAATGGCCAAGCGGGTGACCCAGATGCAAAGATCCTGGATTCCTTCCCTCAACCTCTGTCTCTCTTTCCTTCTTTAAGACATTCCTTAAAACCGTCCTCTTTTACCAGTCTTTTAATCAGGTCCTAATATTGCTTTATGTTGCTCCATGCCGGTGTTAATAATACTTTGATAAAACATCGCTGTTTTACTGCATTAAAGGCACAATGTAACCACACTTCAGTATTTCGCCAGCACAACTCCAGATATTAGCCACCTTCACGAAACTAGATCTGTCTTTGTGTTTTCCCTGAGCTGTAATCTTGTTCAGTTGCATGAAGCAAATGCTGCTTATTTGGCTCTTCAAGCCTCGCTCTGAGTTACACTGAAGGATTACAGCTCGCAGGCTTCTTCTGAGCTAATCACAGCTTCTGCCAACACACAGCCAACAACTTTACAACTTCCTCACATCTTATGGGGTTGTGTGTTCTGACAACACCAAACTACTCAGCTGCTCAACTTCTTCCTTGCAGGGCTACAAAGATACATGGGGAGGTCGCAGGTGGATTCACCCTCAAAAGTCCTCAAATTGGCTATGAAAAGTCATTCACAGGAGCAGCCAGAGAAAAACTACTCCCATGAATGGAACAGGTGGAAATGGTGAGGACAGTTCCTCCAGTCTCAGGATGGATCTCCTCAGAACTTACTGCTGATATCAAAGTATCTAACAAATTCAAAGTCAGTTCTGATGGTGAGGAAGTTGCTGGGGGATTGAGGGCGGGGGGCTAGGAGAGATGGCTGGTGAGAGTTGTTATTGACCACGATATGTGGCTTTTGTGCAGGCCATAAGGACCTCCTGCTGATTCTGAGGTCAACAGCCAGAGGAAGGCAGGAATTAGACAAGGTAGTGGTGTGTGCATTTTCAATGAGAAAAGGAAGAGGTTGCACAAGAAGTGAGAAGGAAGCTGCAAGTGGTGAGACAGCAGTGGCGGTGGCTGCTGGAAGTGAGATAGCAGAGAAGGTTACCAGAGCAGTACTAGGGAAGGTGCCTGCGCGAGTGCAATATGGTAGAAGAAAGCTACACGATGAGAGGAAAGGAGGCTGTAAAAGGGAGGCCACAAGAGGTGTGTGGACAGAGGAATAGGGAGGTTGTAAAGCAGAGAACAATTTTAAACCTGTCAACATAGGAATACTCGGTTAACTGGTAGGGAAGAAAACTTCAATCACGGAGGTAATTAATATCTTGCAACTGATTGTAGAATCTCTAGTTTATGGCTGCCTAAGTTCAGGAGCTACTACACTAGTATCTCTAATCTAGTGTACCACTAATTCTTGGAAAAAGAAATCAGTGGATTCCACATAATAGACACCGTCAACTGGTAAATACAAACAGAGATTGAAACTTAAGATGCACTAAACAGGGTTCTGATTAAAATATGTATCAGAGATACATATCAGATGGATCAGAGATACATTTTTCTCAGGTGACCTCCCACCCACCGCCTCCAACCTCATCGTTCCCCAACCCCGCACCACCCGCTTCTATCTCCTTCCCAAAATCCACAAACCTGAATGCCCTGGTCGACCCATTGTCTCCGCCTGCTCCTGCCCCACCGAACTCATCTCCACCTACCTAGACTCCATTTTCACCCCCTTGGTCCAGGAACTCCCTACCTACGTCCGTGACACCACCCACGCCCTCCACCTCCTCCAGAACTTCCAATTCCCCGGTTCCCAACACCTCAATTTAACAATGGACGTCCAGTCCCCATACACCTGTATTCCCCATGCAGATGGCCTAAAGGCCCTCCGCTTCTTCCTGTCCCGCAGAACTGACCAATCCCCCTCCACCGACACCCTCATCCGCTTAGCAGAACTCGTCCTCACCTTCAACAACTTCTCTTTCAATTCCTCCCACTTCCTACAGACAAAGGGGGTGGCCATGGGTACCCGCATGGGCCCAAGCTATGCCTGCCTCTTTGTAGGTTACGTGGAACAATCCCTTTTCCGTACCTACACTGGCCCTAAACCCCACCTCTTCGTCCGTTACATTGATGACTGTATAGGCGCCGCCTCGTGCTCCCACGAGGAGCTCGAACAGTTCATCCACTTCACCAACACCTTTCACCCCAACCTGAAGTTCACCTGGACCATCTCCAACACTTTGCTCTCCTTTCTGGACCTCTCTGTCTCCATCTCGGGTAACCACCTAGAAACTGATGTCCATTTCAAGCCCACTGACTCCCACAGCTACCTGGAATACACCTCTTCCCACCCACCTTCCTGCAAAAATGCCATCCCCTATTCCCAATTCCTTCGGCTCCACCGCATCTGCTCCCAGGATGAGACATTCCACTCTCGAACATCTCAGATGTCCTCATTCTTCAAGGACCGCAACATCCCCCCGACAGTGGTCGAGAACGCCCTCGACCGTGTCTCCCGCATTTCCCGTACTCATCCCTCACACCCCGTCCCTGCAATAATAACCAAAAAAGAATCCCCCTGGTCCTCAAGTACCACCCCACCAACCTCCGGATCCAACGCATCATCCTCCGACACTTCCGCCATCTGCAATCAGACCCCACCACCAAAGGCATTTTCCCCTCCCCACCCTTATCTGCCTTCCGGAGGGACCACTCCCTCTGCGACTCCCTTGTCCGCTCCACACTCCCCTCCAGCCCCACCACACCCGGCACTTTTCCATGCAACCGCAGGAAGTGCTACACCTGCCCCCACACCTCCTCCCTCACCCCAATCCCAGGCCCCAAGAAGACTTTCCACATCAGGCAGATGTTCACCTGCACATCTGCCAATGTGGTATACTGCATCCGCTGTACCCGTTGTGGCCTCCTCTACATCGGGGAAACCAAGCGGAGGCTTGGGGACCGCTTTGCAGAACACCCGCGCTCGGTTCCCAACAAACAACTGCACCTCCCAGTCGCGAACCATTTCAACTCCCCCTCCCATTCCTCAGACAACATGTCCATCCTGGGCCTCCTGCAATGCCACAGCGATGCCACCCGATGGCTGCAGGAACAGCAAATCATATTCAGCCTGGGAACCCTGCAGCCCAATGGTATCAATGTGGATTTCACAAGCTTCAAAATCTCCCCTCCCCCAACCGCATCCCAAAACCAGCCCAGCTCATCTCCGCCTCCCTAACCTGTCCTTCCTCTCACCTATCCCCTCCTCCCACCTCAAGCCCAACCCCCATCTCCTATCTACTAACCTCATCCCGCCCCCTTGACCTGTCCGTCCTCCCTGGACTGACCTATCTCCTCCCTACCCCCCCCACCTACACTCACCTTTACTGGCTCCATCCCTACCTCTTCGACTTGTCTGCCTCCTCTCCACCTATCCTCTCCTCTATCCGCCTCCCCCTCTCTCCCTATTTATTTCAGAACCCTCTTCCCCTCCCCCATTTCTGATGAAGGGTCTAGGCCCGAAACGTCAAGCTTTCCTGCTCCTACGATGCTGCTTGGCCTGCTGTGTTCATCCAGCCCCACACCTTGTTATCTCTGATTAAAATATTTCAGCTTTGTGTATGTGCAATGGAAACGTATTAGCTGGAGCCTTAGTAATCTGCAGATGGTGTGTTTAGAATGGTAGCCTGGCGTGTGTAGAAGTTTGTTAAATAGTTTCAATAATAAATTAACAAAGGTTATTTTGACTTAATTTAAATGCTGTTGTGTCCAGGAAGTAATGCTTGCCATGTATTTTGTGGCTTTAACTTTAATTGAAAGTTGATATTGAGGATATTGATAAATCATACTAATCCTGCTTGCACAGAGGTGTAAATGCCTCACATATCAACGCAAAATGAGAAGGTATTGCTACTATGTGACTGTATTATTTATCAAATGAGTTAGTGATAATGAAACTGTAGCCCTGAAAACCAAAAAGTAGCCCTCGAGAAAATCTCAAAAGAACCCGTAGAAAAGAAAAATTGACCCCTGCTGTGTAACAACTATAAAGCAGGACTCCAGCATGGGCTCTGCCCCGTCCATTCTTCAGGAAACCTTAAACTGTCCTGACTGATCTTTCAAAAAATTATATTAAGCCCCTTCCCCCATTACAGGGCAGAATGGAGTGCTGCCACGTAAAACTACACTTGCAACTCAGTGTTTTGTACAAGTTACATTCTTTGAGAATGTTGGAAATGGATTTCATTAGAGGAAGGACACTGCATTCCCTAACAGAAGTCCATGTGGCTTTACAGAATATCTGATAACTCATTTCTATCAAGCATAAAATTACATGTTTGCACTGGGGAGAACTACAGAACAATGCAGATTAATCTCCTGCACAGGAACAGGGACAATGCCCCTGGAGTGGGTGCTGATGCAGACTGTGCTCTGTGCCATATGTCAGCAGCTTGTATGAAGGAACTGAGAGTTCACAGTCCAGTCTGCCAGGATGAAATTACTGCTGAATGCAAATCACAATGCCAGGCATCCTGAGGGTAAGGAAAAGAGAAAAATGGATTGTTACTCATTCTCCTGCTGGAATATTCGATTTGTGAAAAGCAGAAAACTTATACATTCAGTGTAATATGCACTATATTTAAATAAAAATTTCATTCCCATAATTCACATCCTCCTTTGTAAGGGTTAAGTGCTCATCAACTCACAGCGGGTTGGCTCCTGATCATCATCCATTATTGCCACTGTGAAATGTGAGGACATCTGGTGAATCCAGGATCTGTCCTGGATACAACGCACTCTACAGCAATGTTGGCTCACATTCAAAGAATGACTGCTTGAGCTAAGTGTTTGAGAGTTACTAGTATTTTCATAACAGTGCAATGAAGCAAAAGCCATTATTAGGAGCAGAGTGGGGGGAAAAGTGAGGCATAAATATTTATTAAAACATAATGTACCTACAGTGTCCACTTTAAGACATTCTGGCAATGTTCTCTCAATCTTACAGATCTTGTTCTTAGCCTCTCTGTAAGATATGGAGCAATACAAGAAAAATTGGAAATTTTATCCTTAGAGTAGAGAAGGTTAAAGGGAGATTTTAGAAAGACATTCACAAATAGATCAAGTCATAATAGATCAGATAGGGAGAAACTGTTTTCACTAGGTGGTTAAGTAACCAGAGGACACAAATTTAAGATAATAGGAAAAAGAACCAAGTAGAAGATTAAGAGATTTTGTAGTGCAGCATATTGTTATGATCTGGAATGCAGTGCCTCCATCTGTTCATCCAAATTATTGTGTACACGCTGCTTCTGCATCTGATCTATACAGGGAGGCGGTCATGGTGCCACCATCATTGATGATAATGTATATCAGAGAAGAAGTATACTTCAGTACCCCTTACGTCAGAAAGGCCATCATTACCTGCATGATGGTAGCATCCCTAATGTCAAAGCATAGTGACATTCACCTGAACAAACAGATGAATTATAATGGCACTTTCTGTGCTAAGTACAATCATCTCAGCTTCTGGTCTTCCCTACGCCTGTTGTGCAAACTGGTGCTCAGTTCAGTAAGACTTCAATTTTAAAACTGTCATCCTTGTTTTCAAATATCCCCATAGCCTCATAACATACTTTTTCTATAACCTCCTCCAGCTCCCATGTGCATCTATGATTTTCACCTCAGCAATAATGGTAGTCCTGCCTTCAGAAATTGCCTCTTGAAAACTCCCTGCCCATCTTTCACTACTCTAACATCTAACTATTTGATCAAATATTTAGTTACCTCCTTCTATGATCTGATTTTACTATCATGCAAATGTTAGTACATAGTTGGAAGTTATTGTTAGTGAACTCTACAGGTCCTATTAAAACACTGGTGCTAGCAATTTAGTCTTAAATAGTGTGATTTTAAAAAAATATATCCTTTCCCAATACAGGCCACATGGGTACATGAGAAAGGCTGGGGAAACAGCTTCCCGTTTTCAAAAGTATTGAAGATCTTTCACCTTGTCTTTCCAGAAGCCTGAGTTCATAATCTTAGCTGACACTCCAAGTGTACGGTACTGAGAGGGTGCCGACTTTCAGATGAGGTACTAAACTGAGGTTAAAGGATCCTATCACACTATTACAAAGAAAAGGAGGGGAGGACCTCACTCATGTCTTGGTTAGTACTCATTTCTTAACAATAGTCACTAAAAAGATTTGAGATAGAGATAAAAGGTACTGCAGTTGCTGGAGAATCCGAGATAAAAAGCATGGGGCTGGATGAACACAGCAGGCCAAGCAGCATCATAGGAGCAGGAAAACTTGACGTTTCGGGCCTAAACCCTTCATCAGAAATGGGGGAGGGGAAGAGGGTTCTGAAATAAATAGGGAGAGAGGGGGAGGCGGATAGAGGATGGATAGAGGAGAGGATAGGTGGGGAGGAGGCAGACAAGTCGAAGAGGTGGGGATGGAGCCAGTAAAGGTGAGTGTAGGTAGGGGGATAGGGAGGAGATAGGTCAGTCCAGGGAGGACGGACAGGTCAAGGGGGCGGGATGATGTTAGTAGATAGGAGATGAGGGTGTGGCTTGGGGTGAGAGGAAAAACAGGTTAGGGAGGTGGAGATGAGCTGGGCTGGTTTTGGGATGCGGTTGGGGGAAGGGGAGATTTTGAAGCTTGTGAAATCCACATTGATGCCATTGGGCTGCAGGGTTCCCAGGCTGAATATGATTTGCTGTTCCTGCAGCCTTCGGATGGCATCACTGTGGCATTGCAGGAGGCCAAGGATGGACATGTCATCTGAGGAATGGGAGGGGGAGTTGAAATGGTTCGCGACTGGGAGGTGCAGTTGTTTGTTGCGAACTGAGCGCAGGTGTTCTGCAAAGCGGTCCCCAAGCCTCCACTTGGTTTCCCCGATGTAGAGGTAGCCACAACAGGTACAGCGGATGCAGTATACCACATTGGCAGATGTGCAGGTGAACCTCTGCCTGATGTGGAAAGTCTTCTTGGGGCCTGGTTGTCATCTTACTCCTGTTTGTGGGATCTTGCCATATGCAAATTGGCATTTCGTACACAGCGATTACGTTGGGACTGTTGTGAAAATTGGGACTCAAGCTCATGAAAAGCACGAAATAAATCAAAACTTTCATTCTTTTTCAGTTCTCTCCCTTTAATCCCTGAAGGTTTTCTGATCAGTGGCATCACTACTGCACCATTGTTTGTGTGCAAACAAGACAGAAATTTCAGCTGGCTATACAATTATACAGGTGTCACCTTCTGGTCATGTACATGAAAGGTCTATTGATCTATACTGCCTAGCAAAGTTCACTCAAGACCAACAGCAGGAACCTTGGCTAAATTTTCTCTACCCTTAGTCCAAAGACATCATTGCAGTCCAACTAAATCGCTAGGTGATTCCACCAGATCATGGAGTGAGAATGAAATCATCAGGGTAAGAAAGTCCAGGACATGCAAACAAATACCCAGGGAAAGTGACTTAAACTCCCCCGTCTAAAATAAACATTCATTAGATACAGCCACTATTACAGCAACGAACAGGTGAGTTTAGAAGGTGTACTTCAAATTCAGAGAGCTTTCAAAAAACACAATGCCAGCTTCCATTTTGATGCTGTTTAATAGCTTTGGGATTGATGGCAAGATTTTTCGACTATGCTTACATTTTAGTTTGAAGCATCTGTGTCCCTTTATTTTATGCATGCAAAACAATTAGTATTGTCAATTGTTATGAAAGCCTTTTCTCGATTCATTTCATTTCATAAGCTTTACTCTGAGATGTAATCAGAGAGTAAATGCCATGATTCTGTTGGCATAGCAACGATTGAACAGTATGTTTCGAGTAGGTTACAGAAAGCTCAGCTTCAACAATCCCATTATGTACTGCTGGGTTTGTTGCTACATGATTCATAATGATGGTCCTTACAGTCACAAGTCACATAGATTCCTCCATGACTCACTTCTATTTAATAACTGCAATCATCTCTGACCCTACAACTCTTCAAAATGTCTGCATTCCTTCAATTTGGCATTTTGCACATTCCCAATTTTCACTGCCTCACCCATGACAGCCATCTCCTTCAGCAGCCTGCTCTGAGCTCTGGAATTCCCTCAGTAAACCTCTATTTTTTTTCCCCTCTTTGAAGAGGCTTCTGAAAACCTATCTTTTTAACCAAGCTTTCACCACCTGAACCATTGCCATACTGCATAGGTGGGTATCACATGCAAGTTATCAGCTGATGCTTGCTATCAAATGAATCTGATGGGGAATTTCATTTCTGGTTTAGAGTCATGTTCACTTTGAAAAGCAGAGACAAAAACATAAATAGGACCTGGAGAAAGCTGATGTGTATTTTGCATCCAACATGGTAATGCTCATGATGTGGAAATGCTTACGTTATTCCCCCTAACATAAGGAACAGGATGTGGATTACCTGGTATTGAAAGATCTAATCAAGCATTTTTTCGAGCTCACTGCTTTAAACAAACATTAGATTCACGCAAACAGTGTTGGAGCTAATGTGGGCCTAATTGGTCACAGAGAGCAGTATGCATCAGTGTACCATGCTTCAAGCTACCCCAGTTAAAATGGAGGACTGCGACCTTTGTACTGTCAGGACACATGCTACGATACAACTATAATATTATAAGCATGACTCTTAAAGGTGTACTGACATAATAACAGTGAGACATAACACAACAAGGGCCTATCAAGCCTGTTCTGCCAATCAATAAGATCTTGTATCTCCACTCCACCTGCCTCTATTATCCATATATTCCTTCATACATTTTAGTACCCCAAATTCCATCGACCTATCTTGAATACAGATAATGACTCACACCTACAGCTGTCTGGAGTAGAAACTCTGAACAATTCACAGTCCTTTGACTGAAGAACCTCAGACCTAACTGATTAAGGAAAAGAATGAAGAAATAAAAAGAAACTCTGTTTATAAGAAGTAACTCAATTGATAGTGACTATAAAGGCCCAAAATCATATAAGGAGTGCGTTCCATGTTTTGTTCTGTAGTTTATTGAGCAGTCCAATCTTACCCCAGATGGTGCTGCAGCTATAAAACTGGCCTCCCATTACCCATAAGGGTCACAAAGGATAACTGGTAATGTGCTGAAATGCCACACACATATTATGGGCTTTTGTCAGTCAGGTGTAGGAGGACGACAATGGGCAAGAGGCAGGAATCTAGCTTCCTCATAGTGGCAAACTTTCAAATCAGCTCACTGTATTTCAAGAGGACAACATGCTTCTTGAACATAGGCTATTACAAAAACATAAATATAGACCTTTGAAATGGATGCAATTCTGTTCAAGACTGTAATTTTAAAGAAGGATTTGTGATGATTCAATACCATTTTTGAAGCAGAAAGAAAGTAATGTGTGTTTTTAATCAATTTTGATAATTACCCATGGTCTTCTGTCTCCTTCCCTGCAGGTTTGCCTCCCACTACAAATCCTGAGTGTACAAATCCTATGTGAGAAACTAAATCAAAGGGTTTAACAAAGAAAAGGAACAAGGGAAAATGATTCATCTAGCCTGACTGAAGGTCCAGACCACGCTATACCATGCGCAATCCAATTTAGCATTATCTCAAACTCAAGCCTAATTCTGCAGCTCACCATTCATTACTAAGGAAACCCTCCATTTTCCTTTTAAAATGTGTGTTTTTGCTGTAGGAGAAAACTTATTCCAGCAGCTTCACAGTTTCATGATTTTTCAATGAGCAGTTCACTTGTGGTATTGTGGCTTAGCAATAAATAAGGACGGAATGTTGATAAAGTAGAAACAGTAGAATTTGCATTATCTGTCAACCTCATTAACTGGAATGCTCCCTAACTGGAATCTCTGATATCCCCACAGGGCATCACTGTTACTATAGAAAATATAACATCAGTCTGAAGTGAGTGTAAGAGAATTGGTTGAAGGTGAAGGAATGTTTTCCTCTCGTGGTCACAGTGAAAAGAGTTAAAGGTAGAGAGGCTCTAAGCCTCCTCAAATTGCCGTATAAGTTAGGGCATTTCTTCATTTGAATCCGACAATTACAACAATAATTTACTGCATCACTTAATCCTAATGCATGCTGGATCATGTAAATTTTAAGCGTGAGAGTATTGCTTCCACAGGTATGAGGATTGGTAACCAGAGGATACAGACATATGATAATCAAGTGAAAACTCAGGGAGGAATGATATTTAGTTCTTACACAGAATGGTGGTGTGATTCGGATGCATTTTTTGAAAGAATAGTGGAAGCAGACCTTGTACTGAATTTCCAGAGGAAACTGGTAGATACTTGAAAAGAAGGATTTTGAAGAGATGCAGTAGCGCAGTGTGGTGAATCTCTTTCAATGAGTAAACACAGGCACGATGGCTGAATAGATTCCTGTGCTGTGATTGTGAGAATTTACGGCTTAGCATAAAGCCTAGTATTCCAAACAACAGTGCTTTAGAAAAAGAACATGACCAGCAAAGTAATGGACCAACAATCAAACTCACAGTTTAGCAATTATAAACACATGCACTATAATCAAACATCTGTACACACTCCTGTAGGACATGCGTCACTGCACATACCGCACATACTGTAACTGAATACCAGAAACACAGTCTCCACAGTGAAATGCATGACAGCAATTCCACAGGTTATTCAACATGCCAAAACATCTCGTTGATGCAACCAAACAGATTTGACAAGTTATGTTACACACAATCATGAGAATATTGTCTCATACATAAAATGAACATTAATATTCTTCAATAAAAACAGGAAATGCTCGAAATACTCACTTACTTCCAATTTTTTTGGTTAAACGATGATTGTTGCATACATTAGAATAGTTAGTTACCTCAAGCCAACAGCACAAGGAAAGGGAGTCCAAAGCTGTTGAGAAAATGCACCATCTAAATCTGTCACAGTTTAAGGATGATGCATCATTTTGCTCGTAACTCCAAGTATGCAACAATCTACTCAATTATTCAGGCAATTTAGTGACAAAGATTCAAATAATTTAGAGCATGCTTGATTCTATACAGTATCTCAACAACAAACTGCACTTAAGCAGTGTTTTTATCATTGCAAAACATTCTAAAGCATTTTTTAGACGCTTTACCAGTCAGAAGTGACACTGAGCTATAGAAGGGGTATTAACTCAAACGAAAGTTCGGTGAAACAGCTTGTGTTTAAGAAACATCTTTAAGAGAGAGTATTGGAGGAGAGGTTTATGGAGGAAATTACAGAGTTTGGTATCAATACACCTAAGGCTTAGCCACCAATAAAGGGGAGAAGTAAATTAGGCACTCACAGACAGCAGAACTGGATGAACACAGATCTTAGAGAATTGTAATGCAGTTCAGAGTGCATCAGGAATTAACTGAGTGTTGAGTGAGATGGATACTACACTTAGAACTTAGTATCCTTCACCCTTAGTGCATGAAGATTTTTAAAAAATGCTTTGTGCTCTTCGGAAACACTGGGAGGTTCTGTCACAGTGCCTCAACACATTATTTCACGACACTAAAAACAAATGGGTCCAGACATCACCAAATGCTGTAAATTATGGTTTAGAGTGTTAACTGAATAAGAGTGAGTGTGCGTGTGTGCGTGCGCATGCGCGCGCGTGTGTGTTTCAGTAGTGAAGTGGAAGAAAAACAGTAACAGCTCAATGGCATTGATAATATTTATGTAATGTAATTATACTGCTAACATCTCTTAATTCACTCACCACACACTGACCAGATCTTGCTGAAAAAGTAACCGTTTTAACAACTTTCATAGTTTCCAAAGTTCAGAAAGGCTTGGACTAATGCTCCAGTGACATTCGGTGACAAACCCCACCATGGCAACTCGGGGAATTTAATTTACTTAATCTGGAATAAAATTCTACCAATAAGCATAAAACTATCAAATTGGTGTAAAAACGGAACTAATTCACTCATACCCTTTTGCAGGAAGAAATCTGCTGTCCTTCCTAGATCTGACATGCACACGATTCCAGAAGAACCTCTGAAACGGCCTATCATGTTATTCAGTTATATCATAACACAACACACAAAAAAAAAAAGCATAATGGATATACCTTCACCATATGCACTGCTGCAGTTTAAGAGCAATTAGGGTAGGACAGTAAATGCTGTCCATGACACTGCCATTAGCATTCCGGGAATAAGCCAATAGGTTCAGAAATATGCTATGAACTGCAAATCTCGGAAACAAGCCAGACTATTTATGTCGCTTCACTACCTGCTTCACACAAACAGCACTGTGCCATGGCTGCCTCATTATTGATAAGAACGTGCTGCATTTGCACATTAAATAAGCATTAAAGGAAAAGAAAAAGCATAAAATGTGGTGAAGATTAGTGAGAAGCCGGGGAATTGGGAAGGTTTTAAAAACCAGCAGACGCTAACTAAAAAGCAATAAGAGGGAGAAGATGAAATATGAGAATAAGCCAGCTGGTAAGAAAAGAAGATTGCAAGTGCATTTTTTTGAAGATATCTAAAAGGGAAGACGGAGGCAAGAGTGAACATTGGACTGCTGGAAAATGAGGCTGGATAAGCAGTAATGGGGAACAAAGAAATGGCAGAGGAACTAAATATATATTTTGTATCAGTTTCCACAGTGGAAAACACCAGGAGCATACCAGAACTTCAAGAGAGTCAGAGGCAGAGGTGAGTGTAATGCCATCACTAAAGAAAAGGGGCTGGGGAAGCTGAAAAATCTGAAATCACCCAAACCACTACACCCCAGAAGTCTGAAGGAGATGGCTGAGGAGATTGTGGAGGTATTGATGGTGATCTTTCAGGAATGACTGGAGTCAGGGAAGGTCCTAGAGAACTGGAAGACGGCTAATGTAACACCCATGTTTAAGAAAGGAGGGAGGGATAAGACAGGAACCAAAGGCTGGTAAAAGTCTGACCTTCGTCATTGGTAAGATTTTATTAAGGATGAGACTGCAGGGTACTTGGAAGTGCATGGTAAAATAGAGTGCAGTCAGCACACCTTAGTCAAGGGGAGGTCAGGCCTGACCAATCTGTTAGAATTCTTTGAAGAAGTGAGAACAAAATGATACAAAGGAGGGCCAGCGGACATGATCAATTAAGATTTCCAAAAGACCTTTTGCAAGGTGCCACACAGGAAGTTGCTAAATAAGACAAGAGCCTATGGTGTTAGGGACAAGACACTGGCACGGTTTGAGGACTGGCTGACTGGTAGAAGGCAGAGAATAGGGATAAAAGGATGGCAGCCAGTGACTATTGGAGTTCCACAGGCATTGGTTTTGGGACCACAATATTCATGCTATACATTAATTATTTGGATGAAGGAACTGAAGGCATTATTCCAAAGTTTGTAGATGATACAAGATAATTGGAGGTACAAGTAGTGCTGAGGAAGCAGGGAGATTGCAGACGGACTTGGACATGCTAGCTGAGTGAGCAAAAAAGTGACAGATGGAATACAATGTGTAAAGCGTGAGGTTATACAGATGGTCAGAAGAGTAGAGGCACAGATTATTTCCTAAATGGGGAAAGGCTTCGGAAATCTGAAGTGCAAAGGGACTTGGGATTCCAAGGTCAAGATTCTCTTAAAAGGTTCAGTTGGTGGTTAGGAAGGCAAATGCAATGTTGGCATTCATTTCAAGAGGGCTAAAAAAAGCAAGGTGATGTACTGCTGAGGTTGTATAAGCCTCTGGTTAGACTGCATTTGGAATATTGAGCGCAGTTTTAGGCCCCATACTGAAGGGAGAATGTGCTGGCAGTGGAGGGGGTTCCAGAAGAGGCTCACAAGAATGACACCGGGGATGAAGGACTTGTCACATGAGGAGCACTGAGGACTCTGGGTCTGTACTCAGAGTTTAGAAAGATGAGGGGGTATCTGATTGAAACTTTCAGGATACAGAAAGACCTGGATAGAGTGGAAATGGAGATTACGTGTCCACCAGTAGGAGAGAAGAGGGCATGGGGGCACAGCCTCAGGATGTTGGGACAACCCTTTCGAACTGAGATAAGGATGAATGTCTTCAGCCGGAGGGTGGTGACTCTGTGAAACTCATGGCCTCCACTACCCTCTGCAGTCAAATCACTGAATGTATTTAAGACAGAAATAGATAAGTTCTTGATTATCAAGGGTTATGGGGAGAAGGTAGGAGAATGGAGTTGAGAAACATATCAGCTATGATTGAATGGCAGAACAGACTCGATAGGCTGAATGGCCTCATTCTGCTCTTATATCTTATGGTCCCTGGTCTCATTCAACTCAGCACAAGAAGTTAGGTCTGAGATTTAACACAGACAGTATTGTTTTAACAGTTAATTGTTAATCTAATTGTTAAACAGAGATCAATTTTAAATTGTTCAAACTTATTCCTTCAGGTAGCAATTGTTGTTAGAAATATCAATTTTTAAAAAGTTTCTCTCTTTTAACTCAAATTTTCATTCTCTCTCTATATCATGCTCCTCCTGTTGTTGGGTTCACTCTGATTTAGCCTATTTTGTTTTCCATCACTCCTGTTGCTTTTCCAAGCCTCCAAACAATTGACTAAGGATGACAGACTGTTGCTCCCATCATTTACCAATTTCCCAGGGGCATGTTGCCCGAGGGAGGCTTACACTTACAATAAGTTAGAAAACAGGAAATCTTCAGGCTTATGGCTTCTGGAAAAACTATAATGTAGCATGCCAAGAGATGCTATACTTCAACTCCTTAGGTATATGAGCTAAATTTGCAAATTATACCCAGAAAGGTAGGAGGGTACATCGTCAGGTGGAGGTATGGAGACTAGAAAGGGATATAGACAAGTCAAGTAAGTACGCAGAAATATGGCTAATGTGGGAAAATGTTCACTTTGGCAAGATGAATAGAGAAGCAGCATACTTTTTTTTAAATAGAGGGAGACCGTAAAACTCAATGGATAGAGGATCTGTAAAGTGTGTCCCAGTACAAGAATGACAATAAGTTAGTGCGTAGGTACAGCAAATGAATAGGACGGCAAATGATATATGATGTTTATTGCAAGGGGAATAGAATAGAAAAGTTGTGAAGCTTCACTGCAGCTGTACAGAAACCTGGTGAGACCATATCTGGAGTACTGTATAAAGATTGGTCTTGTTATTTGAAAATATATAAATGTGTGCAAACCACACACCATGCACCTGGGAAATTGGTAAACAGCAGGAGCAACAGTCTATCCAACTTAACCAATTATATATAAGGTAGCAACAAACTACTGCAGATGCTGAAATCTGCAATGAAAACAAATAATGCTGGAGATCACAGCGGGTCAGGCAGCATAAATGGAGAGACAGGAAGCTAACATTTTGATGACTCTTCATCATATAAGGTTTGAGAAAGAAACAGGAGTGATGGAGAAGGAAATTAGACCGAACTAGGGTGAAACCAGCTACAGAAGGAGTGATAAAGCTAGAGAACGAAAATTGGGATTAAAAGAGAGAAACATTTAAAGACTGATGATTGACCACTAATAACTATTAGATATCTTCACACTATACAAAACTAATTCCATGCATGT
Source organism: Ginglymostoma cirratum (assembly GCA_024137785.1). Taxonomy (NCBI): domain Eukaryota; kingdom Metazoa; phylum Chordata; class Chondrichthyes; order Orectolobiformes; family Ginglymostomatidae; genus Ginglymostoma; species Ginglymostoma cirratum. Next base: position 9,464,101 of record JAHRHZ010000144.1, on the reverse strand, counting down.
TTTTCAATAAAACAACACATCATTGAATCTGATTCAATCTAGTGGAACATGCTGAATTGAAACATACTGCTTGCAGTTAACAGTCTAATTGCTACCTGTTCTTATCATCTCAGTTCACTCACATTCCTAACAGTGTCAGACAGTCTTAATAGCCTATAGGTCCATTTGGTATAATTAACTACCGAATTTAATCTAAGAGTTCAATAAATGCTATTTTTATTGAGACGTCAAGGTTAAAACACAATGTGGTAGCTGGTCCTGCCAGTGTTTAGCAAAGCCCATCAACCGCTCATTACAGTATGCTTAGAAAGCTTGAAATTAGCTAGGGTCACTCATCTAGACATTTTGTTGTCTTAAGAAACACGTAGTAACATGATCTTGTGGTAACATCCCTATCTCTGGGCCAGGAGGTCCATGTTTAAGTCCCACCTGTTCCCAGAGGTGTGTCATAGCATATCCGAGCAAGTTGAATAAAAACGTCTAAAATGTGCAGATACTGTAGTACATACATCAGTCTACGACATCAGTCAAATGCTAAAAACCTCCTTCCCCTTGTATCAGCATAAGTATTCTCCACCAGGGGTGGCTCCAGGGTTATCTAATGACCCCTGTAAAATTAATTAGCTTTCTGGATTTAAACGCAGAGAAGGTTTTTCCATTTGTGGGCCAGCGCAGAACAACAAGCCATATTTGTAAGACAGTCATTAATAAACCCAATGGAGAATTTGGGAGAAACCTCCTTACTCACAAAGTATGAAGGCTAAAGGAGTTTAAGGATTCTGTGATAAGATTATGTTTATTTTTCTATATTCTTTCACAATCAATGTTTGCCGAGTTGCTTGCTATGTCAGTGGTCAATGAATCACTGTGGATCTGGAGTCACAGGCCAGACTGGATAAGAATAGCAAATTTCCTGAAGGACATTAGTAAGCCAGATGGTTTTTCCCAACAATTGATTAATCAATTCCACCAGCTGCTGTTTGGTTTTGAACCCAATTCCCCAGAACATTAGCCAGGGCCTCCGGATTACTAATCCAGTTTCATTACTGCAACATCACCATCTCCACGTCGGGTGGGAACAGGCTTGTGTGGAGCATAAACAATGACATAGATTAGTTGTGCTAAATGACCTGTTTGTGTGATTCAAGTATTAACTAAATCTGTGAACAGTTCTGGCATATTTCAGATATGCTACATCTGGACTCAGGGGACCATGGGTCCTCTAGTTTTGCTTGGTCTTTCAGTAGCTCACTGATGAATGCAAATTAACCTAGGTAGCAGCAATTATAATATGATTGACTGAATTTTGCATTCAATTTGAGGTAGTGAGGGTCCAAGATTAGTATTTTAAAATCTAAATAACAGCATGAAAGCAGAGCTAGCTAAAGGTGAACCAGCAAATTAGGTTAGGTCAACAGAGATGCAGTGGCAGACATTTAAAGGGCTATTTCATAACACACAATAAATACATTTCAAAGAGTAAAATTCCAAGGGGAGGACCCACCATTCAGAATAAAGATAGGTGGCAGGTCAAATAAGTGACAGGTCACAGAAGTGGAAAGAAATATAAACAACAGCAAAGAATTACTATGACATTAATAAGGAGGGAAAAATTGGAGAATGACAGAAAGCTAGCGAGAAATATAAAAGAAAAAAGGAAAAGACTTAATAAAGTGAATGGGTCCTATAGAAAGTGAGACTGAAATCAATCATGGAAAATAAGGAGATGGTAGATGAACTGAATAGATGTTTTGCATTGGTCTTCACCGTAGAGGTCCAATAACATCCCAGATATAGCTTCTTACTGAAGAGCAGAGCAGGGTCAAAGGGTCACCTGGCCTTGTTCCTAACTTGTATGTATGCTCATATAGGTATAAGTAGGAAGACAGTTCAACATTTAAGATTGTTCCAGGTAATTAATTTGTTAACTGTTGCTCACTGTTTAAGGTCAACTTGTGAGAGAAACCAAAACGCTGCCAGCAGCCACAGCAGTTCAGTATGAACCAGTGCTTTTTGGATAGAAATGTGACAAAAGTACAAAGTCTACGTTAGCAAATGAAATTTAAAAACAGGTTCTGTAAATATCACTCTTGCATGGGGGCACCACAGTAAATTAAACTGAACACACTCTCAATGAAAAATGCACCAAATAGGGTAAAGTCTGTTTTTCACACCAGTGCAGTTCTGATCATGGACAAAGAATAAGCATGATTTTGCAAGAATGTGTGAACACGTTGCCAATTGTTAACTAAAATTGTACTCATGGGAGGTAATAAATAAGTAACAATGGTCAATAAAATGTCCAGCAATTAGAAGTATAAGATTCAATCCACTGCAAGACTGATAAACCACCATAAGGGGTTAACAACTAATACTATCTAGCTTCTTGATGAAGTCAAACATCAGGAAGGAAACAGTTTAAAGGGACAATAACGGATGGTTTTGTAGATATTTTCTAATTAATTTGTTCTGAGATATTATGACACACTTCTGGAACAGATGGGATTTGAACTTGGGCCTCTTGGCTCAGAGACAGGGATACTACCACTGCAGCAGAAGAGGCATGCTGGACAATTTTATATGCTGTAACCATCGTTACAGGTGCCATGCTAAGGTGGGCTGATCAAAATCCTTGTGACAACTGCAATAAAATCACAATGATCCCTCAAACTTCCCAAACACATTATATTTGCATGTGGGAGTGGTGTATACAGGGTGAGATGCTTAACAGGAAAGTTTAAAAGTGAGGAAGGATTGTGACACAGTCTTAGTATCCCTGTGGGCCACAAGGCCTCAGTTCAAATCCATCTGCCCTGGAGATATGTCACAGAATGCCCAAACAGTTTGATAAAAAATAACTAAATAGATGAGGGCTCTTTTATCCAAAAAAGGACTCTAACATTATGAAAAGGCAGAATGAGGGAAAATGTTTTCACTTGCAGGCAAGTCTACAACTAGACAGCACTAAATCAAGATAGCCATCAATAAATACGCCAGGGAATTCGGGAGAAATATCTGTACCCAGAGAATGGTTCGAAAGACAAGGGGTGATTAAGATAAATGATATTGATGCATTCAGGGGCCATTAGAAAAACATATGACAGAGGAAGGGTTACAAGGATATGACCTTGCATGGAGCTTATAGCACATGATCAGGCCATTTGAACCAGTGCAATTGTGCTGTCTTTCTTTAAATTCTATTTTTTAAATCAATTTTGGCCACCATGTGGTGCTGTCAGCCACTCTTGGTATCAGACACTGAAGTCCACTACCCAAAGTACTTTGTACAACCTCACCACCCTTAAAGCATCCTCAAAGTATAATTCAATATGGAGAAGTACTGATTTATTTTAAGCCAAGATAGAGGTGTGGAAGGCTTCACAAGGTCATGAGTGATGTTGAGAATTCTCTCCCAAACGTATACCACTGTGTCACCACCTCATCCAGAATGGTGATGGTGATATCTGGGGCCTTGATTCTGAGTGTATGACTATGTCAGGCCCTTGTGAGACAGCTCTTCCAATTTTGGCACAAGCCTCAAAGTAGTGGCCTAGGCCCAACCAACTGTATGTTTGTAAATTGGACATGGTCGAGTTTGCCTTTCTAATCGCCTACATGTCAGGTGGTCCATCTGTTTTCATTTCTTTAAGACAATTTAATGGTTTTGATACAACTTGGTGGCTCAAAAGGCCAATTCAGAGAGCAGTTAAAAGTTAACCACTTTGCTGAGAGTCTGGAGTCACACATAGGCCAGACCAGGCAAAGATGGCAGAATTCCTTCATTAGTGAATTGAATGGCTTTTAATGAGAATGGTTTCAGGGTTACCATCTGACTTTTATTTCCGGATTTCCCATCTGCTGTAATTGGGTTTGAACGTGGACATTACCTGAACAATGGTCACCAGAATATTACCTCTGGATTGCTAGCCTACCAACAATACCACTCGAGATTGTGGTTCACACAAGGCCCCTTCGATGCTGCTATTAAAAGATAAATTGCTCGCTGTTGACTTTGGAGGAGTTTCTCAGTGTCGTTTTCTAGTGGAATAAATAGGTCAATAGCCTACAGGTTGAGAACACCAGCAACAAGCTTGGCCTTCTGAAGTAATTGGCAAGATTTTAACTCAAAACTCTTTCCCTTAGACGGAGCTGAAATTGTGCCCCACCAGTTAAACACTCGTATCAGTAGAAATCCTGGTGCAGGTCTACACAACATAATCTAGATTTCCCTGGCACACATGCAACAGAAAGGTACACGTTTGGCATTCAAAAGTAAAACCTTCAACAGTAATTCTAATAGAATCTCACATAGAGAATGATCTGCAGCAAGATTTCAATACACAAGTGGTTAGATACCAAAAACTTTCAGCCTGGCTGAACGTATGGCAATAACAACTTTTTTGGAATTGAGACCACGAAACAGGTTAACACAAGATTGGGGGACTAGGCTCAGATTCCAATTTGGTATATTACAGACCCTTCCTGCCGTGAATCTCCCTATAGAAATACACTTCCCCTATAAGGAGTGCAACAAAGAGTTTCCCAAACTGATTTCTTGGATTCTGGGATTTGCCTGTGAAGAGGCAATGAGGAGATTATATGTTCTGCAGTTAAGACGAAAAACAGGTGATCCTATTGAAAGATTCAAAATTCTTACAGAGAATAACAGGGTAAATACAGGAAAGAAGTTTACCAGCTGGAAAGTCTAGAATCCAGAACACAGTCTCAAAATAAAAAGTTGGCCCTACAAAGTGACATAAGGGAGAATTTCTTCACTCAGAGTGAATTCTCTAATCAGTGATCTCTGGAGGCTGAGTCTTGGAGTATACTCAAGACAAAGGCTGATAAATTCCTAGATCTCAAGTTTAGGAGCAGCATGGTAGCTCAGTGGTTAGCACTGCTGTCTCCCAGCACCAGATTCTAGCATTGTGTGACTGTCTGTGTGGAGTTCGCACGTTGTCCCCCTGTCTGTGTGCATTTCTGCCAGGTGCTCTGGTTTCCTCCACAGTCCAAAGATCTGCATGGGAGCTAGACTGGCCTATGCTAAATTGTGCCTTAGTGTCCAGGAATGTGCAAGCTAGGTAGATTAGCCATGGTCAATGCAGGGTTACAGGATTGGGTGGCTGGGTGGGTGGGGGGGAGGGGGGGTGGTGGTGGTCGTCAGGTGGGATGCCCTTCGGAGGGTTAATGCAGATTTGATTGTTCAAATGGCCCCTTTCCACACGACAGGGATTCTACGATTCTAGATATTGAAGCTATCAAGGGATTTGGAGATAATGTGGGAAAATGGCATGGACGTAAAGGTTGAATAGTGCTGCAGGCTCGATGCGCCAAGTCGCCTACTCCTGTTCTACTTTTCTGTGCTTCTACGATTCTGATCCTGACGAACCGCATATTATGAACTGGATTAACTGACTGTGAAGAAAATGTTTCACAAATAATCAGCTACTTCTGTTCATCGTGAAGCAGTACTCTGACGGGATCTTTTCTCTGCATTACACCCTTGATAATAATTCAATGCAGCATCAACTATAAATGAGTCAGTATTTAAAATAGCCATTCTCTGTGCAACTTGATTTTATGGGTTGATAGGAAGACAGAGATATTTTCAATAGTTTCAGCACCTTTACTTTCCATTTCATTTTGTGGTGAAGAAACCTTGGAAAGAACCTTGAAAACTGAAATTTTAGTTTTAAAAATATAATGAATAGACTAGAGAAACACAGCTTGTTGTCATTATGTGGGAGAAGTTAAGGTGAGGTTTGATAGAGGTATTTAAAATCACAAAGTCTTAAATGGAGTAAACAAATGCAAATTATTTCAAATGCTTAAATGGAATGAGGCATCCAGCACAGGACAGAGATTTAAGGTGTTTGGCAAAAGAATCTTCAAGTCAACAGGAGGAAAAACTACATGTAATGAGTGGTTAGAATTTAGAATGCACTGTGTTGAAAAGTTGGGTAGAGTACTTGTGAATTGAGAGGCAGGAAGTTAGAATGTGGTGTTTGTAAATTGCTAGGGGAAAACATTTCGTGGTCCCTTTAAAAGATCATGTGCTTTTCTTGTGCTTAGCGATTTAAAATGGACGTCCATGAGCAGCAGCTTGAAAGTTTGCAAGTACACAGACAGCACCCGAATTGAAAAATCTGTATCAAAAGGACGCACAGTTAGCAGGCCAAGAAGCAGTTTTTACCAGTTTTCAAAACAATTTTTGAATTTAGCCAATCAATTTGAACGAGGCACTTAAGATACCAAAGAACCTACTAAATTTAAATTTGTATCAGAGATAAAAGGTACTGCAGATGCTGGAGAATCCGAGACAACAAGGTGTGGAGCTGGATGAACA
>JAHRHZ010000144.1:9403150-9457355 GCA_024137785.1 Ginglymostoma cirratum | reverse complement strand
ATCTAGGCCCGAAATGTCAAGCCTTCCTGCTCCTATGATGCTGCTTGGCCTGCTGTGTTCATCCAGCTCCATGCCTTGTTGTCTAAATTTAAATTTGATGGTTTTGACAACGTAGGACCAAACCTATTGTAAGAAACTGATATGTCGTCAAGGGTTTAAATGGGGGTCAGTTGGACGAAACCTCAGAGCTAACTGCTCACCACCAGAGCTAGAAGCCCTCAGCTCTCAAGAGAGAATCACTGCCTCTCTCAGCCTCCTCTATGTCTTACAGAAAGCACCATCTAAATAATAAAGGTACCCATGGCACAACTAGTTAATATTCCTGACAGAAGAATCGATGGAGAAGGCTCAGAACATTCCGGAAGACACGTCACCTGGCTGTAATTTTGAAAGACTAAATTCAATTATTATTTTATGTATGTGGGACTTGTATATATTTGAATAGCATACTATTAGAATCTTGCTTTATTCAAAAACAAGTTGTAACAAGAAGGGATAATAGGAACTGCAGATGCTGGAGAATCGAAAATAACAAGGTGTGGAGCTGGATGAACACAGCAGGCCAAGCAGCATCAGAGGAGCAGGAAAGCTTGACGTTTCGGGCCTAGACCCTTCATCAGAATTTCTGAAGAGGGTTCTGAAATAAATAGGGAGAGAGGGGGAGGCGGATAGAAGATGGATAGAGGAGAGGATAGGTGGAGAGGAGACAGACAGGTCAAAGAGGCGGGGATGGAGCCAGTAAAGGTGAGTGTAGGTGGGGAGGTAGGGAGGAGATAGGTCAGTCCAGGGAGGACGGACAGGTCAAGGGGGCGGGATGAGGTTAGTAGATAGGAGATGGGGGTGCGGCTTGAGGTGGGAGGAGGGGATAGGTGAGAGGAAGAACAGGTTAGGGAGGCAGGGACGAGCTGGGCTGGTTTTGGGATGCGGTTGGGGGAAGGGAGATTTTGAAGCTTGTGAAATCCACATTGATACCTTGTCTGCTTTCCAGAGGGACCACTCTCTCCGTGACTCCCTTGTCCGCTCCACACTCCCCTCCAGCCCCACCATACCCGGCACTTTTCCCTGCAACTGCAGGAAGTGCTACACCTGCCCCCACACCTCCTCCCTCACCCCAATCCCAGGCCCCAAGAAGACGTTCACCTGCACATCTGCCAATGTGGTATACTGCATCTGCTGTACCCATTGTGGCCTCCTCTGCATGGGAAAAAACCAAGTGGAGGCTTGGGGACCGCTTTGCAGAACACCTGCGCTCGGTTCGCAACAAACAATTGCGCCTCCCAGTCGCAAACCATTTCAACTCCCCCTCCCATTCCTCAGACGACATGTCCATCCTGGGCCTCCTGCAGTGCCACAGTGATGCCACCCGATGGCTGCAGGAACAGCAAATCATATTCAGCCTGGGAACCCTGCAGCCCAATGGTATCAATGTGGATTTCACAAGCTTCAAAATCTCCCCTCCCCCAACCGCATCCCAAAACCAGCCCAGCTCATCCCCACCTCCCTAACCTGTTCTTCCTCTCACCTATCCCCTCCTCCCACCTCAAGCCGCACCCCCATCTCCTATCTCTTAACCTCATCCCGCCCCCTTGACCTGTCCGTCCTCCCTGGACTGACCTATCTCCTCCCCGCCTCTTTGACTTGTCTGTGTCCTCTCCACCTATCCTCTCCTCTCCTCTATCTATCTTCTATCTGCCTCGCCATCTCTCCCTATTCATTTCAGAAATCCCTCTCCTCCCCCACTTCTGAAGAAGGGTCTAGGCCTGAAACGTCAAGCTTTCCTGCTCGGCCTGCTGTGTTCATCCAGCTCCACAGTAGTTAGAAGGAGCTCATTTGGTTTGTGAGTAGTATAGTTAATATGTCCACTGTTAGAGTCAGATAAAAAAAAATTGTTAAATAAAAGCCAAAGGAACTGCGGATGCCGTAAATCAGGAACAAAAACAAGGTTGCTGGAAAAGCTCAGCAGGTCTGGCATCATCTGTGAAGGGAAAAAACAGAGTTAACGTTTCAGGTCTAGTGACCCTTCCTCAGAATTCAGTAAATGAACTGTTGCTTGTTGATTGTAAAGTGAGCATTAGGGATTTATTTTATTTAACCACTAGAAGTTGCTGAAAGGCAGGTTACACCACTTTTCACATTCCTTTTACAGATTATAGGGCGGAGCGCTCCTGTGTGGGTGTTACGGTGTGAGTTTTCAGACGGGGTCAACCTCCGCTTTTTAACAACTGTCTGACTGCCTGCTAGATACAGATTCAATGATATTTTTCCAGTTCCCTTTTGAAGACTATGTAGAGAACAGAAAACCTGTAGGGATACATGAAAGAGCTGGGGAGTGGGGCCGTTCTTTGGAACTTCTAATGAGCCCAATAGCCTCCTCTCTATGCAGTACTATTTAGCTGATGATATATAATGGTTTAAACTAAATGTTGCTGACCATATTTGACACGCAAACAAGATGGCACAGCACTGCACTGCTTTATAGAAGCATCAGAGATAACAACTTGCAAGAAATATTACTGCTCAACAAGCTGCAATAATTAACTATAACAGTCACATCAGGTAGCATTTCTGGGTCACTTCACTTGAGCTGATGCCATGCATGCTTTCAAACGTGGTAACATGCATTAAAAAGCTTATTGAATAGAGAATAACCACACCATTTTCTCGGCCAAGCACAAACGACCACTCTGACAACATGAGGACAATTAATTTTTTTGCAATCATTTACAGACCAGAACAGATATAAAATGGGTAGTTTTGCAGGCTAACCCTGAAGGTCTCATTATACTCATGATCAATTTTTAAATTGCACCGTAAGATCATGTCAAACTGTGTCATCTTTCAGATCAGAATACTGCCTGTCAAGGTTTGCAGGACATACAACACAGAAACAGGCCATTAGGCCCAACTAAGTTCATGTCACTTCTGCTTCACTTGAGCCTCAAGCCCATTTTTTTTCTGATTTAAAGCTTTCAGTCTAACCCTCTATCCCCTTCTTCCTCCTTTGTTATTTCAGCTTCCTCTTAAACACATCTATACTATTCACTTCGGGCATCGAGGTCCACAGTTGAGTACAGACTTATCTTCCAAATTCCTTTTTGGATTTCAATGACTATAATAAATTGAAGACCTCTAGTTGTGCCCTTCCTCACAAAGGAGCACGATCTCTCTGTATCCACTCTATCAAAAAATTTCATAATTTTCAAGACTTCTATTGGTCCCCCCACAAACTACATCTTCCAGAAAAGAGAAAGAGATCCATCCTGTCAATCCTTTCTTGATATATATATCCACTTGTTTCTGATATCAGCTTGGCAAATGATCCAGATGTGGCTACTGCTTAGAGAGAAAAGAAACATTTTCTTTCAGACAACACACTAGAATGTGAACCTTCCAAACTTGTGCTTCTCCATGACCTGGTTGGTAAATGTGCTATGTAGAATTATGCCAAACTAACCTGGAGATTCCAGGGTTGATCCACTGTCTACACAGAGTTAGATAACCTTAGCTGAGGCATCCTTACAGGATACCACAATTCAGATCAACATCAGAGCTAGGAAGGAAGAATGGTCACCCAGGGGTTTTGCTTTGGGTTATTATTAAATGGAAAAGAAACATAGAAAGATTCCTGGTACAAACGTGAGATCGCTAAATCACCTCCTTCAGTGCCATATATGTTTCAATGACTGAACTGTGAAATGTGAGTGGACACAGGATGAAGTCCATGACCCCATGAGGGGAAAGAGGATCCCACCTGAAAAAAGGCAGTTTTGGTGACGTCATAGAATCATAGAGCTGTAGAGCATGGAAACAGACCCTTCGGTCCAACTCATCCCATTTGCCAGCATTTGGCCCATATCCCTCTAAACCCTTCCTTTTCATCCAGATGCCATTTAAATGTTATAATTGTACCAGCCTCCACCACTTACTCTGGCAGCTTATTCCACATACGCACCACCCTCTGCATGAAAAAGTTGCTCCTGAGGTCCCATTTAAATCTTTTCCCCTTCACTCTAAACTTGTGCCCTCTAGTTTTGCATTCCCCAGCTCCAGGGCAAAGATCTTGCCTATTTACCCTATCCATGCCCCTCATGATTTTATAAACTTTTATAAAGGTCACCCATCAGCCTCCGATGTTCCAGGGAAAATAGCCCTAGTCTATTCAGCCTCTCTCTATAGTTCAAATCCTCCAACAGTCGCAATATCCTCGTAAATCTTTTCTGAACCCTTTCAAATTTCACAACATCCTTCCTATAGCAGGGAGACCAAAATTGTATGCAGTGCTCCAAAAGCGGCCAAACAAATGTCCTGTGCAGCTGCAACATGACCTACCAACCCCTATACTCAATGCACTGATCAATGATGGCAAACATATCAAATGCCTTCTTCATTACCCTGTCGACTTGAGATACCACTTTCAAGGAACTATGAACCCGCACTCCAAGGTCTCTTTGGTCAGCAACACTCCCCAGGTCTTTACCATTAAATGTATAAGTCCTGCCCTGATTTGCCTTTCCAAAATGTAGTACCTCGCATTTATCGAAATTAAACTCCATCTATCACTTCTCAGCCCATTGACCCATCAGATCAATATCCTGGTGCACTCTGAGGCAACCTTTGCTGTCCCCTATGTCTCCAATTTTGGTGTTATCTGCAAACTTACTACATTCACATCCAAATTATTTATATAAATGACAAAAAGCAGTGGACCCAGCACCGATCCTTGTGGCATACCACTCATCACAGGCCTCCAATCTGAAAAGAAACCTTCCACCACCACCCTCTGTCTCCTATCTTTGAGCCAGTTCTGTATCCAAACAGCTAGTTCTCCCTGTATTTCATGTCATCTAATCCTGCTAACCGGTCTACCATGCAGAACCCCATCAAACACCTTACTGAAGACCGTGTAGACCATATCCACCGCTCTGCCCTCATCAATCCTCTTCGTTACTTCTTCATAAAACACTCTCAAGTTATTGAGACACGATTTCCCACGCACAAAGCCATGTTGACTGCTCCTAATCAGTCCTTGCCTTTCCAAATACATGTAAATCGTGTCCTTCAGGATTGTCTCCAACAACTTGCCCATGAACGACGTCAGGCTCACCGGTCTATAGTTCCCTGGCTTTTCTTTACCACCTTTCCCAAATAGTGGCACCAGGTCAGCCAACCTCCAGTATTCCAGCACCTCACCTGTGGCTATTAATGATACAAATATCTCAGCAAGGAACCCAGCAATCCCTAACTTCCCACAGAGTCCTAGGGTACAGCTAGATCACATCTTGGGGATTTATCCACCAGCACCACCTCTTCTGTAATACGGTCTTCTCAGCAACAGGAAGATTTTGAAATTTTTTTCCCAGTAGGGAAGCAACTATCCTTCAGAAAAAGTAAGCTTCTGCACAAGGTGGAAATAGGAGCACGTACAGGCAGCTACATCTTCCAAAAATACAAATGCGATGTTTCCATAATAGGTTGCTGTCTTACACAACAGGACACGTTTAACATAAAGAATGTGGGGGAGAATAAATTGAGAGTGTAGCTTTGTTATAGAAATGTCAGAATAAATTAATTGAAAAGAGTTTTTAAATTCCACGTGTTCCCTTCTTGTTTTTTACACATACCTTTTGTGTTTCCCCAAATACCTAGATCCTCAGTTGGCATGCATCAAAAAAGAGACCCATTCTCAATCCTATCAATACAGTCATGTGAAGAGGTCACTGGGAGTGGTGCGAGTTGATTGCTTCCACTCCCAATTTTCCTTTGAGGGAAATAAAAAGAACATAACACAGGTACAACACTAGGCCAGTCAGCCCACTGCCCTTGCTCTACTATTTAATACAAAAATGAACCATCTTATCTAAATGTCATACTCCTGCTCTCTTATGCCCCATGCTGCTATTAGGATCTAGAAATCTATCGCTTTCTTCTTTTAAACATATTCAGTGACTTGGTCTCCACAGCCTTATATGGTAGAGAATTCCACAGGTTAATCAATTTTTGAGCGAATAAATTATTCCTCATCTCATTCCAAACTGGAGTACCCACATCCTGAGATTATAAGCCCCTTGTTGCAGATCCCCTGCATACGGGAGGAACAGCATCCTTAAATCCAGTACGTCTAGCCCTGTCAGAATTTTATGCATTTCACTAAGATTCCCCTCTTATTCTTCTAAACTCCAGGTAACGTGACATATTTGATCAAATATCTCTTCTTTTGACCCTCCTGTCATTCCAGGAATTGGTGCAATGAACTTTCGCTATACTCTCTAAATGGTAGGTATATCCTATGTTATGCAAGACCACCAAAACTACACACAATACTCCAAGATAACAAGGCTTGGGGCTGGATGAACACAGCAGGCCAAGCAGCATCACAGGAGCAGGAACAATACTCCAAGTTTGGTTTCAGGGGAGTAAGACATGCTCCCATACTCATATCCCCTCACAGTGAAGACTTACACGCCATGTGCTTTCCTAGTTGCTTGCTGCACCTGCATATTTACTCTTAGTGCCTGAATCACAAGGATACCCTGGTCCTTTCATCCATTAATATTTCCAATTTATTGTTATTTGAATAATATGCTATTCTGTTTATTTTCTGCCTCACATATGTGCATGCCATCTTTAAAGTAACAAAACATCTATGGTGCATCACAGAGGCATTATAAAACAAATGTTGACACTAAGATACATTAGAAGGTATTAGGGCAGATGGCTAAAGGTTTGCTTAACGAGCTAGACCTCTTTAATAAAGATAGACAGTGAGGTTGACAAGGCAGAGGGCCTTAGGGAGAGAATTCCAGAGCTTAGAGCCTAGGTAACGGATGTCACAGCCACAAAGTGAAGTGATTGAAACTGGAGATAATCAAGTGGTCAGAATTAGCAAATGATGGATATTTCAGGATGGTCATTGGGCTGGAGGAGACTACAAAGTTGAGATTATGGAAGGATTTGGAAACAAAGATAAGAATTTTAAACTTGAGGCATTGTTTAACCAGGAACTCAGCACAACATGAATGGACAAATGCAATTTGGTGCAAGTGAGGAGACAGACAGCAATGTTTTGGATGTGGGAGGCTTGTCAGGATTGCATTGAAATCGTTGTGTCTAGAGTTAATGAAGGTAAATATTACAGTATCAGCTGCAAAGAGTTGAGGCAGGCGTGGAGGTGCACGACATTATGGAGGTGGAAATAAGAGGTTGCAATTTCATCTCAGGGTAACATATGCTATTTGAAAGTGCAAACAGTGGGTTCAGCCTTACGTCCAATGCCATGGAGAGGGATAAAGTCAGTGGCAACAGAACAGAATCTGTGATGGGGACCGAAAACAATTGGGTTCGATCATTCTAATATTTAATAAAAGGAAACTTTGCTTGTCTAGCACTCGATGTCAGGCAGAAGAGTCACAAGAGATAGGGTGAGATGGGGTCTAGGCCCGAAACGTCAAGCTTTCCTGCTCCTATGATGCTGCTTGGCCTGCTGTGTTCATCCAGCCCAACGCCTTGTTATCTCTTATATAGGGTGAGATAGTATTGGGTTTCATCAGTAAACATGCAGGAACTAATACTTTGTCACTTTGAATGACAAAATGTAAGTGAGAAATAGGAAGAGGTTAAAGATGGATTCTTGGAGGATGCCGGAGGAAATTGTGGGGGAATGGTAAGAGAAGCTATCAATGGCGATTCTCTGGTATGATTGGATAGATAAGGGCTCAATCAGGGCTAAGGTTGAGAAGTAAGAGGAAGGATAGTTGCCTTTGTAACAGACAGATGGGATGTCATTTGCGCCTGTCATCAAAGCCATTTCAATACCCTGAAAGGGTGGGATACCCACCTGCCCATGATGTGACTTCGACATTGTGAGAAGGAACTCAACATGTTAAGAAAGATAAGCACAGAGATGGCACTCTTAAATCTGAAGTTAGTGGGGGGAGGAATGTGTTGGTGGAGGAAAAAACCTTGAATTAATAGGTTTCCCTGAAGTCAGCTTCCCTCAATGGAAAGTGAAGGCTAATCGTGACAAACTGCTAATTAGAATATTGGTTCTCCACTAAGTACACTCCAGGTGGCACTTGTCATAGTGTTACCATGGCAACTTCATTGTGGTTGCAGTGCAATTCCATTAGCCAAAAAAACACAGATAATCAAAGAACAGGAATTATTTTTCTCCAGCAACATGCAAAACAGAGGCAGATGTTTTCTACATTCAAAATAAATGAATAAATACAGGCAGTATTTGCCACGGAGATGATTATTCTGACAGAATACATGGGATTTACTACAAGGTGCCTGATAGACAAACAGATTGAGATGTGTCAACATTACAAGGATGGGCACATGGAACAATCAGAAGTGTACTGTACAGTATTGGAAGCTCTTCCTTCCTGAAGAGAGGATTGCTGCTGCCACGAATACAGAGAGTAAATTACCTGCATCCATGTCTGCAAAGAATGGAACAGCCAGTCATCAGTAACAATATGACTGAAGGCACGCATTTACTGCTCCTAAATTGCCTAGTGTATGCCAGTGAGCCAAACATAACTGCAGAGACAGTGCTTCTTTTTAACTTAATCCCTCTGGATCATTTGTGCATGACCTATTTTGTACAAGCATGCATTTCTAAATGTCTTAACCCAAATTTATCAATTAGAAGCTTGAGATTGCTTCCCGTTCAGTCATTTGGTTGGCAAACTGCAGTTTTCTTATTTTAATAAATATTGACTGTTTTTCTTGAAACAGGGCATCTAACATTGATGTATCAAAGTGTGATATGAGCATGGTTTGAAAACAGTTCAAACTTAGGAGTGGTTTGAGAGTTCCAAACGCAAGAAATAAAATCAGTAAAGTGGATTTCAATAATACAAATACAATTATATTTACAATGTGTTATCTGGGAATTAAGGCCAAAGCAGATAATTCTTGACTGTGTATCAATAGATTTTGGGCTCTACAAGCTGCTGCTGCTGCTGGTGAAAAGAATGCAAATTAAAGAGAGGTGCCAAACTCCAGTCCTGAGCTATGTCAAGCCAGTGGAGTACAGGCTGCTGCAACAGCTTTCAATGTCTTAGAACAGGCAGTAATTGGCTAGGATGCCACAGCATGCTCATTTGACCTGAAGCAAATTCTGTGGGGCAAGACAGTTAAGTGTTCCAAAAGCAATAAAACTCTGCTGAAGAGGAGCAGAGCAGAGAAGTACATTTGTGTGGAGGTACATTGGCATACATTGTTCAGAATCATTCCTGAACGCTGACAATTATGAAATTACATCAGCGCAAGTGATCAACACCATGGGGGCGAATGAAATAAAGCTAGAAAAAAAAATGCAAAATGGAATCACCTGCCTCCCCCACAACTCCAATAGGTAATCACAGACCAGCAGAATGCAGCCAAGTTTTTGTGAATACCACGATATTTGGAAGTAGAGAAGCATAGTTTCACAGACAAATTAAAATACACCTCTCCACACAAATGTATTTTATATCCTGCATTAAATTTAAGGTACTTATTGGTTGAAGTAATAAGCCCAATTCAATTCAAAATCTCACAATTGTATCCTGCCTGTTCATTATCGTGGACTATTTAAATTATTAGTACATTGAGATAGAATTAGCATGCTGGTTTGTAAATTTCAGATTGTTCTTGTTTGAGCAACACAATGCTTAACTGCTACACTGGGTAGATTTTGATGATCAGTGTTAACAGAATGACTGTCTGGGAAGCAAAATGACCCTAGAGATAATCTAATAGCTTTCGTTATTTTGGAAAACAGCAAGTTTAACCTTTAATAGTTAATAAACTGTTCCAAGGTCATTTCAACAGAACAAAGCAACATATGCTTTTAGAAAAATGTATGTTGGTAAGAAAAAAAACCAAAGAAATTTCAGAACTGTGGCAGAAATTTAGCCCTTTTTGACAGCACACACTAACCAATAAAGAGAGGCAATTATGTAATTATAAAACAGTTTGCAAACAGACAGAGACACAGAATTGCAGATACATTCAAAGTACACCATGATTTAGGAGGATGAAATAGGAATCACCCGAGGATTATATTAAAATATAGCATCAAATTACTTTCATTCCAGAAATATGTACCATAAAGTATCCCATGCATTATTCTGGGTATAAACACCAGATATAAACCACAATGCAATTAAAAAGCTTTTAGTGTTGGGTGTGAGGCAAGGAAAGGGTGAGATCTAATGCAAAGACGAAGGCAAAAAGTAACCTCCATCAGTATATCCTACTGCATTAGTACTTTTTTCTTTTTAACCTTGAATTATGGGTCTGCATGGCTATGCCCATTTTTACAGGCTGTGCGCTCAGGAAGCATGGAGAATACCATGAGCAACATGCAGGTCATTCAGAAAAGACATTCTAAAGTAACCATAGGAAATTTCAAAATATACCACGAATGTGACAGGCACATCAGTCAAGGCAAGCCCTACAAGTGCCACTGAGCTTTGGGCAGTGGCATGCTGTTTCCAGACAATTAGTAAGCATGTTTATTTAAAATGAAGCTCAATATCCGATAAATGTTCCCTCTACTAATCAATAATTGAGTGAAGTGTTTCTCACCCAGTGGCTGTCATTATACAGCAACATAGGTGCTAGTTCACATCATCCTCACTCAATGGGTCATTCTTCATGTCAGGCTATTCCACAAAAATAACATTAAAGCTGAGGTTTTCACCACAAAGGCACTCTGGCAAGGTGGTGATATGGAAATGTGGCTAGGTTTCCCAGGACATCAAGATTCACTGCAGCACCAAGGGTCAACCATTCCAAAGGAGATCAGATAATTCAGCATGGGAAAGCTTTGAAAATTGGAACTATCACAGCACACACTGTGATGCAGCTATCCACTGAATAGTAATGAGTATGCTTACATGGACTATTATTCCAGCACAATCTGTACAATTTGAAGAATTTCAGTCAACTGAGCATGATCTGTACAAACGGAGCCTAAAAGCAGCAAGCTCCACAAAGGGTGCTGCTTTTGCTCATTAGGCAAAGACCTGGTGATCTTACCTATGTACTAAATCTGAGCAGTCCTATTTAACATTACCTGTATATTAGACTATCAATAATTAACCTGTATGGCTGCATTTAGACTGAACAGCAGAAAGGTCCAAAATGTATCTTCAGTTGATCTCTTAATCTAAACCAAAACATTCCAAAATCAAAATGCTCTTTGCTTACCCTCAGGTGATTCCTCCTGGACGTAAGTTCCTGTCAGATATCGATGGACCAAGGCAGACTTGCCACTGGCTAAATTACCAACAATTCCCTGAAAGACAAGATTCAGCATCAATTAGATGTCTTTTTACCTTGGGGACAGGTTGGAACGTTTTAGCCTCAGTATGCATCTCACCACTGCAGATATTATGCAAAACATAAAACCAGTTTCATGTGAAATGTCCAACTGAAATTCTCATATCCATTAGTTTCATGCCTTCACTTTGAAGGGAAGAAGTTACAACCTCTAGTAATCATTAAATAATTAAACATCTCCAGAACTTAGCATGGGAAAATTCAACAAACCACTTAAAATGGTTTTCATGGCTTCTAGTGCAGCAACAATTGGATGTCTCAATGTAATTCTATATTCAATTGATCCTGTACCCTCCCAATTGCAATGACAGTTTTTCAAACAACACAGCAGTTTCCACAAGGCTTTAAACAAAACTCCTAAAATTCAGCATACGAAAATAATGTAGGTCAATATGCAGAGAGGCTGCCAAGGGTTTACTGGTTAATTTCTAAATGCTCTCTCTGCCTCCTTAGTATGCAACCTACCTTACAAACAAACTGCAACCCAATTCAGTCAAGTCCTCATTTGATCATCAAGTCCAAAAAGAAACAAACATCTCTAGATTTTCCAGGAAGCCTCGTTTCAAAACAGTGCAGTACTTTTGCTGTACAGACACAAACTGGTCAAGAAAAGAAATACAACATCAAGGGAAAACAACCTTATTACTGTATGAAAGGTAAGTGCTGACTGATTGGCATATGGATTCAACTGTTCGGGACATTGTCATGTAAAAAGAAACCAGTTATATGTTGACCGACAGTTAACTGATAATCTTTGTTTCAATTTTAATCCAGTCAGGTTAAATGCGATTGGTCAAGATCTTGCCATGGGACATGACCCAAAGAATAAGTGTAATTGCGTTTGTGTTTTATTGAAACAGGTATCCTGTGTATACGTGTTCTTTCTGATTTCAAAGAACAAGGCTCTATGTATTAAAATATACAGCTTCTTGTACAAACAAACACACAACACACAAGCTTGACTGACAATCTTATATTGGCTCAACATAATTCTTTTCACACTCAGGATTATCCAGCAACTGTTTTCCAATTGCAGAATCACATCTGATATTAGACGTTATTCTAAGATTTACAAGCGTGGACTGGCTGGGTATGATTAGTAACTTGAATGGTGGGAACTGTTGAAGGAAATATTGCTTGATACAATCCAGGGTTGTGGGATGTCTTTGCCACAGCTGGTTTTGACCAAGATTTTCACATTCATGGTGAATTTTGAAGAGACCATTTAAGGCTTGCATTTTGATAATGTTCTCTTTTGATATTGTTAGCCTATTCATCAATGTACCATTCAAGGAGTGTACTTACATCTATATTACAGCAGTATAAGATTGCAACCTAAATCTGCTGCTGTTTTATGAGCCAGTACTTTTTGATCCTGTGAACTTTGCAACTTGCGCAGCTGGGATCCTTTCAACAACATCATGGAGGCCAAACCAATGGTATTGCCATGGGATTTCCACTAGGCCCAATAATCTCAAACATTTTTGCTGGGTTCTATGAGGATTGTGTCTTTGATGGAATGACATCTAACCTCCGATTCTTTGCATATTTTCAAGCATAGATGATATGTCTGCTTCATTGAATCTGCAGCTGCATGTAAGGATTTCCTTTATGTCTTCATGGGCTCTATCCTGTGCTCAAATTCACCTTTTAAATGGAGCAGTCAAATAAGACTCCTTTTATTGATGGCCTGGTTGAGAAATTGGCCATGGGTTGTCTTGTCTTCTAAAGCTACCTTCACTGATCAATGTGGGCATTGTGATTTCTGCAGTTCCATGCTCTCCAAGGTTGGTTTTACTGGCAACCTTGTAAGTAGGGCCCAGGAAACAGGTTAACCTTGCAAACCTTAAGCTGAAACAGGGTGTGTCAAATACTCAGGTGCAGTACTGTCAGAGGTGCTGCCTTTTGGATGAGACATTAAATGCAGTCCTCAAGTCCGTTTTAAAGATTCCAATGCAGGCAAATTCTCCTGAGTGTGCAGACCAATATCTAGACCCTCAAACACCATCACAGAAATAGATTATTTGGGTCATTGCCTCATTGTTATTTGTGGGTCCTTGGTGTGAGAAAACTGTTACATTTCTCACATTACAGCAATAACTTGACTGAAACAAAAACAAAGTTGCTGGAAGAGCTCTGCAGGTCTGTCAGCACCTGTAAAGAAAAAAAAAATCGGAGTTAACATCCGATTTTTTTTCTTCACAGATGCTGCCAGACCGGCTGAGCTTTTCCAGCAACTTTGTTTCTGTTTCTGATTTACAGCATCCGCAGTCCTTTCGGTTTTTAACTTGACTGAAAATTGTTTTTAGACAGAGGGGTTGGGAAAGGTGTTCTATAAAAGCAAGTTCCTTCTTTCAATTATTTTGTTTTAAAAGTTGATTCTTAACATGCTTCTCCAACACTGTACTGAAAGTTCAAAAGATGTACAGTCCTGTGGCTCCAATGCTCTTCATGATTCAGCTTTACTGAGAGCCATGGATGGCTGTCAAAGGTGAAGAGAAAGTGAGAGTAACAGCAAAGCGGCTCACAATCAGCTGAGTCCAACAAATTAAACAAGATTGCAGGTGGCCCTTTGAACACTGTCCTCCTCGCGCCAAAGCAGGAATATAATAGCACCCTTAAAGCAATTCTACCGAATTGTAACAGCACAGTCTGCCATGTAGCTGCTGGAGATTTATCCCTTCCCCCTACCCAATTCTTCTTCCTCTTATTCTTTGATGTCTTGGGGCCATTCTTCAACCTACGACCAGAGGGCAGGGAACGGAGATGCCTTGTATTCTCATACTGTCATGTGTTGCTTCTCGGAGGTATATTCAAGAAACCAAGCAATGAGAAAGAGTACAGCTTACACTCCCACTTTCTGGTTAATCATTCTATCATGCTGGATAAAAATAATACAGAATTCAACCATAAACCTGCAATAACAGGCCCACAGAATCTGCAACTTTTTTTTAAAAGAACGTACATATACACACACCAAAAATTTCAGCTGCAGATGAGACACAAAATGTCACCTCATTAAGCAACTTCCAGGCACGAGATTTATTCAACAAGATTTTCTTTCGGCTTTCCTCTCCAGCAGAATAGCACTCTACTGCATAACTGAACTACTTATACATCAGCTGATACACAAGAGGACTCTGTTCAATTCCTGATCTTTTCCACAGCAGGATATTGCCACAGAATCTGCCTCTTTGTGTGTAACAGGGCTCATTACTGAGCCAAGGGTGGCAGAAGGTTGGGTGATGAGCTGCTTTATCAGTGTGGATTCACGCCTGAAACCTTTGATTTCCTCTCATTTTTGTTCATCAGCATCTTAGTCCTATCTTTTGTAAAGGCTGTCAAAAGTATGTAATGCTCTACTTGCCCTTTTTTTTTGCCCCTCAATTTTGGCAGTCCCTTTTAATTGTCCTTTCCTTTCAATCTTCATTTGCATATCATCCTTTCTTTGTTGCATCTATGCATTCCCTGTTTCTATCCAAATTCTTACGATTCAAAGGACAAAATCAAACCTGTCTCCTCCAGTTTTGCTATAATTTCTTTTGTTCAACACATGCAGCACCAAAAACATTTTTGAAGCTCTCTTTTCGGAAAAGAAATTGTGGTTCCTCCCTTTAAAATCAACTTGTTCTGTCCTTAATTCGTAACGACCAGCTAAACATTTGAGCATTGCTACATTTTAGTATGTTAAACAAGGAATGCAAGTAAAAAAGTTCTCTTTTCAAAGAAGAACACACCAAGTTTAGCACTTCCAAGGAGCTTACAGTCAGAGCAATATTCTGCTTTCCTGCTGAAATGAAGAATCAAAGCAGAATAAAAGAAAATTTATATAATTTATGAATTGTATTTGTATCACACTTTCCATGACCATGGGATGTTCAAAGTGCTTTACAGTTAATGAAAATTCTTTTGAAGTAAACTGTAATATAGGAAACATAGCAGACAATTTGCACAAAGTCTGTTCCTACAAACAACAATATGATAAAAATCAGATAATCTGTTTTTATGGGACGTTGATTGAAGATTAAATATTGACCACGATACTGGGGATTACCTTGCAGGTCTTCCTTAAAATACTGCCTTGGGATCCGTCATCTCCATTTGAGAGGACAGTGCTCCCTCGGAGCTTTTTTGCTCATGTCCTGGAGAAGGATTTGAATCCAAAGCCCTGTATCTCAGAGATGAGAGTATTACTTGACTCACGGCTGACATTATGAAGCAAGTTAATTACAACTCCAGTTAATCACTAAATAAGTGAATATCTATTCGATTCCTTAGTCTGATCATCACTTGCATTGCCAGATTTATTCCATGCAGTATTTTAAAAGAAATGATATCCCTTCGAACATTTTAGTCTCAAGGGCCAGGACAATGAATTAAATTAAAAAACGCAAAAGTGCCAACTACCTGTATATGATGTGTTATGGATCACTTAGTCAAGGGGGAGTTGTGTTAAGTACATCATCATTGTGGACCCACCTGTTTTAGCCTCGAGTTAAACTGAAGCATGTTTGACACAAAGGGTGGAAATATGAATGGTCAATATTCCAGCAAGCTAGAACACTGAATTTTACAAGAATGACATTTTAGAATTGGCAATTTAAGAACAGAATCTCCAATTACAATATAGTATTGATAAGAGGGAGCTACAGCATGTTCAGCAATTCAACATCTCTTTAAAGTAGATTGATCCTGTGTGAAACACTAATCAAAACATTGCTAAACAGTATGGGCATGGACATGAAGGAGGACAATTTTTGGTGAAGTAAGAATGGTATTTAGCCAAATTATTAATTGAAATGATTCAAACAGGAAACGATGAGACAGGAAGGTGTGAATCTGAGACTTAAGAAGAAAAGGGAGATGCTGGTGCAGTGGTAATGTCATTTGACTAGTAATCTCGAACTCCAGGCCAAAAGTTCTAGGGACACGAGTTCAAATTTCATCCTTAACCCAGGTGGACTCTGAAGTCAATAAAAGAAAATATGCAATAAAGAGCTGGCCTAGTGGTGGCTAGAACTACTGTTGATTGTCAATTGAAAAAAAATCCATCTGATTCACTAATGCCCTTCAGGGAAAGGAAACCTGCCTCCTTGTCTACACGAGACTTCAAATTCAGAGCAATGTGATTGACTCTCATTTGCTCTTTGGGTAATTAGGGATTTGCAATAAATGCTGGCCTAGCCAGAAATGGCCACACACCGAATGCATTAAAAACAAAAGCAACAATTTACAAGAACAGACGAGTGGTGGGTTTGTTCAAGGAGGGGGGGGGGGCATATTGGAGAGAAGGGGAACCAACTTACAATATCAGTTGGTATGGGCACCAGAGGGGAAAAGCATGAGAAATGGTTGGAGTATTAAGTAAATATAATCTTATGAAAGATTTCAAATAATGGAGATTAACTGAGACTGAGACCACAACAACACAAATGTAACAGCAAAGTAGAATAAAATCTAGGATTAATAATACTAAAGAAAATTAGGAAAGATAGGGAACAATGATTGGAATGGCAAACAGGCATATGGACAAAGGCCACCACGTAACATAAGAGATGATACCAGAGGTTGTGAAAAGCACAATTAAAGTAAATAGCTGGTTGAACAGAGGGTAGGAATGCTTAGGGATAAAAGGTAAATCTAGTTGCAGAGGATGGTAATATGGCAGAGGCATATTAAAAGGTGGTGAAAAAATTGAAAACTCTGTTCATTTACTTAAATAGGCATATCCAGAGGCATAAACCTTCAGAACAATTTATATCTGTGGGTGGCAGTGTGAACAGGTAATTCAATTTACAGCACATTATATTAGGTTGAAAAGCAGCAACTTATGTCTTGTATACCACCAGCCAACATTCAATTTCAGTCAGCGTCCACATGTATCAAGTAGTAGTTTGATAAGGCAAATTAGGAGCCTCTATAACCAAGGTAGATGGGATCTTTCAAACTTTCTAAATTCAGCACGTTCAACAGTGCATCACTGCAGAGAAAGCCGTCCAAACCATACATAATAAAACAATCTTTCTTTCTTTCCAAAGGTATAACATTGCAACTAAACCTGGTGCGCAAGATGTTTGTCTTATGTAAACTTTAAAACAGATCCTTAAGCTTCTAGTTTGGTATGCATAGCTGAGATGAAGGAAACCCCACAACGTAAACTCTGGCTTGGAGGTAGCACTCTCATCAGATTTTTGCAGGTTCAAATCCTACTTCAGCGACTTCAGCAAAAAAAAAAAAAAAATTCGAACCTGACACCGCCACTGCAATAATGAGGGACAATAACAGCCCCATGCTCTATGGTCCCATCTACACTCTCCAGGACAAGAACTCACAGCAATGTTTCGGAAGTAGAGAAGATATTCCCCATGTCCTTGAGCCAATATTTTTCCTCACCAGCATCACGAAAAATAGAAACAAGTCATCATCACAATAATGTGTGCGAGAGCTTGCTGTGTGCGAATTGGCTGCCATATTACTTACAACACAACAGTGACCACACTTCAAACAGTAGATCATTTGATGTTAAACACGTTGTTACCTCCTGCGGTTGTGAATGACTGCCTTTTTTTAAATTTAAACTTCGAATTTACTTCCCATTGTTTTTGACCACTATTCAATGCCTCTCATATTATTACAGCAGGGAATAGGAATTTATCTATTAAAGCGAAAACATGCTCTAACACTCCACAGAACTTGTTACAATTCCAACTACCCCACTATGCGTAAGACAATTAAAATGTGCACACATTTCTTAGGACAATGCACCCACTTCTCAGGCAGTAATCTATTTTCTTGATTCAGAATAAGTAACATGAAGCAACAATTTACAATGAAACATGGATCACAATTAGTTTAAACCTTGCAAGCAAACTAAAGTTGCTACTTTTGTGCCAACGTCAACAATGCTTTGGCGCTTAGTAGCTAAGTGCCTCACACCTTTACAATACAATAATAACTCAACGCCTCCAAAAAAACAGTGCAGGGGATGAAAGGGGTTCGTATTCCCAGACTTCAAAATTAACTGAGTTTAAAACTATTTCAGAAGTCAAATATTTTTAGAATTACTTATCAGATAGGCGAATGGCCACAAAGTAACACCATATGCTCCCCGAAACATACACATTTATACATGATGCTCAATTTAGTACTGTTTGACATATAGTCACTATTGTGACGAAAATGTGGCAGTCAATTTACACAAAGAAGACTTCAACAACCACAAGATAACGAATGGATAATCTGTGTTTCTATCACTGATTAGGGTATAAATATTCCCTCCAACACTAATATATCCTTAAGGTATGGTGCCCAAATCTTCTCTCAGTATTCCAAGTGGTACCTAAGAATTAACTTTCGTGGTTATCTTCTGCACCTGCTTCTGGCATTTTAAAGGTCTATGCACCTGAACGCCCAAGTCTCCTTGGACATCCGTTGTATTTTGTTTAATTTCATTTAGATTGAAGTCACACTGATGTGGTATCAGAAGGTGAAAGGTAAAGATACAGTTTCCAAGGGCTGCTCCCTCAGTGGGGAGTGAGAACGTGAAAGGGAAAGTGCAAAAACAAGAGCATGCGAGTGCGAGACAGACAGTGCGAGTGAGAGAATGAGAGAGCTTGAGAACGTGACAAAGACGACTAGTGGCGATGGCCTGAGGGTCACCATGCGTCAGGCAAAGGGAGAGGTTCAGAAGGAGAAACCTTCATGGTAACCTCAGCCAATGCGGGAACTAAACCCACACTGTCAGCATCACTGCATCACAAGCCACCCATCCAGCCAACTGAGCTGCCATCTCACTCAATTCTAAGCAGTCATTTGATCGTGGTGATAAAGAAGCCCAAAGCAAAGTCTGTTTGATGCAATTGAGAAATATCACAGATAGAAGAAATTCAGAGACAGTATCAGCTCGTGAAGCTAGCTATCCGTGAGAAGGCTGGAACTGTATCCCAGATTCAGTCCTGGAGTGCAGCCTTCGGGATCCAGTGAAACACTTTCAGGGAAAATGCTGAATTATTTTGGCATGAGTAATTGGTGACTCAATTTGAGCCAGAGCAGCTTCTGAGGGAGTTCTGAAGCTAGATCTTCAGCAGTGAAGAATTGGAATCCATTGCAAAGGTGACCAAGTTAAATGAGATTTGGTGACACATGGTACCACTAAAGTCAGGGCAGGGATGAGAAATCTGTGGGATTTGTCTTGACTGCATCTGCTAGTTGATGTGCTCTGTGAACTATTCAATTATAGCTTATCAGTTAATTCATTTATATCATGTAAATTTATAACATGTTAATTCCAAACTTTGAGTATAATTTGTATCTGTATTATATTTATGTAGGATGTTTAAAAATAGAGAATATGCATACAGACCACTCTGCCATTCAATCAAGATTCCACGGGTTTTGAATAAACAAATTAAACGTTACTATGTAAGCTTAGATATAAAACAAGGAGATGCATTGTTAAATGTGTTCAAGGCAGCAATATAGATTTTTGGTGTCTTGGGGAATCAAGGGATATCACAATAATGCAGGAGAGTGATGCTGAGGCATATATTTGACCATAATTGAATTGAATTGAATGGCAGAGTAGTCTCTATGCAAATTCTTTTTATTTCTTACATTTTTAAAGGTCCTACATAAATGCAAGTTATAACTACAAATGTCTTAGTCTGTGTTGGCGTCCACTAAGTTGTCAGTACAACATTGTGCATAAGGAACATTGCAAAGGAGGAACAATAAAATCTCTTTAATTTGCCTGGTGTTTTTCATTCCTTTTGGCTATCTTTGGACGTAATTGGAATAATGACAACTAATCCTGAATCTTGCCCATAACAGCTTTAATGGGTTTCATTTATCTGATTTTAATCCCTCCTTATCATAAACTCCTGCCTACCCGTCTGCCTGCACGTTACCCCAGCCATGTGTTCCACCGCCAAGCAGTTACAAACAAGTATTTAAGAGTTATTCTATACTATCAGGCACAGGTTGAAAAGGTTCACCTTTTTTCAAATGACTTGATTAGTACGCTTTACTTCAAATAACATGAAACAATCTGTTAAAGTTTACCTAACACTGCAAATAGCAGTCGGCAGTCACAGTAACAAATTTTGCCCTTTTCAAAAAAAACAATAGCAACATGAAAGTGTCTCAAAGAAAAGATGCACCAAACATCTGATAATTAAGTGGACTATTCTCTCCTTTTAATTTATACTGTAGAAAATATTAGTTGGTCAAAACCCTTCTGATTGGAAAGTAACCATCTCCGCATATTGGTGCAATGTATCCTGTGTGCAAAATAAGCTTCGACTCTGAATCCAGTCAAACTGGCTGACCAATAGCCCATGACTGCTGTGATTTATGGTCCTCTGCACCTGAGCAAGTGAGGAAAACCAACCAAAGGAACATAGCTATACCTAAGTGTAACTAACGAGTTTGGGGACTGAGTACAATTAAAATTAACAGGGCCTGCAAGGCAAAAGTATAAACACAAGGACCCTGACACTGGGCAGAGTAAGTGGGAGCAGGCAGACATGATCGATGAATGCAATTAGAATTTTCAGGAGATGATGCAATAGAGTGGGAACTACAAAGAAGAGAGGAAAAGAGACAGGAGGGAGAAAGTAAGATGTAACATATTAATCTTAGCATTAATGAAACAGATTAGGTCCCAGGCTGGGAGACCTCAAATCGATTCTGTCCAAGCTTGAAGTACCTTCTTGCTGTTACCATCGGAAACGCATGCAATGAGCAATGAAGCGTGCATGAAGTGGGGAGTAAATACTACAATTGTAATTGATTCACAGATGGATCCTGTTCAGTCTTCTGCATTTCGAGAAACCGGGCATAATTCCAAGATAAGGCCAATAGCCTTTCCCAGACCTTTCTAACAGCTAACAGCACACGAGAGTAGACTGCTTTTTATTTCCAGTCTTTCTCTCGTCATCAAATAGCCAAACTTTTAGAAACATCATTTAGAGGATCATAAAGATAAAATTATAGCATCCAACGATACTGGCAAGTTCACTAAACATTGGCTTCAATGAATTCAAAGATAGTTTAAGGTTTTAGCAAAGATTTGTAGCTCAGATCGTGGGTGAGGTTGCTGACTTACTCGCCGAGCTAGCTTGTTTTCATTCAGACGTTTTGTCACCATGCTAGGTAACATCATCAGTGAGGCCTCCGATGAAGCAATGTTGTTCTACCCTACTTGGGATTTATACGGTCCGGTCCATTATGGTGAGTAACGTCATTTCCGGTTTTGTTCTATGGGTTTGTATATGGGGTCCAATTCTATATGTTTGTTGATTGCGTTACGGGTTGAGAGCCATGCCTCTAGGAACTCCCATGCATGTCTACGTTTGACTTGGGCTACTATGATTACTTTGTCCCTGGTCTTCATTGTCCGAGTGTACCGATATTAAGGAAAGTTTGTTGTGTCGTTTTGCTGCTAGCTGATTTTCGTGTATTCGTGTATCAGCTGATTCTGATAGCTTGTTTCCTTCCTGTCTGTCCAATGTAATGTTTGTAGCAGTCGTTGCATGGTATTTTGTAAACTATGATGGCTCTGCATGTTGCGAGAATGGGGTCTTTAGTCCTTGAGGGTTTGTCATAGAGTGGCTGTGGGCTTGTGTGCTACCATGATTCCTAGTGGTCTTAGGAGTCTCGTTGTCAGTTCTGATATGTTCTTGATATAGGGCAGTGTGGCCAGTGTGTTAGGGCGTACTGTGTCCTCTTGTTGTTGTCTATTTAGTAGGCACCTGTGGATAAAGTTGTGAGGATATCTGTTCACAGTGAAGATTTTGTATAAGTGCTCTTCCTCTTTCCTGTGTAGTTCTGGTGTGTTGAAGTGAGTGGTGGCCTGTTTAAATATAGTCTCCTAATACAGCTTTGTTTGTGGACATTGGGGTGGTTGCAGTGGAAACTGAGGATTTGGTCAGTGTGGGTTGCTTTTCTGTATTCTGAGGTTTGGAACTCCTCGTTGGTCGTACATTCAACTCTAACATCCAGAAATGGAAGCTGATTTGTTGTTTTCTTCTCTCGTGAATTTAATCCCGGCGAATACATTGTGGGTGAGGTCACCCATCTCAGGACTCATCGTAGAGGCAGTCATGCAAAGACTAGAACATACTACCCTCCCTTGCATTCAACCTAAACTGTGGATCCGGTACATGGAAGACACAATTGTCATTATTAAATGCAACAAACTAGAAGAGACCCACCACCTTATCAACAATGTATTCACCAGGATTAAATTCACAAGGGAAGAAGAAACCAACAATCAGCTTCCATTTCTGGATGTCAGAGTTGAACGTATGACCAACGAGGAGTTCCAAACCTCAGAATACAGAAAAACAACCCACACTGACCAAACCCTCAATTTCCACTGCAATCACCCCAATGTCCACAAACAAAGCTGTATTAGGACACTATTTAAACAGGCCACCACTCACTTCAACATGCCAGAACTACATAGGAAAGAGGAACAGCACCGATACAAAACCTTCGCTATGAACGGATTTCCCCCCAACTTCATCCACAGGTGTCTACTAAATAGAGAACACCACGAGAACACAGTATACCCTAACACACTGGCCACACTGCCCTTCATCAAGAACGTATCAGAACTGACAACAAGACTCCTAAGAACACTAGGAATCATGGTAGCACACAAGCCCACAGCCACACTGTGACAAATACTCAAAACGATTAAAGACCCTCTTCCCACAACTTGCAGAACCAACATAGTTTACAAAATACCATGCAATGACTGCCACGAATATCACAGCAGACAGGAAGGAAGGAAACTAGCCATCAGAATACACGAACATCAGCCAGCAGCAAAATGACATGACGAGCTTTCCTTAATGTCAGTACATTTGGACAATGAAGGCCATCAGTTTAACAGGGAGAACATAACCATAGTAGCCCAAGCCAAACACAGACATGCATGGGTATTCCTAGAGGCATGGTTCTCAACACATAATGCAATCAACAAACATATAGAATTAGACCCCATATGCAAACCCATACAGAACAAAATCAGAAATGACACTATACACCATAACAGACCTGACAGGATAAATTCCAAGTGGAGTAGAACAACATCACTCACTGATGATGTTACCTCGCATGGTGACGAAACGTCTGAATTAAAACAAGCCAGTTCAGTGAGCAAGTCAGCAACCTCAATTCAAAGATAGATTTACAAAGAACTCCCTCCAAAGCTCAGCCTCACTAGAAGAGACAAAAATAAATGCAAATGCCCCCACACATTCTGAAGTGTGCAGAAATTCTGATCAGCATTGGAAACATTTTCCACCCTTGTCGGATTAAAAATATATATACTTTCAATCAGTTCTGCCCAGGAATTTCCTATCAAGTAGTAGAGACCAATCCAGGAATGAGAGTAATGTGGAGCTCATTCTCACTGTTTCAGCAGGGAGCATGTCTTATCATGTCATTTAAACACCTAGTAGCCACAATGACAGCTACTGAGAAAAAAAAGTGTATGTGCAAGTGTAAGGTGCGTGAGGGGTAACGGTGCCATGTGGATTAAAGGGTTATGGGGCAGGTGGGTGAGGTAGTAGGGCATCACCTAAGAGGGTGAGGGGTTATGGCAACTTTGGTTGAGGGAAATGGGTTTATCAGGTCAGAAGTGGGTCCATCACCGGTCAGGGAGAGGGGCTGGGGAGTTTTGCATTGGGCTTTGCATCAACGTTGATAGTTAGCGTTTTAGTTTATTACTTACCCAGGAGTTAGAGTAGGACTTTAACCTCCAACCTTCCTTGGTAAGTAACAGACTTAAGTTCAGAACTCTCTGCAATCTCCAACTTTGACTCAGAGTTGGGGACCTTTTTTTTTTTAAAAAAGAGATTTCCAGACGTTGGGAAATCGTTCCAAGTAAATTTAAGTATCTTGGGCAATTCCTATGGAATTGGCTGTGTTGGAGTTGTTGCACATTGTCAACCCATTTTTCCAGCTGACCAAATCTCCACTGATTTCTGGGAACGAGAATGCCACAGACTATTAATTCTCAAAGAAAAAAAAACTGTCTCCTCGCCTTACTCTTAACTCTTATTCTTAAACTGTATCCTCTAGTCCTCTCATCTCCACCAAAAGAAAAGCCATCCTCCTGATATCCAACCTGATTCAATGAGATCATTGCTCATTCTTTTAAACACCAACAGGTACATTCCCATCCTGATCGACCCTTCCTCACACGAAATGAGTATCTTTTTTGAACTGCTTCTGATAAAATGTGACCAATTTTCAAATAAGGCAATCGAAACTGTACACAATACTCCAAACATGGTCACACCAATGCCCTGAGCAGCTGCAGCAAAACATCCCTTTTATGTTCAATTTTCCTTGCACAAAATCACAACTTTACATTTCCCTTCCTAATCCTGTAAGTTAACTTTATTGATTCATGAACCAGGGCACCCAGGTCCCGATGTACCACCAACTTCTTCAATCTTGCTTCATGTAAATAGTATACTGCTTCTCTATTCTTCTTGCTCATGTGGACAAGTTCACATTTTCCCACATTAGACTCCGTTGGTTGATTTATTGCTCAGCCACTCAACTTATCAATTATCCATTTTCTACCTCCATCTCCTCTTATCAACTCACATTTCTGTCTTAGTGCCATGGTAAATGTAACAACTGCACATTTGGCTCCATCATTCAAATCATTGATATAGTTTGTAAATGTTTGAGGCCCCATCTCCAACCTCTGTTGCACTCCACTTGGTACAGCTGGAAAACCCGAAATAGACACACTTAGCTCTGCTTTCTGTTAGTCAACTAATTTGTCATTCATGCCAATATGTTCTCCTCCTCCCACTTACTCCATCCCCACCCTCACGCCCATGCTGTGAGCTCTTATTTGTGTAATAATTTTGATGGAGCATCTGATTAAATGCCCGTTGGAGATCCAAGGAGACCACATCTCGTTTGTTACTTCATCAAAAAAAAACACTAACAAAATCAGAGTTCAGAAAGTACAGGCTACCATGTCCTAGCCCCCAACCCCACACACCAGGCCTTGTAATCACAGTCTGCCATTACACACCACCTATTGTTAGCCACTAACAGTCTCCATTAACAGCTATTCAGTCTCCTAGACAGATTGTTATCTACTCCTTTGTCTGTCCAACTGTTCTCCTCTCTCTTTGGGCTCTATTCCCACCTATCATTTACTCCTTACGTCCACCCCCACCCCCACACTATCTTCTGGATATAAACCGACCTTTTTCTAGCTACCATCAGTTCTGAGGAAGAGTCACCAGACCGAAACACTACCCTGATTTTTCTTCACAGATGCTGCCTGACCTGCTGAGCTTTTCCAGCAACTTCTGTTTTTGTTTGTGCTCTAACTAATACCTTGTACAGTTTTGGCAAAACCTTGAATACTTCTTCCTTTTGAAATAAAGGCCAACATTCCAAAGGTTTCCCTATTATCCACTGAACATGGGTGATAACTATTTGCAATTCATGGATGACTCCTCTCAATCCCTCTGTTTCATAGCTTTTTGTACTCTTTCTCCATCTAAACAATAGTCAGCTCCTCTGTTCTTCCTACCTCACGTTTTTCCACATTATAATCCGTCTGCCAAATTTTTGCTCACTAGCTTAGCTTGTCTGTATCCCTCTGGAAACTCGGTGTCATCTTCAGCCTTTGCATTCTCACATATTCTCGCGCCATCTGCTGTAGTACATTCACTTTCCAGTCATATACATTGTAAATAATCACGGCTCCATCAAAGATCCCTGTGGCACACCATTGGTTAACATCATGAAAAATGACTGCCTTATCCCAACTCTATCTCCTATTAGTTAACCAATCTGAGAGTAGTCACATATCGTCTGCCATTGCATCGGTACTTTTTAAGTTTTTTTAACAAAATTGACCAGTTCACTCTAGTTAGTCCTGTCTTTATAACTTGTAATTACCCCCAGGCATTTGTCCCCTTCAAAGTGAATATGAAATTCCATTATGTTATAATTGCTGTCAACTACAGGCTCCTTTAATATGAGGTAATTGATTAAACCCATCTCAGTGCACATGACCATATCTAGAAGGGCCTTTTTCCTCCTCCTTTCTATCTAGGCTAGTGCATTCACTACTCAGTGTGGTCTCCTCTACATTGGAGGCCAAATACAGACTTGATGACTGCCTTGCAGATCACTTCTGCTCTTTCTGCAATAATGATCAGGATCTTCTGGTTGCTTGCCATTTACAATACACCAGCTTACACTCATACTAACTTTTCTGTCCTAGCACCACCACCCTGACTCAAGGCTTGTTTACAGGCTTGCTCTCAGCAAAGCTGACCTTTTTTCTATTATCACCAACTGTTAACACCTATTCTTCATTTATCTTTTCTCTACTACTAATAGCATTGGCTTTACCTTTTGCTTTTGAATATCTGTTTGACTTGCTCTACCACCCACCCTTCCCTCCCACCCCCCACTTTCTCTACAGCTTAAAAGCCCCTTCAGTTCTGAAGAAGTCATGTTGAACTTGAAATGTTAACTCTGTTTCTCTCTCCACAGAAGCTGCCAGAATTGTTGAGTTTTTCCTGCGTTTTCTGTTTTTAAAATGAGAAGACCCTGCTCCCTGGTTGGCTGCAGAACATGATAAGAAATGGTCCCACATGCACTCTACAAACTAATTTGAGGCCATCTTTGCTATTAGGTTAAAGTCAGCAATGATTATTGCAGCACCTTTGATTCTCCAGTTCAGTGACTCTGAGCCAAGGTTCCTCGAGCTGCAGATACTTTCTGCAGATGTGTTCACTGTGGAAGCCTAAGGGCTACTTAAAAGTTTATGTTTTGTGAATTTCCAGCCCTTTGCACACATCCCTCAATGGCAGTTACCCATCAGCGAATTAATTTGTAACTCTGTAAAACTTTGTAATAAATCTGAGTTGTTCCACCTCTGTTCCGAGAAGATACAACTCGTAGAAATGTCCATAGATTGACACAAGACTGGCAGTTTCAAGCATAGGTTATAAGGAACAGAAAATGACAAGCTGTGTCCCACCATAGTGAAGGCTCATTGCTGGAATAGCACCAGGGTTGCCATACTCTACCTCTAAACAATGCTATAAATAACCCAAAGGACTCTTGTGGCACAGTGATCGTGTCTCTGCCTCTAGGCCAGAAGGTCCAGATTCATGTCCTGCCATCCCCGGATATGTCCAAACAGGTTATTTCAAAATACATACAAATAAACCAAAGGTCAGGTGGTGCCAACATTCTCTTCAGGCCCAACATCCCTCATCTTGTTGGTGACAGAGACTTGAATTGATATTGTGCAAACTTCCACAACTGACAAAAATAACTCAGGAGGTTTTCTAAAGTATCACCATCAGAAAAACAAAGACTTTTGGGAAGAATAAAAATTCTTGTGGCTAAGGATTATCAGCCCCTCTATAACTGTCTTTACTAATGGGCCATTTAGTCAATCTTTATAATTGGGAATTAAATACAGTACAATCTATTGATGTACAATTTAGGTCATCTTAACAGCACAACTGCAACAAGTGTCAAATTCAACTTTTAAATTTGGCCTCTATTTTGACAAGTAAAATCTACAAATTGCTCAAGTCTAAATTCTCAAACATAGTTATACAGCACTGAGACAGGCCCTTTGGCCCAACTCATATACGCTGAATTTTCCCAAATTAAACTAGCCCCATTTGCCTGCGAGTCCCATATCCCTCTAAACCTTTCCTACTCATGTACCTGTCCAAATATTTTTTAAATTTTGTAACTATACCTCCATCTACCACTTCCGCTGACAGCTCATTCCACATATGAATCACCCTCTGCGTGGAAAAGTTGCCCCTCAGATCTTTTTTAAAAATCTTTCTCCACTCATCCTAAAATTATGCCCTCCAGTTTTGAACTTCCCTACCCGAGGAAAAAACCCTTGCTATTCACCTAATCTGTGCCCCTCATGATTTTATAAACCTCTATAATGTCATCCCTCAACCTCCTAAACTGGGATTCTTCCACTGGACCTTATTCAGCCTCCCCTTATAAGTTAGGCCCTCAGTCCTGGTGACATTCTTGTAAATCCTTTCTGAACCCTCTCCAAATTAATAATATCCTTCCTATAGCAGGGCGACAAGAACTGTACGCTGTACACAGAAACTGGCCTCACAAGTGTAACATGATGCCGTAAAGCCTAAACGTAATGATCTGAGCAATGAAGGCAAGCATGCCAAATGCCTTCTTCACCATTCTATCTACCTGTGACACAACTTTCAATGAAATGAGTACCTGAACCCCTCGGTCTCTCTGTTCTAATAAATAAACTGCTTCAACCAGTATCAGATTTTACTGGTGAGTTCTGTAAAAGTATGTCAGTCTTGATCAAGGTTAAACTACAAACCCCAATATGTCCAGTCTAGAAACTATCAACAGGAGCCTGGCACAATTCATTTTTTCTTATTCATCAAAGTGACATCCTGATGCAAAGAACAGAATGCCCTCTGTGGCCCATCATTCTCCACACATTAGTTATTCTAAAGGAATAATGTGAATTCTTTTCACATATAAAAGATTGCTTCTGATTTAACAGTTCCATTAGAGAAGCAGAAAGAAATATTAAGCTTCATTGCTGCTTTTCCAAAGTTTATTGCTTTACACAAAGAACAATTGTCAGGAATCCTCATACCGCAGAGATCCAAGTTCATAAAGCATCTAGACTTTTTCAAAAAAAAAACTTGCCTAACTACTAGACAAATTACATCTATCGACGAACATTGCAAGATGCTTCACAGAAGTATAATCTGACAGTCACAAAATATTCGGAAAAGTGACCAAAAGGTTGATCAAAAGTAAGGAACATTTAAAGGAAACAGAAGGGTTGAGAGACAGGAAGGTATTGCTAAGGCCCTAGTACTGATCCTTGTAACACCTCACTACAAATGGTCTGCCAACCTGAAGGTGAGTTATCTACTCCTACTTCATTTTTTGCCCTTTGATCAATTCACTACCTGTGGCAACATAGTTCCCTATTTCATGAGCCCTCACCTTGCGCAACAACCTTTTCTGTGGCCCCTCATCAACCAGCTTTTCAGAACACAAATTTATTACAGTAATTGTTTTCCCTTTATCCACTTCGCTCGTTTCATCCCTAAGTACTTTAATAGATTTGTTTGTCAGAAAATCACATTTATAGTATGACTATACACAGTCATCTTCTTAGCGCCCTGGTTGCTTGGTAGGAATGCAAAGTTTGAAAAGGACGTAAGGATACTACAAAGGGATATAGACGGGTTAAGTGACAAGGCAAAATAACGTGTATAATGTGGGTAAATGTGAAATTGTCCCTTTGGCAGAAAGAATAACAAAAGCATGTGATCTAAATGTTGAGAGATTACAAAACTCTGTGATGCAGACGGATCTGGGTTCCAAGAGCATACATCACATAACATCTGTATGCAGGAACAGCAAACAATTAGGAATGCTAATAGAATGTTATAGTTCATTGCAAAGGGAATTGAATTCAAAGGTAGGAGGTTATGCTTCAGGGCACTGGTAAAACCATAGCAGAGCACTGTGTACAAAATTGACCTCCTTAGGATTTAAATTCATTGGAAACAATCCAGAGAAGATTTACCCGATTAATACCTGGCATGTACAGATCATCGTATGAGGAAAGGTTAGACAGCCTAGGTTTATATCCGCTGGAATTAAGAAGAATTACAACTACGTGATTGAAATACAAGAATGAGTACTCCAAAAGGTGCCACCCCATACAAACACAATATGACGTCTCAACTCCTACACTCAATGGCCTGAGCAATGAAAACCAGCGTGCCAAACATCTTAACAACCCCTCACATTTATCCAAATTAAGCTCCATCTGCCACACCTCAGCCCATTGGCCCAATTGATCAAGATCCCTTTGCAATCTTAGGTAATCCTCTTCACTGTCCACTATACCACCAATTTTGGTGTCATCTGCAAGTTTAACCATGCTTTCTAAATTAGTACCCAAACTTTTTGAGGATGTGACCAAAAAGATAAATGAGGGCAGAGTGGTAGACATTGTCCACATGGACTTTACTAAAGCCTTTGATAAGATTCTGCATGGTAAACTGGTTAATAAAGTTAGATCACATGGGATTCAGGAGGGCTTGCCAATTGGATACAAAATTGACTTGACGGTAGGAGACAGTAGAGGGTGGTAGTGGTAGTGGAGGGTTGTTTTTCAGACCAGAGGCCTGGTCAATGCTAGGTCCACTGTTGTTTGTCATTTATATAAATAACTTGATGAGAAATTTATGACTCTACGACCTGCTGTGTACTGTTTATATTTTCTCAGGTCTGATTTACATGGAGTTACTCAGTTAAGTTCATAACCCACATGTAGCATCATAAGATGGAAGCTGTAAGTAACAGCAATTTATAAAACAGTAACCATTTCCTCCAATCTGAAGGAAATTTCTTGTGTGTTTGCAGGGCTTAGGTGCTCATACAGTAAGCCCTTGTGAAATATACAGAAGCAAAGCAACTAAAAATAGATTTCAATGATTATGCAGAACCTGTTCCACTAGCAGTGAAGGTGGAAGTCAAAAGGTTGAAAAAGTGACAAGTTTTCAGCCATGAATCATACATCAAGATATGATCTATCAGAACCTTCTGTAATGTGAATAATGGCACTTGCAGAAGTTAATTTCACCAATAATAGACTGCAATACTTTTCACATACTCGGAAATAAAACACCACAAATAAAAGGTGGGACATACTCAGTAGGTTGGACAGCACTGTTCTCAAAGAAGCTCAAAATTCCTACTCTCATCTCTCCTTTTTCAGGCCTGATGTCAAATCTTGCTTGATATGCACGTACGAATCATCTTGACTTATTTTATTAGGTTAAAGGTTGCAATTAACTCAAGATGTTGTTACTATTGAAAGAAGTAGAATTGAAGTTGCAAGTCGATCTTTCGTGTCAGAACTCGATGTTCGAGATACAAGAAACTCTACCTTTACTATGATTCGTGTTGATTTCTGATGGAACCATAAATTTTACATCATTGAGACAGAAAAAGAATCAACAACAGCTGGAAGTGACTATGAACATAACCTCATGAAGGACCTCAGAATATACCTTAACTTATAAAGGAACTGTTGACTAAAATAAAAGATAGGAGAATGGCAACATCCCTCCCACCCCAACACCACCATTCAATTAGATCATGGGTGATACTGATTTACACTTCATCTGCTTGCCTTGGTTCCATATCCTTAAAATCCTTATTTTTAACAAAATGTCAGTCATGAAATAATTAATTGACCTTAGCCTAACAGCCTTTAGGAGGGAAGAGCTTGGGATTTCCTTTAGACCATGTATAGAAAAAGTACTTCCTGAAATCACCTTTCAATGTTCTAATTTTAAGGTTCTCCTCCCTTGCTGAAAACTCTGCAATGCCAGCCCGTACCCCCACACTGCCACAGCCCCACCCAGAGGGAAATAGTTTCCTTCTATCTACCCACTCAAATCCTTTGATCATTTTAAGTCCCTCAATTAGATCACCTCTTAATTGTTTATACTTGGCGAAAAGTAAGCCTAATCTATGGAACCTGCCTTTACAATGTAAGTCTTTTAGCCTTCTACATTCAGATTCTGGTGAACTTGCTGTACTACTGCTCCAAGACAATATATCCTTCCATAGTTATGGTATCTAGAATTAAATGCAACATCCTAAGTGACCTCTAACCAGAGTCTAGTATAACTTCCAGCCATTTGAAATCCAGACCACTTGAGATAAAGGTCAACATTTCCTTAGCTATTTTGATGTATGTCCTCTACATTTTGAGATTTTTGCACTTAGGCCCCTAGATTTATATAACTAAACAGTGAACCATAGTAACTAATAAGTGCCAGAAAATGAAGAAGGATACTCAGTGTGCTACTGCACTCTGTATGTGGTGTGACCTGGAGCTAAAATCATATTTTACTTCCTGATCACTCAAGAGTGTGTCTTGTTCACGATGACCATGAGAGAAAACACAGCAAAGAGATAGTTTCTGTGTCTGCAGCTTCCCATACATCTATTCAATATACACAGCAGTGCAGGGGTCAAGACAACAGACTGCATAATGGAGAAAGTCCATTATTATCTTTTCTTCCTGAATAACAGCTCAGACCAACTTTACATTGTAGCACTTAACTGCTTTCTAACTGTCTTGATCTCAACTGCACCTGCTGCAAACTATCCCAGCTACTGATCTATGTTTGTGTAGAGAAATATTTTCCTGCATCTATCCTTCAAGGCCAAGAACCTGTACCACCCTATCCTCCATCCCTAGCGTACCCGAAAGCATTGTCTCAGTTTTTGCTTTACTTTCTCTACTGTTAATATATCAGAGCTGTTTAATGGAACACCAACAATAGAGCAATAAATCAGCCAAAAGTAAAAATGACTGCACTTCCAGACGCTCACAGAAGCTTGCAAGGAGATAGAAGCCCCAATAACCACGGATTAAGATTCAGCAGATGGAGAAGTGGTGTCATAGAATCGGCAAACAAAGAGAAAGAACCAAGCCAGGAAACTAAAAGTCAGTTAATGCCAGTGGTAGGAAAGCTACTTGAACCTTTGCTTAAAAAAAAAAATCTGTAGACCGATTATAATATGAACTAATAAGTGTGTCTTCTTAGAAGGATGATTTTTAATCAACTGCATTAAATTCTTTGCCAAAAATAATGCAGTAAATGTGGTCAACACAGACTTTCTGCAACCCTTTGATAACAGTAGCAACACATAGTGCCCAGGGATGTTTAGGTTAGGTGGGTTAGACATGAGAAAATGTAGGGGTAGGGGAATGGGTCTGGGTCTGGGTGGGATGTTCTTCAGAGGGGTGGTGTGGACTTGTTAGGCCGAATGGCCTGTTTCCACACTGTAGAGATTCTTTGATTACAAAGATCAGACACGTGGAACCAAGTAGTGGAATCAACTGAAAGATGGAGGTTTAACAATAATTTCTTGGACTGGTGGGAAGTGGCAAAAAGTGTAATGTACGGATCACTGTTGTTCGCTAAACAGAGAATTCATTTGGATATGGAATTAGAAGCCCAGTATCATAATTTTCTGATGAGATCAAATTGGAATGTGCATACAATGTGGTGCACAGCAGCATAATACAATAAGTTCTAGACAAACCTACACAATAGGTTGGTTAATAGCAAATCAAATACTGCACAGCAAAGTGAGAGTTGCTTCGTCTTGATAACAAGTAGCGGTGGTCATTTATTGCTTGAAGGTGAGAAATTAAGTGGGGCACAGGATCATAGAGATCTAGGAATACAGAGAGATAAATTACCAAAACAACAACATGATTGATAAATGCCATGAAGGGTTCAACCTAAATACTGAGGTATATTTCTACAGGAATAGGATAAAAGTACAGTGGTACTGTTAAATTCAGATTGAGCCTTAGTTACACAAAACTTGGAGTGCCATCTGCATATTTAGCATCCATTTTATAAACGTTTTATTTTTATTTTGTTATCTGTTCATGGGACATGGGTGTCCTGGTATTTATCACTCATCCCTAATTGCCCTTGCGGAAGTAGTGCTGACGTGACTTCTTGGACCACTGCAGTCAATGGGGCATTGGCAGACCCAAGGTGTTGTGAGGGAGGGAGTGTCAGGGTTTTGACCCAGTGACACTGAAGGAGCAGCAATATACTTCCAAGTCAGGATGGTGTGGGACTTGGAAGAAAACTTGCAGGTGGTAGTGTTCCCATTTATCTAATGTCCTGTCCTTACAGGACAGCGGTTCTCAACCTTTTGCATCTTGTGTGCCACCAACTATTCTGTCAACAAACTCTGGTCTCACCATAATGGAAACAAAACCTCACTTCTTTTCTCCCTGACTAAAGTATGTATTTTTTTACATACTGATATTGGTATCATATTTACCATAACAGAAATGCCTAAGGACATAAACAATTTCAATGATCTCACTGACTATGTTGCATTGTTAAACTCCAAACAAAATCAAAATGAGGTAATGATCTTGTCGTTAATTAGAAGACTGTGGTTGCTTTTCATTGGCAAACATGTCAAATCTCAGGGTCCCAACCATGCAACTTTTAGTGGCTGAAAAACATTCTTCTAAATGGTAAAGGCTGTAGGTTTGGAAGGTGCTACTGAACGTGTCTAAGATATTTACAGCAGCGCACCATGTAGATGTATACCCTGCTGCCACTATGTGTCAGTGGTGAAGGGAGTGAAAATTGAAGGTGGTGGATGGGGTGCCAATCAAGCAGACTTCTAACACCTGTGTAAAATTTCACTCTACTCACGAATTATGCAACAGTGGGATGAGAATAAGGGTCATTAGGGTTTCTTAACTGAGAATGTTAAATGGTTGAACTTGCAAATGGCTCTTCTACATGCATTAGCAAGAAGAGAATACAGTTAGGGGTCAGGGTGGGAACGGTAATTCCATGTGGGTAATAAACTCCAGCACAGACTGGTTGCAGCAAAAGGCCTGTTTCTACGCTGAATCTTCTACATAATATTCCTTCATCTTTTATTTCCCATTTTGTTTGTGACTTCTAAACATTTTGGAGATGGGGAAACAAGTCGCTCCAGACATTTAAAACAAAGTCCGTCAATTTTCCAACTGAAGTGAAAAGGAACATCAAAGCTTGATGGAAGTGATAAGTTTCTAATAGGAGGAGACGGGTAGAAAGATTTGCAGTCATGTTGTGAAACTTACAGGAATACATCCAGCCAGAAACTAACCTTAACCACTGGTGTAGACTAGCTTCCAACTTCATGGCCTTTCATGCTCATGTATCTCATTATCTTCAAATCTCTACATAGCTTCCTCTCTCTCAATTTCTGTAACCTCTTCGAGCCCTTTAAACCTGAGGGATCTCGGAGTTCATATAATTTTGGTCTCTTGTGCATTCCCTAGTTTCATTGTTCCAGCTGCTTAAACGTTGTGCTCTGGTATTTCATCCCTCAATATCTTTTTCCAGTGCTCATTGCTCTGTTAACAATATTCTTAAATCTTTGACCAAGGTTTTGCTCACCTGTCATAATATTCCCTTAAGTGGTTTGAATCAAAACACACCAAATAAGGTTTCCGTGAAGAATCTTTGGGCACCTTGCTACATAAATGCAAGCTATTGCAATGATTCTCTACAATGCAATGAAAACAAATCCTGGTTGCTATAATTTGACCTGTTCAAAGCACCACTTTCTCCTTACACGATGGAATTCTGAATTCCAGGTGGTAACTATTCTGAGATGGGTTCAGTAACTTTAGCAGGCTGATCAAATGTCTTGCTGTTCTGCCTTTACTGTAGGTGTAATCTTTTGGATCACTGGAGAGGTTGGAGCACATGTTTTGCCCCAAACAACAGCAATATGGAAGGGCCCAGAACTAAAGGTGGTGAATATGTGAATTACTGTATTGTCTACAGCACAAATCTCCGAAAAACTTATCCTAAGATTTAATAACAACCTTTACTCAAAGACTGCACGGTGATTGGCTGATCTCAAAATCACTTCCGGCCTAAAAAGAAATGGTTGAGATAGTCGTCTTGACCTTAAAAAAAAGCTTTTATTATCATACAAAGTGCAATATCTGTAAATCTTGACGCAGACAGGCACAAGTATAACAGGATCAGTTCCTGTTTAAAACAATTACAAACCTACACTCAGCAAACCTGCTATTTGCGGTAAAAACTAAAAGAACTGCGGATGCTGTAAATCAGAAACAAAAACAAAGTTGCTGAAAAAGCTCAGCAGGTCTGGCAGCATCTGTGAAGGAAAAAAACAGGGTTAACATTTCGGATCCGGTGACGTTCCTCAGATAGGATACAGCCTAAAGAGAGAAGAACAGTTGGACAGACAAAGGAGTTGATAGCAATCTGGCTGGGAGGGTGAGTAGTTGTTGATGGGGACTATTCGTGACTAACAACAGGTGGTGTGTAATGGCAGACTATGTGATAGCAAGGCCTGGTGTGTGGGGTAGGGGGCAGGGTCATGGGAGAGTTTAGGCCCTAAAATTATTGAATTCGATATTGGGGAAACAAAGCGTAGACTGGGTGACCACTTCGCAGAACATCTATGTTCTGCTTGCAAAAAAGACCCTGAACTATCTGTTGCCTACCACTTTAATGCACCACCCTGTTCCCTAGCCAACATCTCTGTCTCTGGGATAGTGAGAACTGCTGATGCTGGAATCAGAGATTACACAGTGTGGAGGAGGATGAACACAGCAGGCCAGGCAGCATCAGAGGAGTAGGAAAGCCGACGTTTTGGGTCGGGACCCTTCTTCAGAATACCCGACCCAAAACGTCAGCATTCGTGCTCCTCTGATGCTGCCTAACCTGCTGTGTCCCTCCAGCT
Organism: Ginglymostoma cirratum; assembly: GCA_024137785.1. Classification (NCBI taxonomy): domain Eukaryota; kingdom Metazoa; phylum Chordata; class Chondrichthyes; order Orectolobiformes; family Ginglymostomatidae; genus Ginglymostoma; species Ginglymostoma cirratum. The sequence continues at coordinate 9,420,632 of JAHRHZ010000144.1, read as the reverse complement.
CCACACTGTGTTATCTGCGTCTCTGGCTTGTTGCAGTGTTCCAGCGAACCTCAACGCAAGCTAGAAGAACACCTCATTTTCTGCGTGGGGACCCTGCAGCGCTCCGGACTCAATATCGAGTTCAATAATTTTAGGGCCTAAACTCTCCCATGTCCCAGCCGCCTACCCCACACACCAGGCCTTGCTATCACATAGTCATTACACACCACCTGTTGTTCGTCACGAATAGTCCCCATCAACAACTATTCACCCTGCCAGGTCAGGGAGAGTTTTTTTCTTTATCAGCAGCACCTTGGAATCAAGGAAGACTCGCCTCCAACCTGGCTGATTGGTTTTTGACTGGACCAATGAGTGACATGCAGACTGTGCCACTTCCAGGGCAAGTGATCTATTTGGAGGATTCAGACTTTTCTCTAACACCCCAACTCTCTTTCGGCACACTTCTCAAAAATCTCTCTATGTACCTGGTGTCCCCCAGAACAAACCACCTCCATTTGGTTAGTCACAAGTCAGGGGATTCTTTGAGTCAGTGGGGTCATGCACTACATTCCCCATAATTTTGTTTTGGATTTCAAAGTTCATTTTTTTTTTCTTTATTCATTCATGGGGTGAGGGTGTCGCTGGCTAGGCAGCACTCATCGCCCATCCCTGCCTGACGGCAGTTCTCAGTCAACCATATTGCTGTGGGTCTGGAGTCACATGTTGGCCAGACCAGGTAAAAATGGCAGTTTCCTCCCCAAAAGGACATTATTGAACCAGATGGGTTTTTCTGACAAGTGAAATGGATTCATGGTCATCATTAGATTCTTAATTCCAGATATATTTTATTGAATTCAAATTCCAGCCTCTGCTGTGGCGGGATTTGAACCTGGGTCCCCAGAACGTTATCTGGGTCTCTGGATTAACAGGCCAGCAATAATACCACTAGGCCATTGCTCCCCCTTCATGCGTGGCAGCAGTTCCCAGAACGATAGGTTAATACACTGGCATGCCGATCAGCAGGTGCAGACCCTCCAAGTGACTGTGGGTTATCCAGCTTCGAAGGAATATTGGGAGTGCAATCTTTTCAAGGATACTTTTAAAGTATCCCTAATGTACTCCTATCTTCCTGGGTGTCTTCTGCTGCAATGGAAAGAGATTGATTGGGCTACACTGTTGGAGGTGATTTCTTTTGGATGAGGTTAATTGGAGGCCCCCATCCGTCCCCTCAGATAGACGCAAGACAGTCTGGGATCTACGCCTCCACCGAGATCACTAAAAGCAGAACAATATAACTGCAGATAACAAGGTGTAGAGCTGGATGAACACAGCAGGCCAAGCAGCATCAGAGGAGCAGGAAAGCTGACGTTTCGGGTCTAGACCTTCTATAACTGCAGTTGTTTGTTATAACCGAAATAACCGAGTTGGTTGTTCGGTGGTGTGCAGGCGTTTCGTTGCCTTATAGGCAACATCATCAGTGCGACCTCTAATTGAAATGTTGGTGTTCTGCTTCCTTCTGGAATTATATGATCCTCTGGTGTGATGGTCTTGTCACTTCCGGTTCTGTTGTTTTAGCAGCGGTCTGTATACAGGGTCTACTTCTATGTGTTTGTTAATTTATGCCTCACAATGCACTTCACGGTCAACGGGCAGATATACGAATAGATCAACAGCACACCGATGGGATCACCCATCTCAGGTCTGACTATGGATGCAGAGATTGGAACAGACAGTCCTTCCGATAATCCAACTTAAACTGTGGGTAAGATATGCAGATGACACATTCGTAATAATCAAATGCCCAAAAGCAGAAGAAACCTACCAACGTGACAACAACATCTTTGCAAACATAAACTTCACTAGAGAGAAAGAAAACAACAAACAGCTCCTGTTCTTAAGACGTAAAGGTAGAGAGACTGACTAACAGCAAATTCCGGACCCAAGTATACAGGAAGGCTATATATACGGATTAAATCCTTAACTTCAATAGCAACCACCTCGCTATACACAAACAGAGTTGCATCAAGACACTATTTAAACGAGCTGCATCACACTGCAACACCCCAGAACTCCAGAGAATGAACAGGAACACCTACACAAAATTTTCACTGACAACGGATACCCAAGAAGTTCCGTCTGCAGATGCCTACAGAACAAAGGACAGAGGACACGGTACAACAGAAGAACTAGCAACACTACCCTACATCAAAAATATATTAGAAATGACTACCAGACTCGTAAGACCACTTAAGATCACAATTGCACACAAACCTACAGCAACACTGTGCCAAACGTTATCCAAAACTAAAGACCCCATACTGACAGTAAACAAGACCAACGTGATATACGGAATACTATACAGTGAATACAGTAAACGTTACATTGCACAAAACAGGGAGGAAACTGACGGCCAGGATACATGAACGCCAGCTGGCAGTAAAAAGACACGACCAATATTCAGAGATAACAGGGTGTAGAGCTAGATGAACACAGCAGGCCAAGCAGCATCAGAGGAGCAGGAAAGCTGATGTTTCAGGCCTAGACCCTTCTTCAGAAATGGGGGAGGGGGAAGGGGGTTCTGAAATAAATAGGGAGAGGTGGGAGGCAGATAGAAGATGGATAGAGGAGAAGATAGGTGGAGAGGAGATAGACCGGTCAAAGAGGCGGGGATGAAGCCAGTAAAGGTGAGCGTAGGTGGGGAGTTAGGGAGGGAGATAGGTCAGTCCAGGGAGGACGGACAGGTCAAGGGGGCAGGATGAGGCTAGTAGGTAGGAGACGGAGGTGGGGCTTGAGGTGGGAGGAGGGGATAGGTGGGAGGAAGGACAGGTTAGGGAGGCGGGGACAAGCTGGGCTGGTTTTGGGATGCGGTAGGAGGGAGGGGAGATTTTGAAGCTTGTGAAGTCCACATTGATACCATTGGGCTGCAGGGTTCCCAAGTGGAATATGAGTTGCTGTTCCTGCAACCTTCAGGTGGCATCATTGTGGCACTGCAGGAGGCCCAGGATGGACACGTCGTCTGAGGAATGGGAGGGGGAGGGGAAATGGTTCGCGACTGGGAGGTGCAGTTGTTTAGTGCAAACCGAGCGTAGGTGTTCTGCAAAGGCCTCCACTTGGTTTCCCTGATGTAGAGGAGGCCAATATTTATGTGTCTCAATACACATTGACAATGAGGGCCATCAGCTCAACTGGGACAAAGTGACCATACTGGGACAAGCGAACACCAGACATACAAGCAAATTTCTAAAAGCCTGGTTCTCAACACGGGACTCCATTAACAAACACATAGAAATGTGTATACAGACCGCTGCTACAACAACAGAACCAGAAGAGACAATATCATCACACCAGAGGATCATATAAATCCGGAAGGAAGCAGAACACCAACGCTTCGATTAGAGACCGCACTGATGATGCTGCCTAGAAGGGTAACAATTCGTCTGCACACCACAGAACAACTGGCTCAGTCAGCTAATGAACAACTGTATCCACAACCCAACCTACAAATTTTCGCTGAGATGTCAGTATAACTTTACAGCCAGTGGAAGCATGATCAGTGTAATGTGACTGCCATGCTTCCAACATTACAACAGTAACTATAATCCAGACTACTCTACTGTTTCTGGAAAGTACTATGGAATGTCTGGAGGTCGTGAAAGACATTAAATAAATTTATCTATTCCATTTGTGATTTCAACTTTTGTATAATTTTAAGAGGATTCCAATCACTAAGCAATATGAGATATTAACAGAAGCAAGGGAAAACAAGTAGAGAGATCAAGATAACAAAACCATCATAAGATTATACAATCTTGGTGTGTTATTCTTTTGGATCTTGAAGTTATTGTAAGATTGACTCTCATCATAATTTCGTGTTTCATTTGCCTCCTGATTTCGCTTGACAAATTCCTGCACAAGGCAGATTTCCCAATGCAAACTGACAGGCAAAGTTATGATCCCAGGCCCAAAATTACAGGATTGCATTTTTCTGACTACAGTACACAATTGCATAGTGACAAGTGAGACTACCTGAATAGTGCACTCCACTGCTCATGTACAACTTTTACACAGACTTGTAGCATACCTGGTGTTGTGCGCATGGAAAAAATAGCAGAGAAATGACAGATGATGACAAAGTCAAAAACTCAACAGGCACGTATGAAAGGGTCTGTTGACAAGAGTTGGTGAGTGCTGTCCTGATGCCCTATATAATGAGTGGGGAAGAGAGTGTGTCACTGCATGAGCTAGAAGCAAAACAGAAATGTACGATTTGAAGTCAAGAGCATAGCATTGTGCTACTCATGGAAGAAAATGCATCTATCTGCATAAATTTGGAAAAGATGTAGAATATAGTGCACTTTAAGGAATGTAGCTGGGTAAGATCACTCAACTCTTCCAAGTACTAGGTCAATGGACCGAGGTTCCATCTCTCAAAAGATTGCCCTTTAACCCGTTCTACAACTAACTGGTACTTGTGTGAAATGCTCTCAAACTTTACAGCTCTATCATTGTAGGTTGCAATAAACAACAGAGAATTGCCACTTTCATTTCCATGATTTCTCAATCATCCCTTTCTCTAATTTCCATGCAGTATCTGACTGGCATCATTTGTTAGCACTGAACTGTTCCTATTTTTGTGGTGCTGAAACCCATCTCCTTACAGCACAATGAACAAGATGAAGAATTCAACAGGCTTATGTTTAATGCAGTTAGATGATGTTGTTTGCTTTTGAGGAGATGGCATAGATCTACGAAAGCTTTTTTTTAAATAAAGAACTGATATACCAATCCTCTTCACTGAACACCACCCATGTGCTCTCTGACCTCCTAGTTTAGCAAAGCCTCACTAAAATTCTCATCCTTGCTTTCAAACCCCTGCATGATCTCCCCGTTCCCCAACTCTGTAATCTCATCCAGTCCTAAAATCCACTGAGATTATTAAATCCTGACTCCTTGTACTTCCATGAACTTAACAGCTCCACCACTAGTGACTGTACTTCCAGGTGCCAAGGCCCCACGCTGTGGAATTTCCTCCCTTAATGTGCTTGTCCACTACCCTTTCCTCCTTTTAGATACTTGTGAAAACCAATATGCTGACCAAGCTAGAGACAAAAAAAAAACTGCAGATGCTGGAATCCAAGGTAGATAAATAGGAGGCCGGAAGAACACAGCAAGCCAGACAGCATTTGGAGGAAAGGAGCAGTCAACATTTCAGGTATTACCCTTCTTCAGGAATGGATGTGGGGATGGGGGCCTGCAGTTAAAGAGAATGGGAGAGGGATGGTAGCGCTACTACCCGTTCCCCACTGTCTTTATCTGCAGCTCCCCTACCCCTACATCCAGGCCTGAAGAAGGGTAATAACCGAAATGTTTACTGCTCCTTTCCTCCAGATGCTGCCTGGCCTGCTGTATTCTTCCAGCCTCCTGTTTCTCATGTTTGACTAAGCATTTGGTCAACTATGCTAACGTCTGATAACACTTGCAGAAGTCTAGGGATAGATGTTCTACTACTTTAAAAGTGCTATATAAATACAAGTTTTTCTATTCACTCTTCAGTGCTTTACAACATTGCGTATATAGAGATGTACTGGTTGAAGCAGAATTCTATTAGATCACCTTTTTTTCTTTCACTAATACTTGCAGGTCTGCAGGTTTTAACTAGATTCTGGAAAGTAGCCAAACCTAGAAAATCATAAATCCCAGCCCACATACCTTGAGTATTATGGCTGGCCTATACAAATTCATGCAGATCTAATTCAAAATGTTTAAACTGCAGAAATCTTTAATCAGTACATCTTCAATAAATCATTATTAAATGATGCCACAGACACTTCAGGAGAGGGGAAAAATGCAGAAAAAAAAGAATTAATTCTAGTTTCAGATGAAAACAGAACAGTTTGGGAATTTCCTCTGGGCATAAAATGCAAATGAGAAACGTTAAATTACTTAGTCCTTTAGCATTAAAATAGTCTCATGGCATATCATAGCTGGAACTGAGAATGAGCGTTTGCAAAGGAAAGCTGAATTAGGGAACAAGCAGAAAATTTAGCCCAAAAAGATAGGTCTTAATGAAAACGTTTGAAGATGGGAATGAAAATAAAAATCAAAAGGAAAATATTCAACTGAACCAGACAAACGAAAGACTCCAAATACCCATGGTGGGCTGTACAGAGAGATGAGCAGAAAGATCAGAATCAAATTATCAGCAGGACTCGTGGAACTGGACAAAGTCACGAAACATAGGTGCACTTGGTATTCGAGCGGTGAAGGGGGATTCATAAATTGGATTGGATTCAAGTACATCAAGCATTTGAGCTTGTGGAGAGGAGAAGTTTAATGCTGTGTTACAATTCCAGCTGATGCTTATACAGGACAGGCCAGATTCATTACTGGTCTCCCTGCTTTAGGAATGATGTCGTGAAACTTGAAATTGTTCAGAAAAGATTTACAAGGATGTTGTCAGGGTTGGAGGGTTTGAGCTATAGGGAGGGGCTGAATAGGCTGGGGCTATTTTCTCTGGAACGTCAGAGGCTGAGTTGTGACCTTATGGAAGTTTACAAAATCCTGACGGGCACAGATAGGGTGATTAGCCAAGTTATTTTCCCCAGGGTGTGGAGTCCAAAAATAGAAGGCATTGATTTAAGGTGAGAGGGGAAAGATTTAGAAGAGACCAGAGGGGCAATTTTTTCATGCAGATGGTGATGCGTGTATGGAATGAACTGCCAGAGGAAGTGGTGGAGGCTGGTACAATTACAACATTAAAAGGCATCTGGATGGGTATACGAACAGGAAGGGTTTCGAGGGATATGGGCCAAATACTGGCAAACAGGACTAGATTAATTCAGGATATCTGGCTGGCATGGACGAGTTGGATGGAAGGGTCTGCTTCCATGCTGTACAGCTCTATGGCTCTATAATCTCAAAATGAAACCTGGTTTGATAGATGACATGCTTAATTTTTGTAATTGGTTAATGTGGTGGTTAGTCACAAACATATTCACGGGAGGCTGCAGAGGTTATTACAGATGTGTGTGTCTCGGAGGCCTTTTCTGCTTATGCCAGTCATTAAAAATTCAACTACATAAATCCCATATTCCAGATTGTGGCCCATAGCCTTGGAGGCTATGGTATCGCAAGTGAATGTCTAAATACTGCGTAGGTGTTTGAACTTAACATAATATTACTATACAAAGGAAGAAAGGCAAGTAAAGCTATATAGATTTTGCTCAGAAAGATCTTAGCACAAACATCAAAATACATTTTCAACACATTTCTCAACACTGTCTAATATGGAGACTTAACCCCAGGGAAATATCACCCATCGCAGCTCAAAATCTTTACTTAATTGCCACGTTTCAGTTTATTTCCTTTGGACTGTTGAGACCTTGCGTTTTATAAATGATTCTTAGGAGTCTGTTGGCATGAACCTTTCCAACGGCCTAAACATTTTCAATTCCAACAAACTGAAGACTTCTATCCAAACTCTCCTGGGTTGGACATTGCAGAAACTAGAAACCAGAAACCATTTCTGTCGAGACATCTCATTTTCCTGAAATGAACTGAAAAACATGGTTCTCCTGCTAGGAGAAACTATTTTACGTTCTGAACTGAACTCTGGGGTCTTCTGAACTAAAGCCTTGGCGATGACAGGATGAGGGATTTAATGCAAAGTGTAGTCTAATTCATGGGAAAGCAAAACTGAGAAAACTGTCCTTATTGCCTGAGGGCAACGTGAAACAAATTGATCAAGGAGTATTACCACCCTGAACATACTTCCCACCTTCGCAAGTAAGGATAGCTGTGGTATATCACTGAAGGGCATAGCAAAATAAGATAATACTCGGATTTTTAAAATTTAAACAAACGATAGGGTCTTCAGTTGATTATTAACAGTTTGAGAGTACAAAAAAGATCAGGAAAGCACAAGTGAATTCATGGTAGTCCATGCCCAAGTCTGCAGATAATTACAAATTGCATGAAATGTGACACTTCCTTCTCAACTAGCTGTACAAAATAATTGCCATTCACGATATAACCTATTTAAAATCCTTGCTTTTATCCCCATATACTATGCCTATAATATGGAGTTGATTCTACACGACAGTCCCTCCATATGCACCAGTCAGTAGAAGCAATGGCTAAGTGGTATTATCGCTAGATTATTAATCCAGAAACTCAGCTAATGTTCTAGGGATCAGAGTTTGAGATGCTGACATCTGAATTCAATAAAAAAATCCGGAATTGAGAATCTTCTGATGACCATGAAATCTGCCAGCTACAGATGCATGTTCACAACAGCATCAGTATGAATGACCACCACATGACGACACTTGTGATGACAAAGTCCTGCTTGCACATTGAACAGACTTTGAAGAGATCTAGCCAATCAAGATTGGGCATCCATGAGGTACAATGGGCCATCAGTAACAGTACAATTGTACTCTAACACAATCTGCAACTTCATTGCCCAGAATGTCTCCCACTCAACATTACCATCAAGTCAGGAGATCAACTCTGGATCAATGGACAGTACAGGAAGGCATGCCAGGAGCAGTACCAGACATACCTAAAAGCAGCAAAGCTAGCAAACAGGACCACATCATCAGCAGCGAATAATAAACAGAGCTAAGCAATCTCACAACCAAGAGATCAAATCCAAGCTCTTCAGTCCAACCACATCCATTCGTGAACAGTGGTGGACAATTAAACAACTCACAGGAAAAGACCAACGTATCAAAGCAAAAGACAAGGCTGAAGTATTCGCAGCAATCTCCAGCCAGAAGTGCCAAGTGAATAATCCATCTTGGCCTTTTCCAGTAGTTCCCAGCCTCACAGATACTAGTCTTCAGCCAATTCAATTCACTCCATGTGATATCAAGAAACATTGGAGGCACTGGGCCCTGATAACAGTACTGAAGACTTGAACTCCACAACTTGCCGCTTCCCTATCCAAGCTGTTCCACTACAGTTGCAGCATTGGAAACTATCCAACAATGTGAAAAATCACCCAGATACTTCTTGGGCACAAAAGTCAGGACAAAGCCAACCTGCCAAATTACTGCCCCAGTCTACTCTCCGTCATTAGTGAAATGAAGGAAGGTGTTATCAACAGTGCTATCAAGCGGCACCTGCTCAGTGTTGCCCACTTTCGGTTCCACCAGGGCCACACAAGCTCCTGACCTCATGACAGCCTTGGGGTCAAACATGAACAAAAGTGATGAATTGCAGAGGTGAGGCGAGAGTGACAGCCCTTGATATCAAAGTGCATTCGACCGAGCGACGCATCAAGGAGCCCTAGCAAAACTGCAATCAGTGGGTATCAACAGCAAAATCTCTACTGGTTGGAGTCATACCTGGCACATAGGAAGATGGTTGTGATTGTGGGAGATCAGTCATTTCAGCTCCAGGACATCTCTGCAGGCGTTTTTCAGGCTATCTTCGCCCAACCATCTTCAGCAGCTTCATCAAAGTCCTTCCCTCTGTCATAAAGTCAAAAGTGGGGATGTTCGATGATTGCAGAATGTTCTGTCCCATTGGCAACTCCTGAGACTGAAGCAGTTCATATTCAAATGCAACAAGATCTGGACAATTTCCAGGCTTTCGATGACAAGTGACAAGTAACATTTGCACCACAAAAATGCCAGGTAATGATTACCTCCAATAGACACAATCTAACCACTGCTGCTTGACATTCAATGGCACTACCATCACTGAATATCCAATTATCAACATCCTAGGAGTTACCATTGACCAGAAGTTCGACTGGACTTGCCACATAAATACAGGTCACAGCAGATCACAGACTAGGAATACTGCCGCAAGTAACTCACCTCCCGACTCCCCACAGCCAGTCCACAATCTACATGGCACAAGTCAGGAGTGTGATGCAATACTCCTATTTATACGAATGGGTGCAACACCGAAGAACAACACTGAAGCAGCTTGACAACATCCAGGACAAAGCCAAGTGATCAAATTAAAAGATTTAAAGTTATCAAATTGTTTGACATAAACAATTAAAACTGCTTCCCCTGATGGGGAGGCAAGACGAGCGGATGTGATCTTAGAGCTAGACTGATCAGGGTCACTTCACCGGCGATGCTCAGTAGCAACAGTGTGCACTACCTACAAGATGCACTGCAAAAATTCACCAAAGATCCTTAGACAACATGTTATGATAATGACATAACTCTCACGCATTTCTATTCTCATTCCTTAACAGAAATATCAACACTAACATTTCTAAAATTATTCATTCTTCAGCATTCAGAGAGTTGGAATTTCACGTTACGGCTGTACAAGGCGTTGGTTAGGCCACATTCAGAGTACTGCGCATAATTCTGGTCGCCCTGCTATAGGAAAGATGTTATTAAACTGGAAAGGGTGCAAAAATAGATTTACAAGAATGATACTGGAGATTGGAGGGTTTGAGTGAGAAGCACTGGCTGGACAGGCTGACATTATTTTCCCTGGAGCATAGGAAGCTGAGGGGTGATCTTACAGCGGTTTATAAAATCATGAGGGACACGGATAGAGTGAATAGCCAAGCCGTTTTCCCCCAGGAGTAGGAGAGTCCAAAATTAGAGGTTTAAGGCGAGAAGGGAAAGATTGAAACTGGAGGGCACAGGAGGGGTAACATTTCACAGAGTGATGTGCATATGGAACAAGCTGCCAGAGGAAGTGGTAGAGGTGAGTATAATTACAACATTTACAAAGTACTTGGGCAGATATTTGGATAAAGTTGGGAGAGATATAGGCCAAATGCAGGCAAATGGAGCCAGTTCAGTTTAGAGAATCTGGTTAGCATGGCCTTTTTGGCCAAAGGGTCTGTTTCCATGTTCTATTATTAATGGGTAATTACGTGACCAATACTTCCAGTAAGATATATGATATTACAGGCACCCTTGTAAGATACACTGAGCACTGAACAAGCCTGGTCAGTGGTACCCAGTATGTGGAATTAGTCAGTACAAAGCACACCATTCTACTCGCCATCAAACCAAGCAGGGAACCAGCCCTAAAATTTCAGGACAACAATCAGGCATTACCTTCACGAGTTTTACTAAAAGTAAAAATGCAGAAAACCTATTGAAAGAAATGCCAATGAAAAACTGCTTACTCTCTCTGTGAAGAAGCCTTACATAACTCACTCGTGATAACGAGTGAGATTTCTCTCTTGAGCAAGAAGAATCGTCCATCTCCTAGCACCTAATTATGCATCCACTAACAACGCTGCTAAATCACTGAGTTTATTTTGGGAGAAGAGGAGAAGGGACAATGTTTGAGAGCTGTAATAAATTATCAAATTACTGTGGATGTGCTTCTTAATGTTTGCAATATGCTGAAAGATGGCAAAGAAGAGTCATTATAACAGACAGTAACGCAACTGAGTGTCTGGGTAGAGTTGTATTACAAGATTGTTCGGTAAACAGCTGTATACAGGACTACGCATAATTTGTCCTGTATTTTCTTAATCCATTCACAGGATATGCATATCATCCGACTAGTCCAGATCAACAAGGCTGGAAACCAGAGCTCAGACTGACCAGAATAGCCAGACTGGTTCACTCTGGCTGTGGAAATGAAATGGCAGTTCCTGAACTGTGTAACATCTTTATTGCCCATCAAAAGCGGATGGTGAGCTACCATCTTGAACTAGTGCAGGCATGTGGTTTACATACACCAACAGGGCAGTGAGGGAGGGTGTTCTAGGATTCTGACCCAGTGACAGCAAAGAAAGTGTGATATAGATCCAAGTCAGGATTATGCACAGCTTGGAATGGAGGTTATAAGTGATGGTGTTCCCATGAGACCACTGCTCTATCCACCTAGATGTCAGAGTTTGTGGCCCAGTGGCAAGCAATGATGCCTAATAGCTCCAAGAGACTCAGGTTTGATTCCATCCTTGGGTGTATGTCTGCATGGAGTTTGCACATTCTCCCTGTGTCTGCGTGGGTTTCCTCCCAAAGTTCAAAGATGTGCGGGTTAGGTGGATTGGCCATGCTAAATTGTCCATAGTGTCCAGGGATGTGCAGGCTCGGTGGGTTATCCATCGGAAATGCAGTGTTACTGGGATAGGGTGGGTCTGCATGGGATGCTCTTCGGAGAGTCAGTGTGGACTCAATGGGCCGAATGGCCTGCTTCTGCAATGTAGGGATTCTATGATTTGTAAGGTGCTTTTGAAAGAGATTTGATGAGTTGCTGTACTGCATCTTCTAGACGATACATATTATTACCACTATGCGTCCATGGCAAAGTGAGTGGATGTTGAAGACCGGGAATAAAGTGCCAATCAATCGAGTCAATTTGTCCAGGATAGTATGGACCTTCCTGAGTACTTTTGGAGGGCACTTGTCGAAGCAAATGAAGAGTATTGCATCACATTCTTGACTTGTACTTTGGAAACTATGAGTAGAATCTAGAAATTCACTTGTGCAGGTATCCAAGCCAGTGGCCCACTCACACGTGTACTAGAAACCAAGAGATACTGAAGGTAGATGACCATGCACTCGAGGGGGGAAAGCAAAGGAAGGCAACTGCATACGAGGATGGGGGAGGTCAGCCATGCAAATGCAGGGTAGGACAAGAGCAGGGAATGGCAATCACTCGAGAGCAGCTACATACGAGTGGTGAAAGCAACGAGAACAGCAATAAGAGTGCACGGAAGCGGCTGTGTGGAAGAAAGTGGATGGTAAAACATAGCTGCAGGTGGAGGATGAGGGAGGGAAAACATGCACAAGGCTGAAGGTGAAGGGGATCAGGCTATGCCCTTTTCACCTGTCTAGAACAGTGCGTTGGAGTGCAGAGAGTGGAAGGGAGCTACATTAATAATGTTTCATTGCAAAGAAAGGACACTAATTCTGCATGCGCTTTGGCACCTGGGTCCTTTCATGACTTACCATTTATCTAAAGAATGATGGTCACGCATACAACAAATAATTGACTATTTTTCCATTCCTTCAAACAAACATTGTGGAAAATAGGAGCGCAGCAGCTTTCTAGAATTGCAGCATTCATCTTGAACATAACCTAGTCTTGCTTATTTACTTAACAACAATTGACAACTAACACAGACACCAAACTGATATCTACAACTTGGAAGGCAATGATTTTCCACAAAAGTGTTAAATCAATAATTGAGTAATTACATATCCAAAATGAAAAATATTTGCACTTCTATGTATTAGAAACAATTTTAAACCAATAGTACACATTCTAAATCACTGTGATCACGTCAACATATCACACATACAGATCAAATGTCTCAAAATGAACAAACAGTTACATGATAAAAACTCTCAAATAATAAACTGTATGGTTGCAAAGAGCTTGCAAGTGAGTGATTTTCCACAGCAAAAATTAGAAATAAATAAGCCATTGTATTCCTCCAATAATTCAGTGAACTAAAGACAAAAACAAATTCAGTTTTTAATGAGGGCAGTAATGAACCAATGTCCCTATATTGATAAGGACGCAAGTGTGGACAAAGCCAGGCTGTGTTTCAAAGAGCCATGTTACAACATGGTTTTCCTGAACAGCAGGTAAGGAAAGAGTTAGTTCTTGGCATTGATGCTCTTACAACAGTGTGGCTTACCAACACTCACTGACCAAGTAAATAAAAACAGTCACTTCAATTAAATAGCACTGCTCATGTTTCTCGAGCTGTACTGCAACATAAGTATCCAGCTTCAGCAAAGATTAGTGTCAGGGGGAGACATTTTGGGAGGAGAGAGAGAAACAGGCAGAAACACACACTGACCAAAGGTCAGAGAGCGACAAAGGATATTTGTATTTCAACAGGCATCAAATCAGGTCAGTCTTTTTTGAACCTTATTGGTGAGAATAGTTTGTAAGGTAAATTGTGAAGACGATGTAAGGGGTACTCAAATTGGGCAATGTACAGATGGTAAGTGAGTGGGTAAAACTTTGTCCAATGCAGTATAAAGTGGAGACTGTGATGTTTGTCAGGAAGAATCAATAAAGAGACTTCAATTTAACTGGGGAGATGTTGCAGGACTCTGAGGTACAAAGGGATCTGGGTGTCATGGCATATGACTCACAGTGAGTTAGTTTGCAGGGGCAGCAAGTCATTGGGAAGGCAAGGGTTTTTTTCCATTCATTCACAGGACGTGAGCATCACTGGCTGGGCCAGCATTTATCCTCCATTCCTATCAGCCCTTGAGAAGATGGTAGCAAGCTGCTGTATTGAACTGGTGCGCTCCATAAAACTAATTATTTTTGGAGAAACAGAATGTAGCAGAAATTGAACTTCAGCTTTCTCTGTTCTGCTCCCAGTTCAACATTCAAACATTTAGTTTGCACCAAGTTAGAGACTGGAATCTCATTGATATTTGCAGTGAGTTTATATATAGCACAACACATACCAGGGGAGTGAGCTACAATCTGAAAGCTAATGGTGGTGTCTGGGGTAGTTTATATACAGACTAACATATACCAGGGAGTGAGTTACAGACAGGATTATAGTCCAGGGCTTTGGTTTACACGTCCAATAATCAATGCTGGGGAGCGAATTACATCTAATTAAGGAGTTTGGTGCATTTATATATTGAATAACAGATACCCAGAAGTGAGTTACAGACTGGAATCTAATTGAGGGAATAAGGAGTGGTTTATGTAGAGAATAGCAAATAACCAGGAATGAGTTATACATGGGAATCTACTCGAGGGAAAGTTGGACCGATGGGCCAAGGAGTGGCAGATGGAGTTTAATGAAGATAAATGTGAGGTGTTGCATTTTGGCATGGCAAATCAGGGCAGCACTTATACAGTTAATGGCATGGGCCTGGGGAGTGATGTCAAACAGAGACCTAGGGGTGCACATGTACAGTTCATCAAAAGTGGCGTTGCTGGCAGACAGGGTGGTGAAGACGAAGTTTGGCACGCTTGCCTTCATTGGTCAGTGCCTTCAGTATAGGCATTGGGATGTCATGTTGCAGCTGTATAGGACATTGGTGAGGCCACTTTTAGAATAGTGTGTTCAATTTTGGTCTCCCTGCTGTAAGAAAGATGTCGTGAAAAACAAAAGGGTCCAGAAGACATTTACAAGGGTTTCGTCAGAGATGGAGGGTTTGAGCTATTGGGAGAGGCTGACTAGGCTGGGGCTGAAGGGTGACGTTATAGAAGTTTATAAAATCATGAGGGGCATGAATAAGGTGAACAGCCAAGGTCTTTTCCCCAGGTTTGGGAGTCCAAAACAGAGGGCATAGATTTAAGATGGGAGGGGAAAGATTTAAAAGGGACCTAAGGGGCAACTTTTCATGCAGAGGCTGGTGCATGTATGGAACAAACTGCCAGAGGAAGTGGTAGGGGCTGGAACAATTACAACATTTAAAAGCCATCTGGACGGGCACTTGCATAAGAAGGGTTTACAGGGACATCTGCCAAACGCAGGCATATGGGACTAGATTAATTTAGGGTTTCTGATCAGCACAGACGGGTTGGATCGAAAGGTCTGTTTCCACGCTGTACATCTCTATGACTCTATGTGAAAGAACACAGAACAGAATGAAAAATGATTTTCAGCTGAAGCTTTTGGTTTTGCACTCATCAGAACAAACGCAAGAATGTCAAACTTCAAATGTTCATGGCAATTTATACTACAGGAGCAAGGGTGTTAATTAGCTGGCAAGTTGACTCCAATTGGTCAAAGTGTTACCATGGAAAAAGCAACAAAGAACTAAGGCTCCCCAGGCACCTGGTTGTTTAAAGAAAAGGCACAAGACTTGAAAATATTCCTTTTGTTTGAAGAGAAAGGTCCCTATTTATGAAAGTATGTCATTTCTAACAAGCAAGTCACATTATGATCTCGACTAATTACCTACAATTTGTTGATAATGCACCTATAATGAAAATTCTCTCATCACAGAATTCAGAGAAAAAAGAAACAGTCAAGGATTACATCCAAATGTTCATGGAATTTGCCAAGAAGATCATTTTTTGTTGGAATGGCACCTTATTTAAATGCACTGGTGACAATACTCACCACTTTGAGTTCTGGCACAGATCGACTAAGAGTCCACTCTTGGCTGTTCACAAATGCATCTGCAAAACAGAAGGCCATAATTTAAGTTAATAAAATCTGAAAAACCAAGAAATATAGCGTTTGAAAAATGCTAAGCAATATTATGACTATGACTTTGAAAAGACTGCAATGTGGAGAAGAAAAAGAGACAGCCAATTACTAAATAGCGATTGTTACATGAAGTACTGAGATGAAGTCTACTCTATCCTTTTAATTAGCCCCAATCTTCACAAAAGCTATTGACAAAGTTTGAAATTTCCTCCCAAAACAATTATAGGCTCCACTCCTCCACATGTCCCAAATTCCAGATCTCAGCAATGACTGTCGGAGAAAAACATTAGCAGAGAGAGTCAACGTTGCTATAGGGGCATCTGGCTCAAATTCATAATTAAAATACTCTCCAGGAACTTTTTCCCAGTACTCAGCACAAAGAATTTCTTCAACAACTAAGCCTGCAGAGCCCAAGATCCAAAGCACAACTTTATGATCAATCTAATTTGAAAATTAGCATATTCAAAGTAAACAAAACTCCCATAGATGGAAAACCAAAAGAAAGGCTTGCAATCCCTGCTCAGGGGGAGGGGAGGTATTAAATATTAAACTTCCCTGCTTGTCATCAGATTGTACAAGATCCATGGCATTGTCACCTAAAGGGCAGAGATGGAACCTCAGTTTATCTTATCAACCAAAAGATACATCTCTGGACGCTTCAGCCTAGATTTCTGTATTTAAATATCGAGTAGGATTTGAATCACAAAGTGGAATGCACTACCAACTGTGCCAAAGCTAAAACTTTTCACAGAAAAATTAGAAATGGTGCATGTACCATCAAGATCAAACAATAGTCTGGAAAAGTGGAGATTCAAGAGAGGAGTGACCATTCTGGACCCTCAGCTCCATTCTCTTCAGGGAGCCTAGCAGTCAATTTGAGCACTGCAAGATCAGTAAACTTTGCATTGCACACTTGATAACAGTCTACCTAGATACAGTTGGCACACCTGCTTTTGGGATAAAAGTTAATAATCTAGCTAGCAACATACTACACAACAATCTTCAGAGATCAACAACTACATTAAAACGATCACCAACCTGCCAAGTGACGAGAATACATGAGAAATATTAGCTGCATAGTTTCCACAAATTGAAATCGAGTAGATCAATCAGTCATAACCAGCGTTGAGACATTATGGCACGAACCTCCTATTCACTCCCCTTGAACCAGGAGACTATGGCAAAAGAGGCTTACAAAATCCCTACAGCATTATTTTAAAAAATCAAGGGAAGGCTATTGTTTCCAACGGATGAGAAGCCAGAAAAGAATTGATGCTTTTATCAACACAGCTGACCCATGTTTTGGTGGAGGAAATGAGACCAGATCACAATCTATATAGGAGATATGGACCTCTGAATAAAGAAAATGGGTCAAATTATACAGCAAGCAGAAAGAAAACCTTTTATGGACAT